>CAWUFW010015369.1:0-364754 GCA_963921515.1 Calotriton arnoldi | reverse complement strand
TGGCAAAATGAAACCCTCAGTTTGTTCCTTTTTAAATTAAATGTTTTAAGTGTTACCATTTATTTCCAATCAAGATGGCTTCAGGTGTGCCATACTTTTGTCATAAGTAAGGCTGTTAGCGCTCTAGTTGTGTTTTAGAACACTCTGGGAAGCTGCAGTAGAACACAAAGGAATAAAAAATTTGCTAGCATTCGCGCCAAGAATTTTCAATTCTATTAAGGACACGGAGGCGAGGATTATGCTTTCTCTTTCTTTTACTGTCAACACAGCAGCCAATGAAAAACGTTCATCCAATAACAGAAACTACATTTCCCATGATGCTCTTGCACCAATCACGTCCCATCAGCCCCGATAAGAGCCATCAACACAGTCCCATGAGCCTCTGTATTTGCTCGAATTGGCAGTCCAAGTGTGAACCGTTAACTGCAATCTCAAACAATGTCCTCCAACGTGGAAGATCAACAGGAAATCATGACTCCCTCTAAAGTCTTCAACTCGCAGAATCTCCTACTCGAATTTCTTATCCGACCCTGAAAGAAAATAAATGAACAACCCGTAATTTCTGTATAACAGAAAAATCACATCACATCATATACGGGCGGGTAATTATTACAATGACATTGCAATATAACCGGGTGGGATAATCCTCGCCTCCGTGTCCTTAATAGAATTGAAAATTCTTGGCGCGAATGCTAGCAAATTTTTTATTCTATTACAGGACCAGAGGCTTCGGATTATGCTAGTTTAACGCTTACTAAACACAACTGAGGTTATATCACCCACCGGTTTATAATAAAATTGCTTAAAAGTTGATTCAGATGACCAGTCGGCACATCGCATAATGTCCTGGATATTAGAACCCAACATATAAGTCTTTGATGCCATGGCACCATGTACAGAATGTGCTCCAAACATTTGAATATCAATACCAGCTCCCTGCATAACAGATCGTAACCATCTGGCTATAGTGGCAGCTGACACTGGCTTAAAAGGTTTTTGCAAAGCAATTAATAATTGTGTACAACCTTCCGGTCTCAGTGAACGTGTGCATTCTTCATAAGCTTTCAAGCATTGTACAACACATAGTTTGCCATTTTCCGGAAATGCATTCTAATCAATAGATCTTGAGAAAGTCTTTGTACGCCCTGTAATATTAAAGGAAACTCCCTCCGGAGTAAATACTCTACCTGAAATATCCAAGGCCCGTACGTCCGATGAGCGCCTACAAGCGGACAGACATAAAAGCATAGCCAATTTGGCAGACAATTGCTTTCTGGACAAAAGATTATTCACTGGCCAACCATTAAATAGGGATATGACCAAAGAAACATCCCATAAACCGGTATACTTAGGTTTAGGAGGGTTCGCCACTCGTATGCCCTTAAGAATTTTGCATACCACTGGATGCATGCCAACCGGCTTACCATCAACCTGAGAATGCCCTGCTGAAATGGCTGATCTAAAGTTATTTACAGAACGGTAAGCTAAACCCTCAGCGACCTTGTCCGAGAGAAAATTCACAACGTGGGATAGTCCTGCCCCCATGGGATCCACGTGCCGTTCCAAGCACCAACCCACCCAGCCTTTCCAGGCTGAAGAGTACCGTTTTCTTGTTGAAGGTGCCCAGGCTTGTTTGATGAAAGCTGAAGCCCTGTCTGAAAATCCCGGCATTTCCCACTGCTGCCGGAAAGCCTCCATGCCATCAGGGACAGCCGCCCCGATATGACCATCGGGTGCTGCTCCTTGTGAGGGCCCAGGAGCAGCGACTGCGACCAAGGAAGCATCCTGGGGAGATCGCAGCTCATCTCCAACAATACTGGGAACCAGGGCTGCGATCTCCACAGGGAAGACACCAGAATCACTTCCGCTCGCTGCTTGAAAATGTGTGACGTCACCCTGGGAATCAGAAGAAAGGGGGGAAATGCATAATTCAGCCCCCCTGACCAATCCTGAAGGAAGGCGTCCGTCGCCCTCACCAGCGGGTCCGGTCTCCAGCTGAAAAAGGTCGGTACCTGACGATTCAGTCTGGACGCAAACAGGTCTATTTGACAAGGACCCCAGATCTCCTGTAACCAATGGAATAAGATCGGTTGAAGTTGCCAATCACTGTAATCTTTGAGGTGTCTGGAATTCCAGTCTGCTACCAAGTTGGACTGGCCCGGAATGTACTCCGCTATTACCGTGATCTGTCGACTCAGGCAATAATGCCAAAAGTCCTTGGCAATCTCTACTAGTAGAGACGATCTCGTTCCTCCCAACTTGTTGATATACCTCACCTCCGAAATGTTGTCCATCCTGAGAAGGATACAACATGAGGTCTGCCTGGGGAATAGTGTCCGTATTGCGAGGGAACCCGCTAGAAGTTCCAGGCAATTGATGTGTAGGGATAATTCTTGGGGAGACCACCTTCCTCCTGTGGAGATATCTCCGCAACGCGCTCCCCAGCCCCAACGACTGGCGTCGGATTCTATTGTAACCTCGGGTTGCGACCCAAAAATTGCTCTGCCGTTCCACGCGTCCACGTGGCCCAGCCACCATTGCATCTCCTCCCGCACTTCCTGCGACAACGGAACTAGGTCCGTGTAGGACAAACCTTTTTGGAGATGTTGAATCTT
This sequence comes from Calotriton arnoldi, assembly GCA_963921515.1. NCBI lineage: Eukaryota > Metazoa > Chordata > Amphibia > Caudata > Salamandridae > Calotriton > Calotriton arnoldi. The sequence goes on along the minus strand of CAWUFW010015369.1, from coordinate 362,139 downwards.
TAACCTCTGAAGAGCCCTGTAATGCAGAGGGCCCGGAAAAATCGCCTGGATGGAGGAGGCCAGTAATCCCACTACTCTGGCAATTGTCCTGAGTGAAACCATCTGCTTGTTGAGAATTGCCAATATCTCTTTCTTGAGATCCTTCAGCTTTGTCTTGGGAAGGCTCAGTTGAGCAGCCCGAGAATTTATCACAAAACCCAGAAAATCTATTGTTTGAGAAGGACAAAGAGATGACTTGGGTTCGTTGATCACAAACCCCAAACTTTGCAAGAGAGACATTGTCATCTGAAGATGTTGTTTGGCCAACTCTGGACTCTGTGCCATGATTAGGATGTCGTCCAGGTAAATGATCATGCGAACACCCTGTTCTCGCAGGTGTGCGACTACCGGCTTCATTACCTTGGTGAAGCACCAAGGAGCCGAGGAAAGCCCGAAAGGAAGGGCCAAAAACTCGAACCATTGATCCCTCCATTGGAACTGTAGGAAACGTCGATGTGGTGGAAAAATGGGAATGGAGAGATAAGCGTCTTTGAGATCTAGCCTGACCATCCAATCCCCTTTTTTCAGTAAGTCCGCCAAAAGATGGATCCCCTCCATCTTGAAGTGTTTGTAAATCAGGAATTGATTGAACTCTCTCAGATTTAAAACTAGTCTGTGACCACCACCTTTCTTCTGAACTAAGAAGACATTGCTGGAAAAACTGTGAGGCCTGCTGTTGCAGTGAGCGATCGCGTGTTTTCGCAGCAAGTCGCCTATTTTGGTGTCTATAAAAATACATTTTTGTTGGGAAAAACTGAGTTGCCTGGGGTGTGTGTCTTGAAGTGGCGTACGATAGAACTCTAGATGGAACCCCTGAACAGTCTGTAATACCCATGCATCCTGTGTCAACTTTCTCCAATTGTGGACAAAGAACTGCGTCCGACCCCCCAATGGTAATGGAGAAATGTCTGTTACACTTACCTGCAGAACTCTGTGCCTGGAATCCCGCTCTGTTCCCACCTCCGTGGAAACGGCATCTGTTGAAGCGTCAGCGTGTGGGATAGAAGGTACCTCCTCTTGTTGAATCCCACTCTCCCCTGCCGCGGCCATAGTCACCTCTCGGGGACCTTGATTATAGACACGGCCTGACAAGCGTCCCCTGCCTCGTCCGGCCCTGTTAAAAAGGCCTTGCTGGAAGACACGTTTTATGCCGAACTGCGCTTTGTCCAGGGATGTAAATGTCCCCACGTATTTTGAGACGTCCTTTACAAAGCGGTCGCCAAAGAGATTGCCGTCAGCTAGGGGTCCAGGTTCTGCCACAGCAAGCTCAGTGAGATTCGAATCCATGCGCATGAGCAAGGATTTGCGCCGTTCGGTGGATATGGTGCAATTGGCATTGCCAAGGAGGCAGATCGCCCTTTGAGTCCATCCTGCCAATATATCCGGATCCACTGGTGTCGCGGATTCTTTGGCCACCAGGGCCATTTCCAAGATTTTTGCCAATGGGCCCGCAACATCCAGGAGCTTGTCCTGGCACCCGCGCCAAGCGCGGTCGATCCCTTTCTTAGGATCTTTGGCAAATTTTTTAAGAAAGGTGAGAAGACTTACGCCGATTTCGGGGGTTTCGGCCACTTTGTCCGGTAGATCAGGACGAGGGCACTCCGAACGAAGCCTATTGCGTACTTCCTTGTCAAACCCTTTGCGAAGGTTATCGTGCAAGTAATCCATGACTTCAGGGGCCGGGGCCCAGTCAGAAGAACGGGGTGCACAATGTCACTCGGGTTAAAAGTGAAAGGGGTATTGGTTGGCGGAGTATCGGGAACCAAAGAGGCAACTTTCTTAGCCTTCTTCCTAGGAGGAGCTTCCTCGTCGGTAGTGTCAGTGTCCGTGTCTGTGGTGTCAGTATCCACATATACCCTTTGCTTGCTCTTCGCCTTTCCTCCAGTGGAATAAGCGTGATCCCCTGGTTCCCTCTGAGGTAATGAATCTAATGCATTTGAGTGGGGCCATTGCCCCCCCTTCGCCCCATCTTTGTCCGAAGGGGTATCAAGCTTGGGTTTAGTTTTTCCGAACCCATGGCGCTTAGCAAAACTTTCAAGCTGCTTAGTGATCGGTTTTAATGCAGCCGCCAAAGCTTGTTGCACAGTGTTTGGCACTGTGCTCTCCAAGGCCTTGTTAACTTACTGCTGGACAGAAGCGTCCAGCGCATCAACAATGGTATCTTCAAGAACAGTCTCCTGCTGTCCATCATAATAAACCTCCTCCTCATCTTCATATCTCACCCAGTCATCCATGTTATTGCTCAGATATATATTGAAGCTGAGGTGAGTCAAGGATAAATATCAGTATTAGTATTAGGCTAATGGAGGAGTAAGGGGGGGGCCAGCCCACTTGCACACAGTATGTCTGTTTCTCTTTAGAGTACCAAGCCCCCTCAGCAGTGCTGTAATCAGGTTATTGCAGCCTTAACAGGCGTAGGAGCCAACAACTAATTTATTGGTGCGTGTGCCCACTCCCACAAGGCGATGATTCTTACTGCAGATCAGGCGTCTGCCAAGCTCTTGAAATTCTCCGCATGAATAGCAGTAAAAACATTCAAACCGGGACGTTCGCGGCGTGCGCAGCCCAATGCCAGCCCAAATGAAGCCCAAAACAAGCTCAAATAGAGCCCAATTGGGCTGCGCACGTCGGACGCGGAAACGCGGGCTCCGAAGTTGTCGGGCGATGAGGGAAGCCCCTGACAACAGCGCAATAAGCGCGCGACCAATGCGGCCTGCACAATCCACGAAAGCGGAGGGGTACTCTCGCTCCCATAGGAATACACCAAATGGAACAACGTAGCAGAGCTACCCACACGGTCAGTGACCCTTTCACTCGCGCAATGCGCATTTCAACTCTTCACATTGAACCAAATAAATTCACCACATGAAACGTAATCAATCAGAAATATCACAGTTAACCAATTCAATTCACCACATAAAGCATAAGCAATCTACAAAATCCTATAGTTATATATCAATATTCAAAACGCACGAAGCGCAAATGAGCTATCAGCACAGTTAGATATAAAAATAGTAAGAGAGCACTTATCTCTGCTGTGAGCAGCAAAGAAAGAGGCTCATGGGACTGTGTTGATGGCTCTTATTGGGGCTGATGGGACGTGATTGGTGCAAGAGCATGATGGGAAATGTAGTTTCTGTTATTGGATGAACGTTTTTCATTGGCTGCTGTGCTGACAGTAAAAGAAAGAGAAAACATAATCCGAAGCCTCCGGTCCTGTAATAGAATCAACTGACAGTCTCTGCCCTTGTTGGATGTACATGTTTTACTGAGAATGTCAGACTTCATTCTCACATGACTGAGAAAGATAATGTGAATTTACAGAAAATATGCTCTCATTTTAGCTTCTAGATCACCTTCCAAACCTCTATGGGAAAAGTATGAGAAAATAGTTTTCTCTCAAACATGATTCATGATATCCCAGCAGAAGGCTTTTTCACAGGGTAAAATCACCTTAGAACAAACCACAATTCCTAAAATTAGTATGGTACCATCAACAAATAATTTATAATGTAACTAAAGTCTTATCACCCTTTATACGTTCTCCTTTTGGTGACCCTCAAAACCTTCCAGACACTACAATGCATTTGAATGGGGTGCTATCATGTATATTGGTCCCAAAATGGCTGCCAACACTTCTTGGATGAAGTGCTGACAGCCAATCAGATCTCACGATGAGATGTGTGGTTAGGCTCCGCCCAGATATATAAATTTCTTTTTCCTTTAATATTTAAAAAACTACTGAACGGATTTACACCATTTAAAAAAAAGGGCGCTTTCTGAACCAAGAGCTACCTTTCTGCCAAATTTGGTGTAATTCCGTTGTCTAAAGTTTCCTATGGAAATTAACATGTGGAAAACGCTTTTTGGGACCCTCCTTTTTTCTCGGCCCCCGCTTGACGGATCACCATGAAACTTTCAAGACAGGAGCTGACTGGAGCACCCCATTAGTTTTGAAAATTTCGCGAAGATTCGTCAAACGGCACCAAAGATATTGGGAAAGAAAAACGCTTTTTGAATAGAAACAAGGTCCTAACTATAACTACCTACTGGCGACCGCCAGTAGGGAATATATATATATATATATATATATATATATATATTTATATATATATATATATATATATATATATATATTATCTACTGGCGGTCGCCAGTAGATAGTTATAGTTAGGACCTATTTTCCATAGGAAATCTGCGACATTCTATTTGAAATAACTCTTGCGCCGGTTGACAAATCTTCGCGAAAGCTTCCAACTTGTTGGGGCGCTCCGCTCCGCTCCTACCCTGAAAGTCTCGGGTTGATTCGTCAAGCGGGGACCGAGAAAAAAGGGAGGTCCCAAAACGCGTTTTCCCCATTCATTTTTCCATAGGATCCTTTCATCGCAGCTACAGCCCGAACTGCAGAACGGAATTACACCAAATTTGGCAAAGAGGTAGCCCTTGGCTCAGTGTCGTGCCTTTTGCTTAAATGGTGTAAATCCGTTCAGTAGTTCCTGAGAAAATCAAAAGTAAAGTCACATATATATCTATGGCCGAGTAGGGTCCGCGTATCCTGAGCGCACCCTGCGCGCACCGTCCCGATCACGAGCTGCATGCTAATTGGCTGTCAAGTGGCTGTCAACACTCCAAATCAGGAAGTGTTGGCAGCCATTTTGTCCCTCGGTAGAGGGACAGAAACAAGTGCACAAAGCGCAAAGGGGCAGGGTAGAAACACCCTGACCGCCTAGGTCTGCTCAGGGGTCCCACAAGGACCCCTGGGCAGAAAGCATTTTTTTAAAACGGCGTGATGCGCTTAGGGTGCGCGGATCCCGCCGATTAAAAAAAAAAAGCACAAGAAACAAGTGCGCAAAACGCACAAAGGGGGCAGGGTAGAAACACCCTGACCCCTAGGTCTGCTCAGGGGGTCCCACAAGGACCCCTGGGCAGAAAAAGCATTTTTTTTTTAAATGGGAGGGATGCGCTTAGGGTGCGCGGATCCCACTGATTAAAAAAAAAAACACAAGAAACAAGTGCGCAAAACGCACAAAGGGGGCAGGGTAGAAACACCCTGACCCCCTAGGTCTGCTCAGGGGATCCCACAAGGACTCCCTGGGCAAAAAAAAGCAACAAAAAAAAAAAAAAAAAAAAGACCGGCATCGTGCCGGGCCCGCCCCTCCTGCAGCAGTCTGCAACGCGCCCCTGGCGCGTTTTAAGAAGGGAAGTAATTCCCTTGAATACTGGGGGTCCCTGGGGCCAACTAGCCCACCAGGAACCTCCGGTATGCGCCAGGGGGCTGCGTTGCAGAGAGGTGTACAGAGGCCATGCCCCTTTACACCTCTCTGCAACGCAGCTCTGTGGCGCTTTTGGAGGTACATGGTGGGCTAGTTGGAGTCCAGGGACCCTCAGTATTCAAGGGGACTTAATCCCCCAACTTAAAACGCGCCACGGGGCGCGTTTGCACAGTGGTGAAGGGAGAGGGCGTGGCTTCAGGTGACATGTGTGCAAACAGGCCTCGTGGTGCGTTTTAAGATGGGGAATTAAATCCTCTTCAATCCTGAGGGTCCCTGGGGGCCAACTAGCCCACCAGGTACCTCCAGTAAGCGCCACGGAGCTGCGTTGCAGAGTGTTGTAAAAAGGGGCGTGGCCTCTGAACACCTCTCTGCAACGCAGCTCTCTGGCGCATACTGGATGTATCTGGTGGGCCAGTTGGCCCCTAGGGACCCTCGGGATTGAGGAGGTATTAATTCTCCAACTTAAAACGCGCCACAGGGCATGTTTGCAGACATGTCATTTTAGGCCCCACCCCTTCCTTCACCATTGTGCAAATATTCCTCTAAAATCAGCCGAACTACTGAATTCCGATTTACTCACCTGTTATCAGGAGAGACCTCAGTGCTGCATCTTTGAGCCCAGCACTGATCCTGAAAAGTAATTTTAACCGTACTTACCAGTAACTTGAATTTCCTTCCATAGAATATCATTGCCTGCTTTTTGCTGAAAAAGTTTCTAAGTGTCGATTTTTGAAACATACAAATATTCCTCTAAAATCAGACGAACTACTATTTCCAATTTACTCACCTGTTATCAGGAGCGACCACAGTGCTGCATCTTTGAGCACAGTACTTATCCTAAAAATAATTTTAACCGTACTTACCAGTAACTTGAATTTCCTTCCATAGGATATCATTGCATGCTTTTTGCTGAAAAAGTTTCTAAGTGTCGATTTTTGAAACATACAAATATTCCTCTAAAATCAGCCGAACTACGAATTCCGATTTACTCACCGGTTATCAGGAGAGACCTCAGTGCTGCATCTTTGAGCCCAGTACTGATCCTGAAAAGTAATTTTAACCTCACTTACCAGTAACTTGAATTTCCTTCCATAGGCTAACATTGACTGGTTTCACTTGGAAATTCTTCTAAGTGTGGAGTTTTGGAACTTTATAATATTCCTCTAAAATCAGCCGAACTACGAATTCCGATTTACTCACCTGTTATCAGGAGAGACCTCAGTGCTGCATCTTTGAGCCCAGTACTGATCCTGAAAAGTAATTTTAACCGTACTTACCAGTAACTTGAATTTCCTTCCATAGGATATCATTGCCTGCTTTTTGCTGAAAAAGTTTCTAAGTGTGGAGTTTTGGAACTTTATAATATTCCTCTAAAATCAGCCGAACTACGAATTCCGATTTACTCACCTGTTATCAGGAGAGACCTCAGTGCTGCATCTTTGAGCCCAGTACTGATCCTGAAAAGTAATTTTAACCGTACTTACCAGTAACTTGAATTTCCTTCCATAGGATATCATTGCCTGCTTTTTGCTGAAAAAGTTTGTGTCGATTTTTGAAACATACAAATATTCCTCTAAAATCAGCCGAACTACGAATTCCGTTTTACTCACCTGTTATCAGGAGAGAACCCAGTGCTGCATCTTTTAGCCCAGCACTGACCCTGAAAAGTAATTCTAACCGTACTTACCAGTAACTTGTATTTCCTTCCATAGGAATCCATTGTCTGGTTTTCCGCAGAAAAGTTTCAAAGTGTCGATTTTCACAAACTACAAATATTCCTTAAAAATCGCCTGTATGACTTAAACGCATTCTTTTAACTGTTTACAGGAGATGCACCAGTGCTGGATCCAGGATCCACCACTGAGTAAGAAAAAGTAACGATAACACTACTTACCTGCTAAGTGAATTTCCTCCCATAGGATAACATTGGTGATTCTATGTGAAAAAGTTTCTGTCAACTTTTAAAATACAATAATATTCCTTAAAAATCACTACTGTAACCAAAACGCTTTTACTCAACTGTTTACAGGAGATGTCCCAGGACTGAATCTAGGATCCAGTCCTGTGGTTAGAAAAGTAATCCATAAAGTAACTAATTGCATTTAACTTGAAATTCACATTGAGCTCAATGTTGCATTGTGTTTGAAATTGTGTTGCCCATTGCAACAACTGTAACTACTGTACTTAAAAGTTTTTGCCTATTTGCAAAGTATTTAAACTAAAGTAATTCATTCTGAGAAAGTATATTTTGTAATGTAATGTATAATGTAATTACAATGTATTTTAAAAAATAAAATATCTAAAAATAAATAGTTTTAAAAAATGTAGTAAATCAGTATCAAAAAATAAATATAACAATTAATACATTTAAAAATTGTCATTTACAAAACCTTTGAAATTCACTGAAAAAAACCATAGGTTTCAGACATGTTATAGTTAGGAATTAGCATTTAAAAACCTTTGAAATTCACTGAAAAAACCATAGGTTTCAGGCACGTTATAGTTAGAAATTAGCATTTAAAAAACCTTACAAATTCACTGAAAAAACCATAGGTTTTAGGGACAGTTATAGTTAGTTGGACATTGCACTCGTACAAAACCCGTGAAATTCCCCGTTATAGTTAGTTCAGGTAACTATAACTCGCGCCCCCGCAATGCACTGCTGATGACGTCACATATTACATCACTCATGACATGGTCAGTGACATCACTGATGACATCTCAAATGACATCACTGATGACATCATCCATGTGATAATTTGATGCATCGTCTCACACCCTAATATAACTTTTGATGCACCCACTGTAAATTACAGACTGCCATTGTCAAAACCATAGACACTCCAACACCAATTACTATATACACACTCACTGATTCTTAGGTCTACACACACACACATCTACTCACTCACCCGTACAGTCACTCATACTTATAGTCACTCAGTACAGGACTATTATATGCACTCATACACCTATATAAACACTCACACACCGCCACTCATCCATAGAGGTTCTCACACACCTAGTCAGTCATGCAAAAAATTAAGCACACACCCATTTACTCACCTATACAGTTATACACACACCAGCTCACTTACTCATACAAATACTAGCACATTCTTACACTCTTATACAATCTCTGATACAAGCACACACTCATCCATACAGTCACTCTCACAATCACACACTCTCGCTTATAGCTATTTATATACTCCAACACACATATATACTGCCTTTCACATATGTAGTTACTCACACATGTACCACTGGGACATACATTCACTCACTAACACACTCTTACACACACTTACCCACCCATACAGTCTATCACAGATGCACTCTTGAAACCATCCACCCAGTGAATCACCCACTCACACATCTATGCACAGAGTCGCACACACCCCACCCACACAAACACTCAGGCACCCATACAGATACTCAGACAACCAATCAATAACTCATATAGACACTCATGTAGCTATTCACAAACCCATGCAGCCACTTACACAGCAACAGACAGATACAGACATTCACCCAGTTTAGTCACTAACCCATGCATTCAGTAAGATACGTTTAATCACTCACTTATAGAGTTAGTCACGCACCTACTAAATCATCCATTCAGACACTTATACACCCACTCATTCTTCAATACGCCTTTCCCTATATATATTAAACATATTTAAACTTTACAGAAACACACAGTCACTGGATGATGTCATCAGTGATGTCATTTGAGATGTCATCAGTGATGTCATCAGTGATGTCACTGACCATGTCATGAGTGATGTAATATGTGACGTCATCAGCAGTGCATTGTGGGCGCGAGTTATAGTTACCTGAACTAACTATAACGGGGGAATTTCACGGGTTTTGTACGAGTGCAATGTCCAACTAACTATAACTGTCCCTAAAACCTATGGTTTTTTCAGTGAATATATATATATATATATATATATATATATATATATATATATATATATATATATATATATATATATAAACCGCTACCAAACTCCACAGGGTAATCGTACCCTACAAGGATGACAGCACTCACGGGGGCGAGTTCCGTAATTTTATTTCAGCAAAACGGACTTACCTGAGAAATACATTTTCGTTGTAAAGGCATGTGTGGTAAAGGCATATTCGTGGTAAAGACATGTGTGGTAAAGACGGACGCATGCATTGTAATGGATGCGTTTTAAAGTAATGCGTGGTTCTGGCCACGTTGTAAAGGCTGTTTCCTCTTTCAGCCAGACTTCTTCATTCATTGGCTTGTTCAGCTGCCATTCACATTTTACTACTCCCCACCACAGCATACAGAATGGAGCACTGATTCATCTCTCCTCAGCTAATTTGATATCTGTGTAGTGTTTACCAGTGATGTAACTGGTAAGCACTAAGGATTGCAGGAGAGACTGGGGGTGTTTAGAGGTTTACCTGCCGTTGAGGGCACAATGGAAGGTCCCATGAGCATGTGAAATAAAAAGCTGGAACGTGACAGGGTGCGGTTTAGTTTTTAAATCCCCTTGTTAAAGCCAGCATGCAACATACTGGTGTATTTCTTTACTGGGCCTCAGACTCCTATGCCACAAGCACATACCTGGGGCCACAGGCTAAATAAAGGGGCCCCATCACATCGGCGATGAGGATGCATGGTGCGCATCCGCTGCCCGAATCCTCTTGCAACACGTGTGGAGGTCGCTCAGTCCTTCGCCCTGCACTGGCGGTGTTCATGCCACATGTTTGCCAGTGGAGCACACTCCTCTGAGATCCTGCATTCAAGTCCATTGTGCCCTAAAGAGGCTGGGAACTGCACAGACCCCCCTCTTCGCAGGATTCAGTATTACACCAGATCCAGAGACCTCTGCCGTATGGTTTACCCATACACCATCATGTATTAGAGGTGATCAAAAATGAGTGGAAGAACTCAGAGAGGAACTCTCTTCCTAGCTTTATGATTTAGCTGTATACCTTTGAGGATATGGAGAACATTCTCCCAGATAATGTGCATGTGGATTCAGTGGTTGTCTGTCTAGTCAGCAGATCATCCGTGGCAGAGGAGAAAATCCTAAAGGACTCAACTGATAATAAGGTGGATTCTTTTCTGAAGAAAGTCTTCTCTGGTTCACATATTGCCTTATGAGCTGGGATCTATGATGCTTATACATTGCAATCTTTAATTTTGGACTATAAATCTCTTTTCAAATGATTCAAGATGGATCAGACTGCTTCCAGCTACTGGAATCTATGGAATGGCAAATAGAATATTGTTTATACTTATATTTTTACTTGTATTGCAACTGGTGCTCCTTTTATAGCTTTTATGACACGAGTTGTCGAAATAAAGCTTAGACATACAAATAGAATATTTATCTGAGATCTCATTTGACGTGGTAAGATCTTCTGCTCTAGCCAGCGGAGCTTCTAAAGCAGCGACAAGTAACTTATGTTTCAAAGATTGGAATACCAATGCTGCCCAGAGGTCTATGGCTTTGAAGATATCGTTTGAGGGCTCCAAGCTATTTGCAGGAGAGTTAGAGGAGAAACTCCATGACCTTTTTAAAGAACAGAAGCACTCTTCATCATTCAAGAAGGAAACTCCTAAGTCCGAAAGGGCCTTGAAATGGAAATCATTCAGACAACCATCTCACCATTAGCAATTTAATTCTTCTAGACCTCAGGGAAAATCTTCATCATCATTTCAAACCTTTCAGAAGCAGAAACAAGAATCAATGGTTAATTCACAGAATTCCTGACTATGCTGAGTTCACCCCACCATCTCCAATATGAGGTCAGATAGGAAGTCACTTTTAGTGGCGTTCCTGAGGCGATAGGGGCTTCGCCTTATTTACAAGGCAGCGAACTCCACCTTGTAAATAAGGCACCCTTCCACGCTATACTTAGCGTGAAAGGGGTGAGCAATGGGTGTTGTGGTGGGGGTTCCGCCCTATCACCCACTGATTTTGACGCTGCCCCATATTTACAGGGGTGGCGTAAATATGGGGCATCGCCAAAATTAAACCCAGGGAAAACCTGATCTTACCCTGGCAAAACTAGGAGAAATGCTTTATTTCTCCTCGTTTTTGTTGTTTCGATGTGTGCTGCGTTGTGCAGCACACATAGAAACAGCAAAATGCCATTGATTGTTTATGTGCAGGAAGGTGTCCCTTCCTGCACATAAACAATCATTAAAATAAAAATGACGATTTGCAACTTCTATGTGTGCTGCACAAAGCAGCACACATAGAAGTTAAAAAACGCCATTTCAGATTGTTTATGCTCGATTATTGGCGATTGGACCGAGGCCGGGATTCCCTAGGACTCAGATCTCAAGCTGGGACATGAACTTATTATTTACCCTGAATCTGGGGTTACTATCCTGGTGATGTGACAACAGCTTTCATGAACAAGTGTGAACACAATACTTAATTTTTGGAGCCCTGATGAAGTTCCTACTGTGACAGGAACGAAACGCGTTGGCTGATGGCTGATTTTATAATTACATACAATAAATTTCATTAATAAAAGAAGATGATGAACTGATTGAATCCATTTCTGGTGCACCTTCCATTTGGCGTTTATCTGTTTCTCTGATCTCCAGTGGCACTAAACGGCGGCAAGTGCCGGAAGAGGATGCACAGGACAATTAAGTAAATCAAATGTGACGGGGATTGCGGTGCAGAACCTATGGTCAGCCGCTGATAGCTTTGTGTTTTGCTATAGTGCAAGGGTGACTGTGTTGGCGCTAGGCAGCTAAATTTAGTGCCAGTGCAGGGAGAAACGCAGGGCTGCACCGTATTCTTGAAAATATGGTGCAGCCCTGCGTTTTAGAAGTGGCGGAGTGGGGCATTAAGCCAACAAGGCTAATGCTGAGAACAAGAGACAGGGGGGACCCTACTCACAAGGAACAAGGCTAATGCAGCACTCCGTCACTTCTTTTGTAAATATGCCCCAGACAGTCTTCAGTCAACTTTGCAAAAAGTTCAGAACCCCTTACTGGACCTCTTTGCATCAAAGGACAATGCAGTAGTCCTGAGGTTCTGTTCCAGGTTCAAGGAGAAGGGAACCTGGGGAACAGATGCTCTTCTGATAAGTTGGCCCAACTAACTTCTTTATGCCTTCTCTCTTTTTCCCCTGATCACGAGGACGCTGTCAAAGACACAGCAGGAGAAAGCAGATGTGATCCTAATTGTGCCCCATTGGCCACGGCGATCGTGGTTTACAACCCTGAGCAGACTGGCAATCTCTCCCCCATGGATTCTTCCTCTAGTTTCTTCTCCCATCAAGTCAATTATTTTTCCTCCTCTAAATCTGGTTCTGTCAGCCTGGAGGTTGAAAGGTTGACCTTATTGAGTAAGGGTCTTCCTCCTCAATTGGTTCAGATGGTCCAAAATTCCAGGAAAACCTCTACCTTAAAGACCTACTCCAGGAATTGGGTCACTTTGACAAATGCTGTTCTGTGCATGATCTGTCAGCACCCTCCTGTCCTTTTTCCACTGTGTTGTGGTTCTTGGGGGAAGGGCTTTCAGCTTAATCTATCTCTTTCCACACTTAAATCACAGTGGTTCGCAAATAATGCCTTTAGAGATTTTTCTGTACCTCGCAAAGAAATTGACTGGAAGTCAGACCATCTGTTTATAACTTTTGGTCAAGCAGGAAGAGGAAGAAAGGCAACCAAGATGACTTTGAGTAGATGGTTGAAAGCTACTATCTCACAGGCGAGCCACAGATCCTCCGAGGGTGGCTCGAATCAGGGCAGATCTACCAGAAGCATGTCGACTTTCTGGGCAGAGTTCCAGGGTGCGTCTAATCACGAGATTTGTAGGGCTGCCACTTGGTCCTCGGACTCTACCTTTGTCAGACATTATAGACTGAATAATGTGATTGACTACGATAAAATTTTTGGTGTTGGTGTTTTGAAATCTGTTTTGGACAAATCTTAATCTGGTTTACTCTCACTTTTGGTATGCAGTAACATTGGGTGTGCATGCTAGTGTTAACAAGTTTTTATTTCTTCTGTGTCAAAGACATATGATTTGGTATACCTCAATTTGTAATGACTGGGATGAGGACGAGGGACGTAGAGGTAATTACTTACCGGTAATCTACATTACACTTATTCCTACTCTCCCTCGTCACAGTCATTACAGTTCCCACCCACCCTCCCTCCTTGCCTTTGAAGATGCTTAGAAATAGCAGGAGGATTCTGGGTAAGCTACCCTTATATAGCACCCAGGAGAGTGCGTATGGCTTACATTGAATTCTCCAGCGTCTTTTCTGTCTGGGAAGTGGGACCACCTCAATTTATAATGACTGTGATGAAGACGAGTAGGACTAAGAGTAATAAAGACTACCTGTGAGTAATCAGAACAATAATTAAAATGTATAAGAATTTAAAATTAAATTAATGTTAGAATAAGAACGCTATTTTTAGGTCAGTGTTACAGTTAAAATAAATAAGGCAAACTGTTGTTCCAATAAAGGTGCTCTTTGTGCAGGCTATACAAAGCAACCCTTTGGTTATATATGATATCGCAACATGCAGTTGATGATGTATTGTCCTTTGTTTACATCCCCAGCCTTTTGCTTCTTGAGACGTAGGCCACACCCCTGTTCTGTCGATACTTGTCAGTGGCTGGAATTTTGAGCTTTTCTTTGCATCAGCTTGAAGGAGAACAGGATACGCTCAGCAGTATAGCACACCTTAAACGTGGCTTTTAAAAACTCTGCAGCATGACTAGGTGTCGCCATTCATTGACTCAGTTTCACAAAACTGAAACAAACTGCCTAGGTGCTTTTTTGCCATAATCTTTATACCCATGCTAGAGATATTTTTTGTAATACAATGTGTACATTTTTTTATTATCACAGGACATTTTGCTTCATAAACGTCTATCAAATAAAATGTTGTCAGACAATATGCATGCTTGTGAAAATGTGTATGACTGCATGCATATGTTATTGTGCATTTGTGTGTGTACTAATTGACCAATATATCTCATAGGAAATCTAATTCCACTGCTCACTGCAAGAGTTTTCCTCCAGGGCCAGACTGGGAACCAAAAGCAGCCTTGGCGAACATGTTCAAACCAGCCCCAATCCCTTCCTTCTCCCTCTCTTATCTCTCTCCGCTGCATACGTGGCAACATTTTAAAGTAGGCAAGTGGGAGGTTTAAAAAAATATTTTCCCCATTGACTTAGATTGAAGCAGAGGCTATCTGCCTGAATCGGGTCTGTTGGCATGTATGTTGACAGACAATCAGCATTTCATTTTTGGCAGTTTAATAACATAGCGCTAACAAAGACAGAGTCCTAAACTCTGTTTTGTATGCGCCATGTAAAACTGCCATGTCGAGGCCTATCACACGCTCTAATCTCCCTCTCCAAGAATTAATTACAAAGCGCTAACCTTTGAGGTCAAGGGTAATTCTTGGTGGGGGAGATGGGAGCGTGCTTGACTGGCATCAACATTTCATTTTTGCCTTGTTTCCAGCAGATCATGATTCAGCTATCCGAATCAGGTTTCTCCATGCAAGGATTGGGAGTCGGGAGACTAGCCTTGAAATCAGTAGTCTCCCTCCTGAATCGGAAGGGTTAGCATGTATATGCTGAAACTCACTGTGCCTGCTGTAATTACCTGGGGAAGCTGGAGAGAAACAGAGGTGACAGAAGTGCCCCTCTGCCCCACAAAACAGCATCCAAAGACTCCAGCCGACCAGGGAAATGCCTGGTGAAAAAAATACTGTTTTCTCCCCAGTTTAATTGCATTCACTTGATTAGGCCTAGTTGCTCTGCACTCCTAAGTGGACTTATACACCTACTTCATAAAACACTGCACCATTTTTAAACTTGCTAATCTAATCATTCTGTTAACTTGGAAACAAAAACTAAGGGGCATATTCTCAACGACCCGACTCCACCATTCTCCTCGACAACCTCGCCAACCTAGGGTTGAAGCAGCTTGTCAACACGCCCACCCACAGAGCGGGTCACACCCTCGACCCCATCTTCGCGGGAGGAACAAACATCCGCTTCTGCCACACCACCCAGCCCCATCTGGACTGACCACCACTGCGTCCACTTCACCTTCAACACCACCAGCGCACCCAAACCCGCCCGACGTCCGCCACGACGGAACTGGAGCAAAGTCACAGAGGAGCACCTGAACACCACCCTCCGTCATTACCCCCCCATCACCGCAACCGAAACCAACGCCGCAGCCAGAGAATTTCACCGCTGGATCTCCCGCTGTTCCGACAAGCTCGCACCCCTCCACCCCCCCACCAAGCAACGCCCGCTGAAAGCCGCCTGGTTCACCACAGAACTTCAAGAAGCCAGACGCTCCTGCAGACGCCTAGAGAAAACCTGGCGAAACCTGAAAACCACGGAAGCACGGAACAACCACAAGAGCGCCCTGAAGGAATACCACCAGCACATAAGAGACACCAAATGGACCTTCATAAGAGACAAAGTCCAGAACAACGCGACCAATGCCAAGGAACTGTTCAACGTCATACAGCAGTTCGCAAAACCCACCTGCGACGCCACGGACATCACACCTTCCCAGGAACTCTGCGACAAGCTCAGCTCCTACTTCCATCGAAAGATCAAGGCCCTCTACGACAACTTCAGCGAACCAATGACGAGCACCACCCCCCTACCCTCCGCTGCCGACAAGCCGACCATCACGTCCTGGGATCCCGCTTCCGTCGAACTCATCACAGCGACCATGAAGAAAACACACTCAGGAGCCCCAACGGACCCCCTGCCCACCGCACATCTTCCACAGGGCCGCCACCGCCACCGTCATCGCACCCGAACTAGGATGCACCATCAACGCCTCCCTCAGATCAGGCATCTGCCCAGATGACTAGAAACGGGCGGAGGTAAAACTCCTCCTCAAGAAACCATCGGCCGACCCAACGGACCTGAAAAACTACTGGCCCATCTCTCTCCTCCCATTCGCGGCCAAAGTCACAGAGAGACTCGTAAACGCACAGCTGACCACCTTCATAGAAGAGAACTCCATCCTGGACGCCTCCCAGTCTGGATTCCGCAGCAACCACAGCACCGAGACAGCCCTCCTCGCCGCCACCGACGATATCCACATGCTACTTGACAAGGGACACACCGCAGCCCTCATCCTCCTAGACCTCTCCGCAGCCTTCGACACCGTTTCGCATCGCACTCTCGCAGCCAGACTGCATGACGCGAGAATACAAGGAGCCGCTCTCGACTGGATCCAATCCTTCCTCTCCGGCAGAACCCAGAGGATCCGACTCCCTCCCTTCCTCTCCAAACCTACGGAAATCAACTGTGGAGTACCCCAGGGATCATCACTCAGCCCCACGCTCTTCAACATCTACATGGCCCCCCTCGCAGCCATCGTCAGACAGCATGGGCTCAGCATCGTATCCTACGCCGACGATACCCAGCTCATCCTCTCGCTCACGAAGAATCCCGAAGACACCAGACCAGGAAGGTATGAAGAACGTGGGAGCCTGGATGAAGGACAGCTGCCTGAAGCTAAACTCAGAGAAGACCGAGGTCCTCATTCTCAGCCCCTGCACCTCCGCCTGGGACAACACCTGGTGGCCCTCCGCCCTCGGGAGCCCACCCACCCCTACAGACCACGCTCGGAACCTCGGCATCATCCTTGACTCCTCCCTCTCCATGAACCGCCAGATCAACGCCGTCGCCTCCACCAGTTTCAACTGCCTTCGCATCCTCCGTAAGACCTTCAAGTGGATCCCCGCCGACTGCAGAAGGACCGTCACCCAAGCACTCATCACCAGCAGACTAGATTACGGCAACGCCCTCTATGCCGGAATCAACAAAACTCTTCTACACAGACTCCAGACCATCCAGAACGCCGCAGCCAGACTCGTCCTCGGTATACCACGCCATGAGCACATGACCCATCACCTCCGAGGCCTCCACTGGCTCCCCGTCGAGAAGAGGGTCACCTTCAAACTCCTCACCCACGCCTACAAATCCCTCCACAACATCGGACCCAAATACCTCAACAAGAGAGTATCCTTCCACGTACCCAAGAGGAACCTCTGCTCCACCGACCTCGCCCTGGCAGCGGTCCCCCGCATCCGCAGGAACAGAACCGGTGGAAGAGCTTTTTCCCACATCGCAGCCAAAACCTGGAACGAGCTCCCGGTGAACATCAGACGCTCCCCGACCCTGCACACGTTCAGGAAGGACCTCAAGACCTGGCTCTTCGACTGATCCGGAGCCGCCCCCCCCACCCCCACAGCGCCTTGAGACCCTCACGGGTGAGTAGCATTCTATATAAATCCCTGATTGATTGATTGATTGATTGATTGAAGGAGCCATTGCCGATTTATTGGCACTTTAGCGCAGCAAAAGTGGCGATAGACTTATCGCCCCATTCACAAGCTGGTGCAAACTGCCGACATCGGCAGTTTTCCCGCGATAGCTGCCGCAAAACACATCGCCACGGATGAGAGCGACAACTAACGCTAATGATATGCAGAGTAGGCGTTCCCGTGCAAAAACACACAAAAACACCACTTCGCGATATTCCCAACGAGCAGGCAGATCAGCGATGCAATCCAAAAACAGGCGATAATGCGCGTTAGCAGCAGGGATACAACACCTGCCTCTTACTGGTGTTAAGCAGGACGACAACCTGCAGTATGAAAGGGAGCCCAGTCTAGAGCCACATCTGATGACCAACAGATGCCATGGAGACAATGATCATGCAGCCTGGAGACCCAAGAGGGCCACAACACGCACTGCAACCAGCCCCCGGACCCCCCCCCAGGTCATGAAGTCCAGTAGTCAACGGTAGTGGAAAAACAGAACTTTAATAAAAATACATAAACAACAAGACGAAAAGCACAGCCAATGCGTTCCATTCCCAACGGGGAACTTCACCAGGGCAACTTGTGGATCCAATAAACTGCAAATGCTGCTGGAACTCCCCAATACCATTTCATATCCCGAAATCAGTAGTCAGACACCTGTTGGAGAAATGGTGACAATGGTCAAGTGTCCTCATAGTCACAAACGTAAACTGGTACATTGTATTGCACTTGGACAAACCAGAATGCATACAGGTATGATGAATCCAGTTCAAATATACTGTAACAGAAGTCCGTGTGCTCGTAACCTCCGCAGGAAAGAAAAGGAAGGTTACGACCACACAAACATCTGTTACGGTCTCATCATGCAGGATTCATCATACCTGTAAACATCACGGTATGTATCATCGTGATACCCCTGCACCTTCACTTCCCCCACGTTGTGCATGAACAGCTGGAGACCATGCAAGGGAATCACGCCATAGCTGCCTTACCGCACGTGTCGAGGGCAATTGACTGTACACATGTACCACTTGTGCCCCCTGCTGACCCTGCACACAATTACCGCTACAGAAAGCACACGCATTCCATCAATGTGCAGGCGATAGTGGACCACCGGGGACAGTTCACCAATGTCGTCGCCAACTTCACAGGCAGTGTGCATGATACATACATCTTCCGACAGTCCATCATCAACCAGCGCTTCCAGGATGGCACCCATGGCAATGCACTGCTCATTGGTAAGTACTAACTGAACACACCACACACCTCAACTCCACAATCACACAACTCACAACTGTGGGAGAGCACACGTAACAAAATCACATACAACATGCCAAACAACATGCCCAACTACCGGACACAACAACACAAGTAACCGTGGTAAGAGGGGCCAGACATGTGGAGAACCATCCACAAAGGCAAAGCCCCTCTGCCACACAATTGCAGAATGTGGGGAGAGGTGGGAACCAAGAATGTGTGAAGGAGGCAAGTGACACAGCACAAAGAAAGGACACAATGCCAAGTGTTGCAGAGATGTGCTGGACAGACTGCAGTATGCAGAGCACAGACATGTCCATGTGGACATCTACTGCTGGTGTTTGCAGTGTAGTAGACAGTGGACGCAAACAGGTTACCCCAGGCAGTGTGGAAGCCCTTGGACATGTAGCCATGTGGTCCCCCCCTTAAGCCTGAGCGGAGCGGCTTTGGCCGGCGTATGTCGCAAATGAATACCCCGGGGCCCTGGGCATGGTCCAGTTCCGGGATGGCCACCACAGTAACTACTGCGTGTGTCTCTGTGACCGCCATATCGTGACCATAGGCCTACACACACGTGCCCGACCACAATCAACGGCCGCATTCACACTGGAGACGAGGTGACTACGTCCCAAGCAAACCCGCGCACATCTCGTCAGCGCATGCAGGGCCGTGTCTGCCAGGGCGGCGCCCCCCACCCAGCCACGAGGCCGCCGCCGTGACTGGTGGTGCCTGCGCAATCCTGTGCGCCTGCTGCACCCCAGCCCTGTTCCCCAGACCGGTCCGCCGCCCAGCGATGACTGCCCGCCCCTGCGCACCCAGGCCTCAATGCTCACCTGCCGCCACCGGCGTGTCTCCAAGAGGGCCCTCCACGTGCCGGTGCAACCTCCTCCGCCGATGGCTGGATCCAGCACCACAGGCCCCCAGCGCACCCTGTGGCACCGCACCGTGGTGTCATGTGTCTGCTGACTGCTGCCTGCGTGTACACTGCGGTCCAGCAGGGCTCACAAATCAAATCGAGTCCTGATATGCTGGACGCCGTATCAAGGCCAACGCATCATCGCAGGCTGCACACCCGCTCAGCTCTTCAGGTTGGCCTAACTCAGTGCAACGCAAGTCATCGCCACGTGGCGGTAGGCCCGTGCCGGACCCAGGCCATCGGGTGCCACCAACTCAGTGCAACGCAAGTCATCGCCACGCGGCGGTAGGCCCATGCTGGACCCAGGCCATTGGGTGCCACCAACTCAGTGCAACGCAAGTCATCGCCACGTGGCGGTAGGCCTGTGCCGGACCCAGGCCATCGAGTGCCACCAAATCAGTGCAACGCAAGTCATCGCCACGTGGCGGTAGGCCCGTGCCGGACCCAGGCCATCGGGAGCCACCAACTCAGTGCAACGCAAGTCATCGCCACGTGGCAGTAGGCCCGTGCCGGATCCAGGCCATCGGGTGCCACCAACTCAGGGCAACGCAAGTCACGGACCCTTTATGATTGTGTTCCGTGGATGCGGATGCCATCATGTCACCTCTGGCAGTGGGGGATGTGCTGTGGTGGGCCCCTTTTATTGGCAGGGTCACATGTCCCGTGACGCCTGTGCTGGATGTGTGTGGTGTGGGTGTAAACCAGCCCTCAGGGAGTGGCTGTGGCATGCTGACGACTAGACCTGTGACCAGCAGATCACTACAGGGAAGACCTGGGACATGTAGCTGTGTCGTCACCCCCTGTGAGAGTAAGCGGAGTAGGCTGGGCTGGCGTATGCCAGTCCAGCATAGGGGTGTGAACAATGAGCCCGGGGCCCTGGGCAATGGTTCAGTTCTGGCCTGGACAAGGAATTAACCAATGCGTGTGTCTCCATTGTAGTGTCTGCGCCACCCGGGCCGGAATCAGCAATGTTGCACCCTGTGACCCAAGCCCCACAACATGTGCAAAATGGACATGAGGGGGAATCAGTGACCCTACATTCATCCATACTGTCATACTTGAAGGATCATAGACATGACACATCTGTGTGAATTTTAATGTTTTATTCACATCCAGTGGAGTGTTGCAGCTGGAGAAGTACAGGGCCATGCACACCCCACTTGACATTGTTGCCCCGTGGAGGGCCAGCCAGAGTCCATTAGGGAAGGACAAGTTCATCGGAAGATCAATCAATCAATCAATCATGTCACTTATAAAGCGCACTACATACCCGCGAGGGTCTCAAGGCGCTGGGGGAAGAGGGGGGTGGTGCTGCTACTGATCGAAGAGCCAGGTCTTGAGGAGTCTTCTGAAGGCCAGTAGGTCTTGGGTCTGTCGGAGGTTGGTGGGGAGGGTGTTCCAGGTCTTGGCGGCGAGGTGGGAGAAGGATCTGCCGCCGGCGGTCGTTTTCCGGATGCGGGGGACTGTGGCGAGGGCGAGGCTGGTCGAGCGGAGCTGGCGGGTGGGGGTGTAGAAGCTGAGTCGTCTGTTGAGGTAGGCTGGTCCGGAGTTGTGGAGTGCTTTGTGTGCGTGGGTGAGGAGCTTGAAGGTTATCCTCTTGTTGACAGGGAGCCAGTGCAGGTCTCTCAGGTGGGGTGTGATGTGGCTGCATCGGGGGATGTCGAGGATAAGACGTGCAGAGGCGTTCTGGATGCGTTGCAGCCGTCTCAGGAGCTTAGCCGTCGTTCCTGCGTAGAGGGCGTTTCCGTAGTCCAGCCTGCTGGTGACGAGGGCCTGGGTGACTGTTTTTCTTGTTTCGGTGGGGATCCACTTGAAGATCCTGCGGAGCATTCGGAGGATGTTGAAGCAGGATGAGGAAACGGCGTTGACCTGCTTAGTCATGGAGAGGGTGGGGTCGAGGATGACCCCTAGGTTGCGTACGTGGTCGGTGGGTGGCGGGGCTGTTCCCAGTGATGTTGGCCACCAGGAGTCGTCCCAGGCTGAAGGGTTGGAACCAAGGATGAGGACCTCCATCTTGTCCGAGTTCAGCTTCAGGCGGCTGGTCCTCATCCATTCGGCGACGGCCTTCATTCCTTCGTGGAGGTGGGCTTTGGCGGTGTGAGGGTCTTTGGTGAGGGAGAGGATCAGCTGGGTGTCGTCGGCGTAGGAGATGATGTTGAGGTTAGAGCTGTCGGGCGACGTGGGCGAGGGGTGCCATGTAGATGTTGAACAGCGTTGGGCTGAGGGAGGAGCCTTGGGGTACGCCGCAGATGATCTTGGTGGCCTTGGATCGGAAGGGGGCGAGGCGGACGCTTGTGTTCTGCCGGAAAGGAAGGATGTGGTCCAGTCCAGGGCCTTCTCTTGGATCCCGGCGTCGTGAAGGCGTGTTCGTAGTGTGTGGTGGCAGACCGTGTCGAAGGCGGCTGATAGGTCCAGGAGGATGAGGGCTGCTGTTTCTCCGTTGTCTAGCAGGGTCCTGATGTCATCGGTGGCGGCGATGAGGGCGGTTTCGGTGCTGTGGTTGCTGCGGAAGCCGGACTGGGAAGGGTCCAGGATGTTGTTCTCCTCGAGGTAGCGGGTCAGTTGTTTGTTGACGATTTTCTCGGTGACCTTCACGGGGAACGGGAGCAGAGAGATGGGTCGGAAGTTCTTGAGGTCCTTGGGGTCTGCCTTGGGTTTCTTGAGTAAGGCGGTGATCTCGGCGTGCTTCCAGCTTTCCGGGAAGGTTGCTGTCTCGAAGGAGATGTTGATTATTTTCCGGAGATGGGGCGCGATGGCTGTACTGGCTTTGTTGAAGATGTGGTGAGGGCACGGGTCTAGCGGTGAACCGGAGTGGATGGTGTTCATGATCTCGCTGGTGTCCTCGTCGTTGATGTTGGTCCAGGAGAGCAGGCGGTTGGTGGTTGTGGGGGCAGTGGTCTCGGTGGTTGCCGGGGCGGTCGTGGTGTTGAAGCTGTCGTGGATGTCGGCGATTTTGCGGTGGAAGGAGGTGGCCAGTGAGTCGCACAGGTCTTGCAACGGCTGGATGTCGTTGTTGTTGGAGCTGGGGTTGGAGAGTTCCTTCACGATGTTGAAGAGCTCTTTGCTGTTGTGTGCGTTGTTGTCTAGGCGGTCTTCGAGTGAGGCCCTTTTGGCGGATCTGATGAGGTGATGGTGATTGCGGGTGGCGCTCTTGTGGGCGGCGTAGCTGTCCGCTCTCCGTTCGTGGAGCCAGATCTTCTCCAGTTTTCGGCATGTTCGCTTGGAGGCCTGGAGGTCTTCGGTGAACCAGGTGGCTTTCTTGCTGGTGTGGCTGTTGGGCGGATTCTTGAGCGGGGCGAGGGTGTTGGCGCAGTCGCCGATCCACTGTCTGAGGTTGCGGGCGGCGGTGTCGGGGTCGGAGGGTTCGGGCGGGTGGGCTCAGGGCGAGGGTTGTGGTTAGCTGGTCTTCCGTGACTCTGCTCCAGCAGCGGCGAGGCATTTGTTCGGTGTGGTGGTGCGTGGTGGGCTTCCTGTAGGTGAAGTGGATGCAGTGGTGGTCAGTCCAGTGGGGTTCGGAGGTGTGGTTGAAGGAGACGTGTGGGCTTGCGGAAAAGATGGAGTCTAGCGTGTGGCCGGCGGCGTGGGTGGGTGTAGTCACGAGCTGTCTGAGTCCGAGGGTGGCGAGGTTGTCGATCAGGGTGGTGGAGTTGGTGTCCTTGTTGTTCTCGAGGTGGAAGTTCAGGTCCCCGAGGAGGATGTAGTCCGTGGAGGCGATGGCGTGTGTGCTGACGGAGTCAGCGATGGAATCGCTTGAACTGTGGTCGGGGTCCGGGGGTCTGTAGATGAGGGTTCCTCTGAGGGTGGTGTTGGGATCGGTGTGGATCTGGAAGTGCATGTGTTCGGCGGTGCTGAGGGTGTCGTCGGTGTTGGTTGAGACTCTGAGGGTGTTCCTGTGGACGATGGCGATGCCTCCTCCGACTCCGTTGGTGCGGTCCCTGCGGGTGATCTTGTATCCGTCCGGGATGGCAATGGCGATGTCGGGGCTGAAGCGGGATTCAGCCAGGTCTCCGTCAGGAATGCGACGTCTGGGGAGGTTGAGTCGAGAAGGTCCCAGAGTTCGATGGCGTGTTTGCGGGCGGAGCGGGTGTTGAGGAGGATGCATCTGAGGTAGTTGGGTTCTTTCCTGGGCGGTGGTTTGGCGGGGCGGGTGCTGGCGAAGCTGCAGTTCCGGCAGGTGAAGGGCCCTTGGGTGCGCTTCGGGGTGGCCTGGTAGCAGGCGTGATCTTTTCCGGGGTTGAGTGCGTGGAGGGTGCTGGCGTGATGTGGCGGGCGCGGGGGATGACCGGACCAGGGGGTCTGGCGCTGGGCACGGCCACGGCGCAGACGGGCGCAGACGGGCTTGCCTTAGGCGCGGCCGCGCAGTGGCCGCCATAAATGGGGAGGTGGGAGGGAGGAGCAGGGAATGGGGCAGCGAATGGGCAGTGAGGGGGCGGGGCCGCAGGGGCGCAGCGGCGGGAAACAGGCACAGAAAGGAAAACGATCACAATCAGGGGCAGCAAGGGGGCACAGAAAGGAAAAACGATCACAATCAGGGGCAGCAAGGGGCACAGAAAGGAAAACGATCACAATCAGGGGCAGCAAGGGGGCACAGAAAGGAAAAACGATCACAATCAGGGGCAGCAAGGGGGCACAGAAAGGAAAAACGATCACAATCAGGGGCAGCAAGGGGGCACAGAAAGGAAAAACGGAAGAGGAAGAGTTCAGTCTGCAGTCTGATTGCTGTGTCATTGGTAACCAAACAGAATATGGCAGTCCATGTCGAGGTCCAAGGTGAGTGCCGCAGAGTGTATCGGTGGACAGTGGAAGGTGATGCAAAGGGCCGAACCAAGCTGAAACTGGCCATATGGCGGAGATGAATGCTACCGCTTCCTCAATACCACAACGGCAGTCTCATCCACATCATCGTCCTCTGATGTGTGATGTGCCTCACCTGTGGCTGTTGGTGTTTCGGCTGCAGCACTGTGTGGCAGTGACACATCAGGGGCAGCAAGGGGGCACAGAAAGGAAAAAACGATCACAATCAGGGGCAGCAAGGGGGCACAGAAAGGAAAAACGATCACAATCAGGGGCAGCAAGGGGCACAGAAAGAAAAAAACGATCACAATCAGGGGCAGCAAGGGGGCACAGAAAGGAAAAACGATCACAATCAGGGGCAGCAAGGGGGCACAGAAAGGAAAAACGAGCACAATCAGGGGCAGCAAGGGGGCACAGAAAGGAAAAAAACGAGCGCAATCAGGGGCAGCAGCAGGGCACACAGACGGAGCTGTGTGGTGGGGGAGCGACCTACCAGTCAAGGTCTGGGGTCGCTCTCTTCACCACGCAGCGGCCGCCATAAATGGGGAGGTGGGAGGGAGGAGCAGGGAATGGGGCAGCGAATGGGCAGTGAGGGGCGGGGCCGCATGCGCAGCGGCGGGAAACAGGCACAGAAAGGAAAAAACGATCACAATCAGGGGCAGCAAGGGGGCACAGAAAGGAAAAACGATCACAATCAGGGCCAGCAAGGGGGCACAGAAAGGAAAAACGATCACAATCAGGGGCAGCAAGGGGGCACAGAAAGGAAAAACGATCACAATCAGGGACAGCAAGGGGGCACAGAAAGGAAAAACGATCACAATCAGGGGCAGCAAGGGGGCACAGAAAGGAAAAACGATCACTATCAGGGGCAGCAAGGGGGCACAGAAAGGAAAAAACGATCACAATCAGGGGCAGCAAGGGGGCACAGAAAGGAAAAAAAGGAAGAGGAAGAGTTCAGTCTGCAGTCTGATTGCTGTGTCATTGGTAACCAAACAGAATATGGCAGTCCATGTCGAGGTCCAAGGTGAGTGCCGCAGAGTGTATCGGGGGACAGTGGAAGGTGATGCAAAGGGCCGAACCAAGCTGAAACTGGCCATATGGCGGAGATGAATGCTACCGCTTCCTCAATACCACAACGGCAGTCTCATCCACATCATCGTCCTCTGATGTGTGATGTGCCTCACCTGTGGCTGTTGGTGTTTCGGCTGCAGCACTGTGTGGCAGTGACACATCAGGGGCCGGAGGTGGAATGTCTGCCGCACTGTGGGGCACTGACACATCAGGGGGCGGGGATGTGGATGGTGTAGGAGCAGCAGCATTCATCTGCGCCAGGCCATGTGACAGCAATGCCATGATGAGGATCTGCAGGGCATGGTAGATCCCAGCCACATCTCACTGATGTGCAGCCGTGGCAGCCATCCTTTCCGCCTCCATCCACACCGAGTCCTCCATGAGCCTCCGCATGTGTCCCAACTCATGGCTGAGATCGCTGGAGCCACTCTGACTAGACAGGTGCTCTTGTCTCCGAGTCATGACTCCAGCTATGTCAGCCATGGCTCGTTGGAGACCATGGAGCGGACTGTGGGTGTCCATTAGGGACTGTAAGTGGTCCCTGATGGGACGTAGACACCCATGGATGGCAATTTCCTGACTCTCTGTCCTGGAACCAGTCTATCTGCAGTCACAACAGGCTAGTGTGAAGTGTGAGCATTTTACACCCTAAGTGGAATGCGTATGCCCAGGCGTGTTTCCCTAGCTTGCTGTGCCACTGGATTCAAGCTAGCCTGGCTGATGAGTGGTGATACCCCGAAACCAGTCCCAGGATGCTTGTTCCCGGTCCAGGGAGGACCCAGCTTGGCAGATCGGCTGGACTGTTCCCATGAGGAGCAGGGTCAAGACTGATTTGCATGTGGCTGGGTCCAAACTGTGTTGGCATGGTGGGGGTTTGGGATGTGGCCATGAGCGATTGCCATTGGCTGATATTAGTTCAAGCATTTTATCCATTACATGGTTGTTTTTGCATTTGCTGCACTAAGTGCGCCAGGTATTCCCAGACGTGAATCCTGGACTCATTCTGCCAATGGATTCAAGCTATTCAGGGAGGACCTGGTCTGGCACTTCGGGCTGGACTGTTCACACACACATGGAGGAGTAGAGAGTGGTGAAAAATGTGTGGTCGCACGTGCTTGGTGTGAAAATACTGCCCTCACTCACAAAATTGTGACCTGCTTCATCATAGGGCTGCTTCAGTACACCCCTGTGCAGACCAACGCCTGGGGTGGAGCAATAGGGTGGGGGAGACAAGACATAACATATAAAAAATACAGAAATAATAAGTCTAAATATATTGGGATCACCGAAAGAAAAAGTGCAGTGAAGATTAAAACTAGCTCGGAGGTGTCTCTGTGCGTAAGTTTATTCCTGGACCCTCCAGCCAGGATTAAAAATGTGAAGGATGTTGGTGACAGGAAGAAAGTAATGAACTCCTACACCCCTCCTTACTGCCAATATGTCAACATGTTTCTGCCTTCGTAATTGTGCCCGGAATATAGGGTCACACCGGCATTCGTCAGGACCTTTCCGATCCCAATTGTTAAAATACCCCTATTACGGGGGGCGTGGTCTGGCCACAGCTGAAGATGGCCGCCTAACCTGTGAGCTCCGCTACGAGTGGGGCTTCAAAAGGAGTTGGCGCCCATTAAATGCAAGACCTTCGACATAATTTCAGCATTACGGAGGTCAGAAAGTTAATGAGGAGCAGATGTGCCAGTTTTCTTCAGCGTGGGTGACTCGGTTCCTGAGGAATGGAAACTGCTCATTCTTGACACCGGAGCCCTGTGCTGAGAGGAGCCCCGGAGACACTGGCAGCCTCTCTATTCATATTTTGAAGCTTATTTCTGCCGACAACACAGTCTAAATAACTGCGCTCTCTGAGGTGAGATTTACAGGACACTACATTAATCCCTTCAGAGGATATGTGGCTGTTTTTACTTTTGGCGCCAATACTTCAGCCTCTGACAGAAGCCAGCTGTCTCTGCCCGTGCCCTGTGGAATGTGAAATGTGATTCTGAAGGAAGATAAGCTGACTGGATTCGTGCCTCTTGAAATACAGAGTCTGAGAGAGAAGCACCGGAGCCTTTCATTATGACTCACGGCCCCAGCTGACTTCAGTTAAGGTCTGTAAAGTTCATTTGGAGTTCATATGCTTGCTCTCTAAAATAATCACCTCAAGAAGCGCGGGAGGGGCTCCAGCTGTAGTCACTCGTGTGAAGTCTGCATTCTTCTGAGGAGTTACATGTCACTGTTTTGTGCTGAGTTACGTATTTAAACAACTCAGCAAAGGCTTTACCCTTTTGTGAGGAAAATTTGAGTAATCTGCACACAGTCTAACATTGTATACAAGGCCTTGCCCTTCTGTGCTGTGAAGAGCCTGGTATGTGGACAGGAGCTCCTTGGTGAGAGAGACGGTGGCGTCTGTCATCAAAATGAACAATCCCAGCTGAAATATGTGTCTTTGGAGAAGTTTATGCGCTGTTTTGGAAAAGTACCCTCTTAAGCCTTAACTACATTACAATAAGGTTTGGTGAAGTTTATGTGTTGCTGGGAAGTCTGCCCTATGAAATTAAGCTGTAGTGTTGTTCACCACACAGTTTAACTGAACAAATGCCCAGACTGTCTTTGAGATAATCTTGTGGATAAATGTGCAGTACGCAACTTTATATAATAAGCCTTGATTTTTAACTTATGTGCTGAGAAACTCTGGTCCTGTCAGCCTGCCTACAAACTTGAGCCTGGAGTTCCACAACTTCCCGCCCGTAACGTTCCATTGGTCACACCTGAGCTTCCTGGCTTTTCCTCATGCACCTCGGTCTGCTCACCACACACGCTTATTTGTGGACAGCTGTGAGGTGCTTTGAGGACACACTTTAATCTGAAATTTTGAAAAACAACAGCTTTACCGTGGGTGAGTGCTTTGTTTGATATTAACTTGAGCACCCTGCTATCTCGCTCTGGCTAATGCGAAGCGCTGTTTCAGAGAAAATCAGTTTTTTGACGCATTTGCGCCTGCGCGTCACTCAATTTTCGTTATTGGCACGTGAGATTTGTTTTCTTGACCCGGTGTGGTCTGAATTCAAAAGCATGGCAGCTTTGTAGCAGATGAGTGCTTTGTTTTCTGCTAGCCCTGATATCCTGCTTAGTTTTTTTTTAAACTACTGCGAAGCGATACTTCTGAGAGATTCTGAGAGACTTAGCAGAAATCAAAATGTCTACTGCCAAACATGGAAATAAATCCTCTAAACAGCCTCTTTTCTCGGATATACTTAAGCAGTCACAAAATACAGATGCCAATAGCTCTTCCTCTACAATAGACAATTCTATACAAACTAACCTCACCATGCAAGGGCAAACCATGGATCGCATCCTACAAGAAATATCAGCGGTCAGTCGCAGACTTGAAGGCATGGATTCAAATATTTCCTCATTAACAGCAGAAACTAAAACAATACGAGCAGACATTGCAGGATTTCACGCCAAGACAGAGGAGCTTGATCACAGGCTAATAAATGTAGAAACTCGTCTAGACTCAATACAAAACAGAGATCAAGAGCTTTTATTTCTACGAAGTAAGATGATAGATTTGGAAGATCGAAGCAGGAGGGATAATGTCCGCTTTTTCGGTTTTCCAGAAAAGATCGAAGGTTCAAACGCTAGAACATTTCTACAAAATATCCTTCCAAAAACTATGGACATTGCTTTTGACCCTCCACTGGAGATACAGCGCGCACATCGAATTGGTCCATTACGCAAGGAATCTGCAACAAACTCACGTCCCCTCATCGCTTGTTTTTTAAGGCATGAACAGACGAGGCAAATATTAATATCAGCACGTACTCATGGTCCATTCTCATACAATGGGTATGAAATTCGTATTGCAGCTGATTTTTCCAGAGACACTAACGAGAGACGCAAGGCCTTCCTTTCATTTAGACCTCAATTACGTCAGCTAGACATTAAATATGGTCTATTTGATCCTGCTCGTCTCCGAATTTCTAAGGATGGAGTATCTAAAGACTTCTATGACCCTGAGGACCTCCGTATATTTTTAGACAATTGGAAGCCGCAACAAATGGAAACTCAGAAATCCACTCCAGAACTATCACATCACAGTTCTTTTCCTCGGGCATCGAGCAATCCACGACGTAATGTCAGCAGTCCTCGACAGAGAGGCAGGGATTTTGAAAGGTCTATTCGTAGTCATGAGGACAAGAATGCTGCTCTTCAAACTGTATCCACCTTCACTAAGGAACAGCATAGGGATAAATCCCGATCGCCATTAAAATCTACTTCGGATGCAGAATGTGGTTGATTCAGAACCTCTCTACAATTTTGACCAAAATTAACCTATGCTCACACTTGTATCCTTTTAAATGACTAACCATCCTTAATGAACTCATAACATACAAGAAATGAAGAAGATATCTCGCCTGCGGACAGATGAGTATTAAAATCTACTTTAGACGCAGAATGTGGATGATTTAATGTTTCAATATATTTTTGTTCAGATTTAGCTTTGTCTTCATACCCATTTTCTTTTAGGTGTTAGATCAAACCTAATGAACTCATGATATAAATGGGGAAAAGAAGGTATATCGTCATCAGTTTGTTGAGTAATACAGTTATTGTACTGTTCTTTATTGTTCTTCCTCTTTTCTCTCTCTTTTTCTTTTTTTTGTTTCATCACATCTATTATATTAATTATATTGTCTTTAAACACTGGGTCTATCCCTCTCACTGTTTTACGCATATCTGATTGATATTCTTGGTACTTATTTATTCACTCTAAGATTGTGGTTATTACAGCTCTTCATGCTGATAATTCCAATCTTTTAATTTTTCACATATTGCCTAATTATCTACAGGGTTACAATTCCCTCTCTCCTTATTTTATCTTTCTTTATTTTCGATTCAATACTCTAATGGTTTAACAATATGTTTTGCAATTATACTATAATGTTATGCTCTTTAATATTACTATGTTACGTCTTCATATGAATTATAATAATTCTCCTGCTTCTACATCTATCATTCGATACATGAGCCTTATAATTAATGATAGGTCTATACTGTTTTTTGTTGTTTTTTTTTTCTTTTCTTTCTTTTATTGACTACGTATTGTTAGTAATACTGTTTTTTATTACCAAATTTACTGCTTTACCCTTTCCCATACATATGGTCAATATTCTCTGTATCAATTAATGCATTTTAAGATTGTTAATATTCCATTTCTCAATCAAATAGTTACTCTTATTGTAAAATGTTTTTATTAACCTTTATGTATAATTTATTTATTTAGAAGCATATTAATCCTCTTTAATTCAAGAGATCATCCATAGGTTTTAATGTTACAGTATTACAATATATTGTTATATTTCTTATTAATAGTAAGAATACCTGCTATTATATACATTTTAAAGACATCTTTGGATTTATATTGTCAACCACTGTTTCACTCTCCTGATGGGGCCCCTCCTCGTGGCGGCGGTCCATTAGTGTTTAGACCCGTGGTTAAAAGTCCTGAGATCCCTTGTGCCATTTTATATTTGGCACTCTTTCCTCCCTACCTTTCCCTTTGTCATTTACACTACATACTATTCCTTCTGTTGAACACACCTCTAGCTATCTCTACACATATATTCTTCCATCATCAAATAGCATTACCCATTTGATTAATTCATTATTTACCTGATCTCTGTTACGGTCCAAGGTCCTCTTTTATCCTCTTACTTCTCCTTTCTTTTCTTTTTCTCTTTTTTCTTTCCCCTCTTCTCTCTTCCTCTCCCTCCTTCTTTCTCGTATCTTATTTCTCTTCTTTCACATATACAGCAACATTATATCAATTTTTTAATTTACTACATCACGTTCTGGCTTCCTTATTAAATTTCTATCGCTAGTCCTACCTTTTTTTTTTTTTTCCTTTCCTATTCTTATCTGACATGGCCACTTCACACGATCTTCGAGTAATAACCTGGAATGTTCATGGATTGACACATTATATTAAAAGAAAAAGACACTCTCTTATTTACAGTCCAAGCATGTGGATATAGCTCTCCTTCAAGAAACCCACCTTGACGCTAAAGAATCCGAAAAATTGCGTAGAGACTGGGTGGGACGGGTTATACACAGCAGCATACAGAAGAGAACAGACCCAGATGCGACACCAACCCGCAAATGTGGAGTAGCGATTCTTATCCGTAAATCCTTACCAGTGACAGTCTTGAAATCCTGGATAGATCCGGATGGACGATATGTCTTTGCCAAACTTCGCATCGGTGAAACACACATATGCGTTGGCTCCATTTACGCTCCCACAGGAGCAAAACGATCATTTCTCCTTCAACTAAACCGCCTTTTAACTGAAATAGGTGCTTCCCAGTTTCTTATCGGTGGAGATTGGAACCTAGTGCGTGATCCAGTCCTAGATAAAACAGGCCCTCTAGATAAGGCAAATGCGGCAGATAGGGCTCTAATGGACGATGTGGTGGCAGATAATGGTTTGGTAGACCATTGGCGACTTTCTCACCCGATGGATAAGAATTACACCTTCACTTCCCTACGCACGGCACGCTCTCTCGTTTGGACTACTTTTTAATCTCCCAAAATGTAGTTCAAATAACACAGGACTCTCAGATTCTGGAGGCAGCAATCTCTGATCATTCTCCAGTTCTACTTTCCTTACAAACTGGTTTATCTAAACCAGGTCGCAAACCCTGGCGTCTAAACATTCAACGTTATAGGACACCCAAAAACAAAATTTTATTACAATCCCATTTTCAAGACTTTATGTTAGTCAATCAAGGGTCCGTTGACTCCAACAGAACTCTCTGGGCGGCGGCAAAAGCCACTATCCGTGGGCAGCTTATGAGAGATGCAGCTCAGTTTAATAAACAAAATGCTAAAAGGCAAAAAGAATTGGAGCAAGATATTGTGTCTTACACTAGATTGTATACACTTAATCCAACGATACCACATCGTAAGTCATTGGAAAAAGCTCGCATGGCTTTAAATAACCTTTTTACTTCTAAGGCAGAATACGCCCTACATAGAATGAAAGGGAGACATTATGAGCAGGGGAAAAAGCGGGAAGATTATTAGCAGCCCAGCTACGTCAGCAGCAAGCATCTATGGCTATACCGGCCATTAAGTCAATGAATGGTGTTACTCTAACTAAACCCCAAGATATTGTTAACGAATTTGCCCAGTATTATCAGTCTCTTTACACTGCTGAAACTCAACTTGACACTGACAAATTGGATTCTTTCCTTACAAATGTAAACTTACCCTGTTTGTCAGAGGAAGGTAGAATCTTATTGGAAGGTGAAATTACCAGGGAAGAAATATCGCGAGCAATTGCTGGCTTGCCATATCATAAGGCCCCAGGAGAAGATGGCTTTCCTGCAGAGTTTTATCGTTGGGCAGGAGTGGATGTGATTGACTCTCTTTACTCGCATTCCAAGAGGCAGAGCGTGAGGCCTCCTTGGGCCTTATATCTAATAAAGCTATTATTGCTGTGTTACCTAAACCTGGTAAAGATCCTTTATTATGTAGCAGCTATCGTCCCATATCTTTATTGAATTGCGACATCAAAATCCTAGCTAGCATTCTGGCCTCTCGCTTGCGTAAGGCTATCCCATCTCTCATACACTGTACCCAAGTTGGTTTTGTTCCGGGCGTTCCTCTAGGAACCATCTTCGCACTCTTGCCCACACATTATGGTATGCCAAGAATCTTCCTGATGACGCTTTGGCCTTATCGCTTGATGCGGAAAAGGCGTTTGATCGGATTGAATGGGATTATCTTTTAGGGTGTTACAAAAATTCGGCCTGGGAGATCAATTCATAAACAAAATACGCTTGTTGTACAAAAATCCCTCGGCACAGGTAAATTGTGGGGGCTTTATCTCAGATCCATTCTCTATCAATCGAGGTACTCGTCAGGGTTGCCCCCTCTCCCCGTTACTCTTTCTTCTAGCCATGGAACCGTTAGCTGCCTCCTTAAGACAATGTACTTATATTAAGGGCATTTCTCTTCCGACAGGTGAATCCAAAATGTATCTCTACGCAGATGATATTCTTCTCACAATCACAGATCTCTCCACCTCTTTACCATCTGTATTAAAAATAATAGATGACTTCTCCTCCCTTTCTGGGTACAAAATTAATTGGAACAAAAGCGAAGCGCTGCCCATCTCGAACGGGACCACAATAGCGGCCATTCAAGGTTTTCCCTTTCAATGGAAATCTTCTCATCTCAAATATTTGGGCATACTAGTGAACAAAGGTCTAGAGGGCATGGTTACAGATAATCTCAATCCCCTCATTGCTCAAATGCGAAGGGATTTTGAAAAATGGAAGGCACTGGGTCTCTCAATGTGGGGCAGGGTTCAAGCTGTGAAAATGGTTACTCTCTCTCGTTTTCTTTATGTCCTCGGCATGCTCCCTATTCAGGTTCCTTTAACCACGTTACGTTCAATTGATTCTAAGATAAAATCTTTTATATGGAACTCTGCCAAACCCCGTCTCTCAGCTTCAAAACTAAAGGCTCATCGCTCCTATGGAGGAATAGGTCTACCCTCAGTGGAACATTATGCTTTGGCATTACAGCTTTCTCAAATGTCATATATGCTTTCACATTCATTGGATGCGCCACAGTGGGTACATCTTGAACACTACCTTTCATTTACAAAAGCAGGTCTTTCTGTTTTATACGGCTCTGAATCTCGTCCCCGAGACTCCACTAATCCTATTTTGTCGGCTATGCGCGCTGCTTGGCAAAGGGCACACTGCTTACTGGGCGCACATCCTCGTCTCCATAGGAAAGCACCATTATGGAACAATTCTGCAATTCGTATTAATAGAAAATCTATATTTTGGCCCATTTGGGAAACAGCAGGTGTTTCCACCCTAGACCAACTTTTTTCAAACGGTGATATTAAATCATTTGTCCAACTGCAGGAAGAATTTCATTTGCCTGCTATACAACTTTCAAAATACAACCAGTTACGACAATCCTTACGGAGAAGTCTAGGACCTCCACCATGGCTCTTGCCCGACTCACCAATTGTGACATATCTACACGCTTGGGGTAAGATGAAAGGAGCTACATCTGGCTTCTACCAAACTCTCACTTCGCATCTTTTTCTCAACCCTTATCGCAAACCTTGCGTATTAAATGGCAAACCTCATTATCGGTCTCTTATACCGATGATGAATGGTCTGACATTCTTAGCAATCTCAATAAGGGTGCACGTGAAGCACGATTGAAATTTTGTTTATTCAAGATTTTACATGATTGGCACTGGTCACCAACAAAACTGCATAAAGCTGGCTTGCTTCCCCATTCTAACTGCTGGAGATGTGATAGTACGTCTTGTAACATTTCTCATATCATCTGTGGATGTCCAGTGATCCAACCCTTTTGGAATTATATAGGTAAAACCTTACGTTCCACGATGCCTCTACAAATTCCACTTTCGCATGCTACCATTCTTCTGCATGATACACGTCAATCACAACCACTTTCTAAACCACAAGCCCGACTTTTACACACAGCCTTAGCTACAGCCAAAATTTGCATATTACGACAATGGAAATCGCCTCAACCACCATCACAAGAAACATGGATGGTGGCCATGATCCAAACAGCTTCCTACGAACGTATTATATACAACATACAGGATCAATCTGATCTCTTTCTTCGAGTATGGTCACCTTTTCTAGCTTCAAATACCGATGCTAACGTTAATGACCCTTCTACGCAGTAATTTAATTTCTATTTCCTCTTCTTCTCACTCATTATTCATTATTGGTGGTTATAAATCTTAACACATATTGTATTTATCCACTACTGGTTGTTGTTTTTTAATAGCTACTCACCAGAGCATTTACATGTAATTCTGTATCTTTTAATATATATATTTATACATGTGTGTTTCTTCTGCTTACGCTTTCATTCTGCACAATATACCTATTGTTTTCATTCATTGTTTGCACATTTCTCTATATTATCCATGTCATTATCCTTTTCTATTCTTATCTCATAATTCCTTTTCCTACTTCATCTCCCTTGGCTCCGTAACATTCATATATTTGTAGCATAATGTAATTTATTTAATTTTGTCTATATCAAAGAATATTACTTTTTCTCTTTCTTTGAACCAGCATAATTACTTTATGTTATGGTAAGTATTTGTCGTATCTTATCTTACCTTATGTTATCTATCACTTAGAATGTCCTCTCATACATTTATATTTAGGTACATCAAATGAAATTACTTAACCCTTATATTCATCTTTTATCTATTCGCATTGCTTTCCTAGAGTGTCTTTTCCCTTGGAACATACTCATATTGCATAATGCTTCATATTTGTAAACTTTTCACTTATCGCTTTCTTTTGTGATCCCTTCTTTCCTTACCTCTCTCTTCCCCCCTTCCCTTAATTCCATCTTTTATGGCCTCAATATAAATCCAAATATTTGTCTTTGCATTTATATGTTTATATATTTATTAAATTATATAATATGATTAATTATTCAGAAAGTTTTACTATATGCTTATATTTAATAATTCTCTTATATATTTATTGTATGATAATGCATACAGTTATTATAATATATGTATAATTTTTTTTATATATATAAATTTCAATAAAAAATTGAAACACAAAAAAAAAATACCCCTATTACCTGAAATAAGGTTGGCCAGGAACAACTTGTTCCCGCACCTAGGGATCCCCTATGTAACACTCTCCCGAATTACTAAAGGGGAAAGAGAAACAACAAACACGAAAGGGCATTATTCATGCGTCCCCTTTCGTCGTTTAGCACACTATGCTTCACCACTCATTGCTTAACCAACACACTATAGGTATAATGCCCAGATATGGCCACTCCTTTTTTGTCAACATACCTACACCCAGATATGCCATAATGGTGAAAATTCACCTCATCAATGTATATGCGCAGATAGAAGTACGTTGTTCCCTCATAGCACAACTCATTCAAACTGTTAAAATAGCACCTTAAAACTCACCGAGTTTCCACAAGAGTAATGTTAAAACTGGTGAGGGATAAGGAGAGACCCCCTGTAGTCACACTCTGGGGGAGACAAATGAACATAGGAAATACCAATGGTTAATAATGTTTATCCAAATGACATTTTTCCGAGGGATAAAACCTCCGGATGTGCCCCAATTAATGATCATAAAGGAGATGTTTCGTCCTTATAGTGCCCTCTGCCTGATAAGCAGCGTATCCCCCTTAAGAAATTAGGAGAAATGGACACAATTGTAACTGAGTGCTGTCCCTGTGGTTACCGCCATTAAAAATAGAAGGCTACATGAATTTTTCCCCGGGAACAGTCACGTAGAATACCTCCGTAAGCATCCAAAGTATGCCCCCTGTTCTTTTCGGAAATTGCATCGTGCTCCAATTGCTCCTATGGTTAGTCTTAGGCCCAACCGCCCCCCCTCCTTACTGCATCAAGGTGGGTGCTCCTCCCTTTCGGCACTTATCCGATCCCGCCATGAAGGTGAATGGATCTGATGTGCCAAAACTCTTAAGCTGCATCCCCGCTCCCTGCTTCATGTCACGTGGGAGTCGCGGTGCAGCCTACGTATCGACGTTGCGTCCGTAAGCATGCTTGTGCTGCGTTGCTACGGATGCTTCTGTACTTTTTTTTACCGTTGTTCAAACTTTATACAAACACAGTCGTGGCTCTCATTGTAAGTGTGCTGACAGTATAAGACTGCATACACGGCCTCATTAATAAGCGCGGGTCTATTTACCTCTTCATGGGCAATGCACCAAGTACTTAAATAAGGTGCTGCCTGTAATAATGAGACTGCGTTGTCGTCCTAATTAAAAATACGGATATAGAAGCACAATCTTTTTTTTTTAAAACAGTGCGGTAACTTCCAGCCTGAGACAATGTGCAGTTGAACACTCTGCATTTACTATAAAAATGAATTCAAAATTCATTGCAATGGTGCTAAAAAGGGGGCCTAGTTATGGTGTGTTGGGTGCCTTGGGTAGGCGGAGTAGAGCATGTTGCAAGGAGTATGTAGGAACTAGTCTAGTAAAAACCTCAGAATAGGTATGGATGGGATATAATGGTGTATACCAGCCTAGGTAGATGGTATCATCTGACTCACGGAGAATATGTCCATCCTATTACAGGATGTGTACATCATCATAGTATGATCATGGGCTTGGTGTAGAACAGTTGGTATGCCTATGGATAATACCACACGTTACATACCCATGTATGTGTATGCCTACCTATTGAGTGTTTGCCACGGAATATCATCATTTAGGCCCACCAAGTGACTTTTGAGTCTGTAGACCCATTTCTGTTCCCTCAGAAGTAGGACCCTCGTTCTGTCTCCTGCGTTAGGGTTCAGCCTTGGTTTCTCAACTACTGTCCATGCTATGTCATCAATATTATGTTGTTTTTCCAGGTAATGTGCAGTCAGTTTCGTGTTTGATTTTAGACACCTAATGGTACTTCTATGTTCCATTATGCATGTCTTCACTTTTCTGCTGGTTATGCCAATATATTGTTTTTTACAGGGGCATGTGATGAGATAGATGACATACTCAGAGTTGCAATTTGTGTGTGTCCTCTGCTCCCATGGGTAAGTTAAACCCACATTAATGGTTTTGGTGTTTTTCGTAAGGTGGCATACATTACATGATCCTGGGCTGGACTATTCCCATGAGGAACAGGGTCAAGACTGCTTTGCACATGGCTGGGTACAAACTAGGGTGGCATTGTAGCATGGTAGGCAAAAAAATTATGGATTGGGATATGGCCCGAATGATTTCCAGTGGCTGAGAATAACTCAAGCATTCCATCCATCACCTTGTGTTTTTTGCATCCGGTCCTACAGTAAGCGATGGAAAGGCTACAACTTCGTATGGTAAACAAAATATATTGCAGAGACAGCAAAAGTACTGTCGGCACGGAAGACCTAAAAGTGGGGAGGGGGGTGGCCCATTAAGACATCAGGATGCATGTATTCTCCTAAAGCCCATACATTCTTTTGGGAACACTGGCACATACAACATCGTCATGGCAAGCAGGGGTAAATTACTCATTTTTCACATATTTGTGTGAGGGAAAGTTACGGAATTTGCAGCGATCCACAATATTCCTGTTGCTCAGTGGTACCATGTGTGAATGTTTAACAGAATGCTGCTTTGTACTTATGACTTGATTTTGTTATTATTTTTGTAGTTTTACATTGTACTAAATTGACGCTAGAATGCTTTACATAACAATCAGATTAAAAGTCAGTTTCATTTTTATTAGAGTTTTTGGGGCCATGGAGATTAAGTAATTTCAAACTTTGTTTCCAGAATACAAAGTAAACGACTCTGGCCCTTAAAATGCAACTGCCCGGATCTTTATATAATGCTTCATAATACACTTATAAAGTGCTTTTGAAATGATATTTCTATTGCCCAAATTAATGGTACTCAGTTTATCAACCTTTAAAAAATGGAATGATGATTGGGCCCTGCAGGATTTGAATTTGCCATACATCTTTCTAACTGTTAAAATTATTATAATGTATTTATTATAAACCCGACGTTGCTACATGAAAGAAGAGAACGCGGTCGGGTGCCAAGATTGACCGGGCAAGTGTGGTTTTGGTGCTTCCTAAGGGAACCGACAACAAGTGGATCAACGGGCAGACGGAGTCACGAAGGTAACTAAGAGTGTTTCCCCAGTGGCAGTTTAAACAACGTAAGCGCTAGGTTCACCAGCGCTTTTATACGCAGAGAATAATATTATGGCAACTTCAAGAAATATGAAAAGAAGTGAAGCGGCTAATAAAATGTTTGATAACCTGATCACTTCAACAACGGATGAAGGCACTGAGGGTGCAGCATCTACCAGCACATATATTCCTAAAAAACAATTATGGGATTGATTATGGAAACTGCTTAAAACGGAACAAAATAAATGGTGGGATGCAGCGGCACTGCAAAAATATGTTGATGTCAGACGGGTACCTAGGGGGTTAAGAATTTTCATAACCCCAACCTTCAATGACCCCGACCCAGAGCTGGTTGAGGAGTGGGCAACCAATAATCATCGGTGTTCTACCATAATGCTAGAATTGCTGGTCAAATACGCAAGAAGAGATTGCGATAAAATTTCAGAGGAAATTGAAGTATTGACGAACAAGCTCAAAGTAATGTGTGGCGATGATGAATTTGCAACTGACATGGCAAAGATGGAATTACGATTGGAGAAAATTGAGGAAGAAATAAAATTAAAAAAACAAAGGAAGTTTGTACGTGATCAAATAGATTACGAGAAAGGACAGATCCTTACGTTTGTGAAACGATATGACCATCTGCGAAGTCAAAAGATTTTCGCCAGGAGGAAGAAACGCATAGGGATGTGAGTCCTGGCAATGTAGAACAGACCAACTTGGAAACTGAATTAAATGCCAGTACCAGTGAGGACAATGAATTAATCACGGAGCCTAAACCCAAAGAGGTAAAAGATCAAATTTTAAGGGAGTTTACACTGATGGCCCAGGGTCGAATGTCTGCCCTGAACAAGCAGCGGGCCACAGCAACACGAGGACGAGGTCGAGGTCGTGGTCGAGGAGGAATCGGCCAAAAAAGACAGAGCGCAAGATGGAGAGAAGAAATAAGCAGCCCCGTGGGCAGCAGAACGAGGGGGCAGAAAAAGGTAAAATAATGGATACCAAGACAGTTATTAACCTCTCAAATCGAGTTTTAACAGACACTGAGACTGAGGTATTATCTTTGGGGTTATCTTTCTGCCCTACTGTTGATTTTGATTATACGCAAGGAAGAATTGATTTGTTTCAATTCACCCGTAAATTGAGGTTAAAAAAATGGTTTGAAACAAAGGTGAATATAGCTGGTAATAGTGAAACTCAAGTTCCCAGTAACATCACGATTGGTGATATTGACACATTGTATACTTTACATGAATTGGAGGGGGGACCGGATTTGATACAGGACCCGTACATTAATTTAATAAATGACAACATATGCCTTGATTTGTGTCACAATAGTGGATTTAAACCTAAATCCATATTTTTACCATTGATAGCCAATAAAGTTATCGATGTGTTTGAAGAGGGAGTGATTAGCGAGTTCAAGAAATTGTCTAGAAAGAAAAGTTACAGTAATTATAATTTATCACCTCGACATATGAAAGCAATTCGAGATTCAAAAAATGATGATGAGATTGTAGTGAAAAAGTCTGACAAGGGTGGCAACGTTGTCGTGTTATCTAAAGAACTATACCTCAGGCAAGGGATGAATCAAGTGCTCGATATCACAAAATATGAGAAAAGCACTAGGTAGGAAGGGGGGTCAGGCAGGGATGCGTTCTGGCCCCCCTTCTTTTTATTATTTATATTAACGGCCTGAACAAATCATTGATAGGTGCAACCAAAGATGTGCCTATGATTAACGGCAAACCTTTGCCAGTGTTACTTTATGCTGACGATGCGGTGCTTATAGGTCGCACCCCAAACTCATTGCGCATTTTAGTACAGTCGTTTGTTAAACATATGGACAGTTTGGATTTAAGAGCTAATTTTAAAAAATCATTTTTAATGTCTTGTGGCCCACAAAACGCTCCCTTACCTCCATCTCCGTTGGCAGCCAAAAATTAATATGCACTGGTAAATTCCCTACCTTGGTGTGGTCTTTGCTGCGAACGGCTCCTGGACTGAGCATCTTTCTCAGTCCAGGAGCAAGTTCTCAAAGACCATCAATTCCATTTTTAGCTTTCCCCGTCCCAAGAACACTGGCGTTATTTTAGCTATCTTAAAAAAAATTAAATTGCAATGCGTCCCAGTAGCTACTTATGGAGCGGAGATTTGGGGCACCACAAACAGTTCCTGCATTCAGCTGGAAGAAAACAGATTCTGCAGGAAACTGTTGGGCGCCCCAATCTCGACATCTCATTATGTTTGCCATAAAGAATTAAATTTAAATTATGTCACTGATTTTATACGTGCTCGCCCGGCTCTCTTTTGGCTGTCTGTCTGGAAGAATGAGGAAGCTATTCTGACTAGAGATATCATCATGGACTGTTTGAAGTGTGAGAAAGGGATGGATATCCCCTGGCTATCCGGAGTTTATCAGAGCTTATGCAGTATTAATCAGGGTTGTATTTTTAGAAACCCTTGTAAAGCTGAAACACTACGGAAAATAGATCTTAGGAATGCACTTTACCTATTTTACAGTACCGAGCGCATAGCTCAGGAATCACAGAAAACCCTTGTCTCTAGTTATATGTCACTAGTCCAATATTGTTATCCCCTACCAAACTACCTCACCTTACCTATGAGTCACTGGGAAAGAAGTCTGTTATTCCGTCTCAGAGCAGGGACACTCAAGTTTGTATTATGTTTTCCCCTTGGTTATCATCCCAAAATTGATTTGGTACCCTGCCCATGTGACGGAATTAGCGGACAGACAACCCTGCACTTTTTATTCTTTTGCAAATATTATATGAAATATAGCAAGGGGACACTTTATCCCTATTTTAAAAGAGGAAACATGTTAGCCTGGATCTGGCTTATACAAGCATGCTTGGTATGATCGATGAGGAGCTTGTATTCCGCTTAAGTACTTTTCTGAGAGCTGCGATCCGGGCACGTCAGTCCATGTCAGACCCTTGAATTCTTAACTGTGATTGGTTATGTTGTAAATAATGCATTTTATTCATCATATTCTAAGATGTGAAATTGTGTCTGATAATTTTAACAGTTTTTTTTATGGTTGTACTTTTATGGATATACTGCCTATCCGAATAAAGATTATGAATTGAATTGAATTGAATTGAGAAAAGCACTAAGGTAAAATATGAGACAGCCAATAAAAAGTATCAGGATCAACTTTGGGAGTGGAAAGAGAGGGGCCTTCTGGAACTAGAAGAGTTCAACTTTTTGAAGTGCAAGTTTCCCAAATTACCGGCGCTTTATCTATTACCCAAACTGCATAAAGATGATAAAAATCCTCCAGGCAGACCAATAGTGTCTTCTCGAGGCAGTTGCCTCGAGAATACGTCACGGTATGTTGCTTATTTTCTGCAGCCGCTTGTACAGGGCCTGCTCTCCTTCGTAAAAGATACGAGTGATTTCTTGAGACTACTGGACGGCATTGAATGGAAGAACGAGTACTTGCTAGTTTGTTTAGACGTCAATAGCCTATACACTAGCATACCCCATGAATTAGGCATAACAGCTTGCAGACACTTCCTTAAGACAAGGTCTATATCCTACCTATTTCACACTGAAATGCTGGCTGACATGATGCATACATGTCTTACGCACAATTATTTCACATTTAATGGCCAGATCTACAGACAAATACTCGGGACTGCGATGGGCACTTGCTTCGCCCCCAGCTTTGCGTGTTTGTACCTGGGCTGGTGGGAGGAGCAAGTGGCCAGCACCCTTGACTTGTTAAAAAAACATGTGAAAATATGGGCGAGGTATATAGATGACATTTTTTGTATATGGAATGGCAGTTCAGATGAGGCTATTACCTTTGTTGATCAACTAAACAAGAACACTTTAAATCTTAAATTTAGCAGCCATATACACCATGATCAGATTGAGTTCCTTGACTTAAGAATACAAGTCAATGGGGAACGACTTGAAACCGTACTATACAGAAAGGCAACGGCTGGAAACAGTCTGTTGCATGCTAACAGCTGTCATCCCAGTAGTTTGATTAAAAGTATTCCTTTGGAAGAACTTTTAAGAACCAAGCACAATTGCAGCACCAATGAAAGTTTTGAATTAAAGATGGTTATGATTGAACGATTTCAGGCGAGAGGTTACTCAGCCAAAAATATTAAAACTGCTTGCAAAGAAGTTGATTACAGGGACAGAAACAGCCTGCTACAACTTAAAGATGATAATATAACAGCTGATACGAGTGTAAGATTCATAACCACTTTTCACAAACAATCGAGTGAAATGCGTAAAGCACTTGGAAAATTCTGGAACGTACTAAGAACTGATGCAGATCTAACTAAACACATTAAGGATTACCCACAAATCACATATCGCAAAGCTAGATCTCTAAAAGATAGCATTTGCCGCTCCTTGACAACCAGTGAGTCAAAACAGAGTAAAATTCAAGGATTTTTTACATGCGGTAGGTGCAAGGCCTGCAAGCATAGCACCAACTGCAAGGAGGTGAAACTGTCTAGAGATCTCAAGCCATTTAAAATAAAGAAACATTTATCATGCAACTCTGACCACGTTGT
Organism: Calotriton arnoldi; assembly: GCA_963921515.1. Classification (NCBI taxonomy): domain Eukaryota; kingdom Metazoa; phylum Chordata; class Amphibia; order Caudata; family Salamandridae; genus Calotriton; species Calotriton arnoldi. The sequence goes on along the minus strand of CAWUFW010015369.1, from coordinate 318,177 downwards.
GTATGCCCTCAGGTGTCCATGCAACAAGTACTATATTGGTAGTACAATTCATAAAGCAAAAAAGGGGGTACTTGAGCACCTGAGGACAATAAAGCACAATGACAAGCAGTATCCTATCGCAAGACACTTTAAAAGTGAACACAATCAAAACAGTGACCTATTGTCGTTTTGTGTACTAGAGAGAATTCCTGTACGAGAAAGAGGGGGTGACAGGGTTCAAGAATTAAGGAGGTATGAGTCAAAAATGATCATTCAGTACTGTACTCTATACCCCCTGTGACATAATAATGATGAAGCTCTCGTAGTACATTTGGTGTAAGAAGGATCAGGTATCGAACATTTTTTTAAACGAAGAGCAATTTTTCTATTGTAAATATAAGAGCATTATTAACGATTTGTTTTATTTTGTTAAAATCACTTTTTCACTGTCTTTTCTTGGGTATATGTGTAAGGGTGTCTGTTATGCACATAGAATACACAGGTATATTCTAATTATGTGTTTTATATTTGTTATTTTTGATTTTTTCAGATTCCGAATTAAGAAGGCAAAATTGGCAAAATTGAGCCAAAATATCTATCTGGAATATGCAAAGTGCTGATGAAAGCGAGTGCGTGCGCTTTTTTTCTGTGCTTTATGATGTACTTCACTGCCGTCTGATTTTGACCAAAAGTATGTGGTCTGAGATTTAGTCAGTCATTTTTCTGTATTTGATTTGCCCACTGGGGCCGGATAACTGAATTGAACAAACATAATGTGAGCCAAAGTACTCATTTGGAGCATGCGCAGTGCTGACGAAAATAAGTGCGTGCGCACTTTTTCCTTTTCTTAAAAAACTTTTTTTATAGCGATTTATCTTTGGTCAATATACGTAGTTTGAAACTTATTTTCTATGGTAAGCCCACTGGGGCGGGACGTTTTCAAGACACAAACGAGACAATTGAATTTTCGATATGTTTTTTCCTATGAGGAATGTATATATCTTCGTTTAGGATGAATTGATGAATTTGCCCACTGGGGCTAAATTGATTTAATATGAAAGACCAAAGGCTAAATGTGTTTGTTCACATAACGGTTGAAATAAAGTTGGGTATTTTGAATTGAAATTTGTAAATCATGGAAATAAGAAAGCAATGTATATATACATGTTCTTTGCAATTATTGCACTATTAGGCAAAGGAAAATACACACTTGCGACAAAATGAGACATGTTAATTAGGTCTCTTTGATTGTTTGAATTTAAAACGAAAAGTCATGTAACCTTCGGAGTCTGTTTTCCATGTTTATGACTTTTTTGATCACATGATTGAGTTATAAACAATGACGATGTGCACACCCAGTTACTCGTGAGCAAGGAGCGAACGCTCTGAAACGCGTAGGGTGTTGTTGCCAAAAGAATAAATTACGTTGGAGTAAAACGAAGGGCTTTGGCGTGCTTGTTTTTATATCCAGACGAACACGTAAGGTGAAATATATATATATATATCATTATATGTTATTCAAACAAACAAAAAGCTTCTTGTGTCCAAATTTGAATAATACTTTAGAACCCAAAGAATTCGTGAAAACAAACATTTTCATTTCACATCTGCATATGTTATATTACAAAAATACATTTACACATGTTTAAAACTGTCTTTCTGTGTCTCTTCACGCATTCCATAACAGATTTCGGTGAGGCGCAGGCACAAACATAGGGGCAGCAGCGGGGCTTTTGGGGAGGCAGCAGCATTATTTCTTAGCTACCTGTCCCTCTGACGTCGGGTAGGCACGGATGCGTTCTCGGGCTGGGCCTCTGAGGCTTCGATTTGCTGGCAAATTTATTGCCAAGTATAAATGGAAAAGTGAATTACAAATAAACAGCAGGGTCCTTTCCCATTTCAAAACTTAGTGAAGTATTAGGTAAAATCGTTTTATAACTTGAACTTAATGGTGTCCTAAGGAATCGATTAAAATTATGAAACACATGTTGGCAAGGAGTACAAGGTTACTATTAGGCTTTTGAATTTATTATAGAAATAAAGAACTTTGGGTTAAACAATTTGATGTGTTCAAAATAAGGTAAACACAGCCTGCTATGACTTGAAGTTATTTATCTCCCGCTATTTCACTGTTGACAAATATAGCAGTAATATTTCTAGTATGCATCAAGTTCTATGAAGGAATTTAGAATTCGCCTCAAACATTGACATTTTAACATATTTGGCATAAATGTTTGAGAGGGCTTTTGAAGAAACTGACACCTGGCTGTCCAGTAAAGCCTGTTGCACAACCCAAGGACAGAATTTAAACAAAAGCAGTCAGTGACATAGACTGGACTGGGGGCGGGAGCGCCTAAGGGTGTTTCCACAGAAAATACCTAAGATGAGAAAATCAACGCTCTGGCTCACGTTACAAGGGTGTTGTTACACTGGGATTAACTGTGAGTAAAACTATGATCGTATTTTTAATCTGCACACTACCTCCAGGCCAAAATGGAGCTCAACGCAGCGGAGAGCTCTGAATACCAGGGCTAACAAGGGCAATTGACCTACGGGCAGGGCCACTGGGATTATGCTGCAGGAGAGGGCCAAATTATGTGGCAGGGTTGAGTGAATTATGCAGCAAGAACGACCAAAGTATGCAGCATAATGTGGCACATTTTGTAATGATATGACTTCATTTTTTTTTCTTTTTTAGGTGAAGCCTAGCAGCACTAATGCACTGCTCTGCGAGGCATGTGATCCAGAATAGGGGCTTCAAGCACCTCCCATCTTTTCTATTAGCTCCTGTTAGTGCCCTTCCTAAATGCCTGCTTTTGTGTGGTGGATATGTTTAATTAGTCCTGCCTTTTGGTGTTTCGGACCCTACCAGGCGACTGCCCCTGTTATGTGTGGGCTCACTCTTTTTTTTAATTATGTTTAAGGCTCCCTGTTTTCCATTTTTACAGATTTTTACGGATAAATACAGACAGAAAACAATGTGTTTTCTCCCTGCATTTAATTTGAAAAATGGATAAATACAGAAAATTATGCTTCTTTTAAGTGACTCGCCGTGCTGTCTTTCATGAATTCTAGCCCAACAGCTGAGCAGATGGACAGTATGGGAAATTAAAAAACAGGATGAAATTTCTTTAAATAATGGCATATGTCAACATACATTTGTGGTATAATGCTAATATTTTGTGATGTATTGTTACGGAATATTTGGTAGCTTAAATAGCGAAATCATGACAGACATCAAAAAATGAGTGTTTGTCTATCAGTGAAATAAATATGGAAATGTACAGTTTTACAACTTCATTTATACACAAAACACAAAATAAATATGGATAAATACAGATATAATGGCCCAAAAATAAATATGGATAAATACAGACGGAAATGTTAAAAAAAAAAATACCATAAAACCGGGAGCCCTAATTATGTTACTTCCTGCGCACTCTTTTTTTTTGCTTTCCCTCAGCTAATGTATCAGCACAGCGCCCACTTCACAGATGACACTCTTCATGTTTTGGACAGCATTTATATTACGGTTGCCTTATCCTTCAGCAGCAGGCCAGACTTTGGTACCAGAGCACGCTTTAACCCTCTACACCTCAGCACAGAGCCTTCCAGAGCAGACGGCAACCAATGCCAACCCACGGTCCTTTGTAATTTGTTAATTTGTTATTCTGAACAGCTGTGAATGCTCGCTGCAGCTGGCGCCACCTTCGACATTGGAATCTGTGCCTTGCAGGGTACAATTCGATCTCTGCAGCGGGACTCAGTCCACTGAGCTGTCTTAGGCGGCTTCCTCTCTCAGCGGCATGTTTACCTGGTTGTCGAGAGTTGTCTGCATCCCACAGGTGAGATCCCCTCTGGTTTCATCCATTCAACATTATTAACATCCCCCTGGCATTTTATAGTACTTACACCCATGCAGGATCTGCCCCAGATCTCACCGGCACGTGGAAGACAAACCTGCGGTCTGAAGATCGCTCTCCCGGGATGCTAGTCATCCATGCCTCCAGATGCGCGTGTCACTCTTTCTTCTCAGGACCCCTTCCCCTCTTCGCTCATTCGGGTTCCCCTTCTCCCACGTTCTACTGCTGCTCTACCCGTACGCATTATATTACTATATACCAATGCTTACCTAGCCCAACATGGTAGGGACATCTTCGGCAGTGGCCCGAGAAATGTGTTGCATGTGTTGTTTGGGACTCCCCGGAGCTCTAATCCCGTCTTCTCTATGTAACAAAATTTTGTGATCCTGGACACATCCGCTTGTAGTCAGTTGCCCTGGATTCGTTCCCTAAATAACCAAAGCACGAAAGAGACTCGCCCCCCTCTCAGAATATATTAATTCTTCTAAACACAGTGCATCCAAGATGTAGGCTCAAATAATTCAAAATCCTGGAAGGAGATGGTGTGCTTTATTCAGAAATAGTGAGTGGGAGCCCTTCTGTAACACCCACTGTGGAATAAAACGTCTCGTGGCACTAGGCAGGAGAATGCGGCTGTCCGAGGCCCCCGCAGGGGGCCACTAACGAGGGCAGCCCTCTAGTGCCAGCTGGGCACCCCACACCCCCGCAGGGACTCAGGGAGGAGTCCCCCAAGCCTTGGCGCAGCGCGCTAGGCGAGCATCACTTCCGGGCGCGAGGACAGGGGGAGGGGTATATATGCCTCCCCCACCATCTTGTCGTCCTCTTTTGCGCGCCCGGACACGCCGTCTGCGGGAGGTGCCACGAGCTGTGTGCCGATATCGCCAGGTGCCCGGAGCAGTTTGCGCGGTGAGTCGTTCCCAGGCTTATGGCCTTACAGGGCTAACGCTGAGGTCCTCTGTCCGCCTAGGGCTAGATGGGGCCTGGGCTGCTCCCGGCCCGCATGGGCCAGTCGCTGGCTTAGGGGCTATTCGCGCTGGTCAGGCTGTCCTGGCCATGTCCCGTGGCCTTGCACGGCAGGCCCTGGTGGTCGCGGGCACCGCAGCGCGTGTTCTGCCCTGCCCCCTTGGGCCCACCCGCTTTGGCAATTTACCTCCCTGCTGGGTCGTGCCTCACAGCGGCGTCCGGCCCTGCGAGCCTGCCACGGCCATGCGATAATCGCGGGCGGTCTGCTGGGGCCCCTGCCACTTCCCCACGCGTCTCCTGCCTGGGTAGCACCGCGGTGGGGCGGCCGGAAGCTCTGCCAGGTCGGGTCTTCCGGCGCATCGGACGGCCTGCTTCCGTCTGGCTCCCCTGCGGGGGTGTGGGGGTTGCCTGACGTGTTGCGCTTGCAGCCCTCCCTCCTCCTCTCCGGCCTTCCGGTGAGTCCCGGCGCGCGGCCAGGGGGGTCTTGGCTGTGTCGGGCCTCCCTGCCCCTGTCGTTGGCAGGGGCATGGGTCGGGGCTCGCCGACGGCCTCTTGGCTGCTGGACCCGCCGCCCCCCTCGTGTTCCCTCAGCATTGCGATGTTAGATCGGACCCGCGCAGGCCCCCACACCCCGAGGCACAACAACGTAGTGCTCCGCGGGAAGTGTGGCAGGCTCGTCGTTGGGGTGAACAAGCAAGCCTGCCTCATGGCGGGGTGCTCTCCGATGGTAATTGAGGGGCATAAGGGCGAGGGGTCGTAGCGCGGCAGGGTCTTTGATTTGGGCATATTATCTAACCTCCCCGTGCCTAACAGAATGTGATGGGCCCCTTAACGGGTCACTTAACGCTGCATGCGGGTGTTACCGGGTTCGAGGCGCGGCAGGGTTCTGGGCTACACTGCCACGCTGGTGAATAATGCTGCCATGCGATGCCACCGAGTGTAATCGGTTTCGAGTTGCAGGAGGGTCCAGCGACTACGGGCAAACTGCCTAACCTCCTCAGGGCCCAACAACATGCATTAGGTCCCTTAACTAGTCACGGACAACGCTGCCATGCGCTACGGATAAGGCGGCCATGCATACTCCTCCAGATCCCGCTTGCGAGGCCGCTTACAGCGCCCAGCGGTGAGTATCCCCTACTGCGACAAAAACGGCGTATAGCGCGCATCGCTGTAATGTTGAGCCTCTGGCCGCGTGATTGCTGCTCGCTATGGGCCTTACAGCGCAGGGCAGAGTCGCCCCAGTCCCTGAGTGATCGCGGGCCCCACACTCGGTTGACTCATATCCCCTTGGTCAATAATCAGTTAGGCGGTAGGAGCCGGTCGCCAGGACGCCCGCAGCGCGTGCCGCTGCAGCAGGTGGTACAACGCACATCGGACATGGCTATGCGCTTTGGAGCCATGGTCAAAGTTAACACTGTGGGCCTGGTGGCTGGAGGCACACACAGTAAGTATTCAGGGTTGTAATGCGCATTGGGAGGGCTGCGAATGAGCGGGTCAAGTGAATTCACATGCTGGATTCAGACCGCTTGGTTCGTGCATCGGAGTGTCAGATCCGCGGATGCCCGCCGAGGCTGCCCGCGCCCTGGTTTGTGACGAGGGAGTGGGTCCGGAACAGGCAAGGGGGGCGGTGCTTGCCTCTCGGCCGCAGGTGGCCCGGCCCGAACCTCAGGAATTCTGGGGTCATCTGCCCGGTGGGGCCGTCAGGGCTTTCACCCGGATATGTGAAGGGATTATGCAGAGTTACTGGCCCACTTCTAATTGGTGCACGGTCCACCGGCAGCAATATTTCGCCCGGCATCGGCACCCGCACGGGCTTTGAAGGCATGCTGAAAGGGGCAGCAAGCGGGGCCGAGGCCCGGTGGGGGGGATTAGGTCCTCCATGCACGTGGCTGATGCTGCCAGGGCCTACTCGTGGTCGCCCAGCCCGGGAAGCTCCAAAGCAGGAGTCTGCTGCTACCCTGCGGCCAAGACCCCTGCCCCTACAACCCACGCGCCCGAGCACTTGTACTTGTGGTTTGAAGTGACATACATGTCTGTAACAGTTGCATTAGTCTTCGGTAGTGTCACAAGGGACACAGGTTCATGATAGCCTGACCGGGAGACTTAGTCTTGTTAAATCATGGTGCTGATGCTATCGACAGCACAGCCACATTCAGGTACGGAAAAACTTCATGTTATCCAGCGGCTCCTTATCAAAGCAACCGCATTGGGGGCTGGTGCTATCATTCCGCAGTGATCCTCCTCTCGCTCTAGCATACCCTCTGCTGGAGGGAAGGATAGCACACATCGTCTTCCCTTCTTGTGTACTGGTGTTCCCTGAATTGCACATTTTCAAGTGTGCCCTCATTCGCCGGAGTTATTCCTTTTACTTACATGGTAAGGGCTCGAGTTTGGGAGCCAGTGGTGCGGCAGAGGGATCTGCTTGGGTGGAATCCCTCCCAGATGTACACACAGGAAGGTGAATTACGGAGGCGAGGTCCTCGTGAACACATGACTGCCGGGCTGGGTCACGTCCATAGGAGAGGACATAGTGCGCCGCTACTATCCTGTATGGGCGGTCCGAGCCCCAGTCTAGGTTTCCTCAGCCTTTCATCCTTCCGAGGTCGGTTAAATAAGTACCAATTCCTTGGGCAATGACCGCTGTGCCTACGGGTGCGCTTAAGGGACCTAGCGTCGCAGCGCAGCGTCAAGAGGAAAGGCAACCAGGCGGCTATTATGCAATTTCCTTTGGGGGCAATATATTAAGGAATTTATCGACAGTATTTTCTTGGTCCACTATGCATTTAACGTCCACTGTCTTTACCCCCCAGAGAGGATCAGGAAGCCTTCTTCTGCATGCTTGGGGTGGGCGCTGACGCGTTTAAAACACAGCATCCTGAAGGTTTGAGGTCAGAAGTGCATTTACTGGTACTCAACAGCACATTCTGTGGTGCTACCAGTCGCCCTGGGCTAAAATTATTGGGGCACCTGTTTCGAACGGCTTTTAAATTGGTACTGTTCAGTTCCTGCATGCCCACTTTAAGGACGGTTACTGACAGTGCACAGACATCTCGTCCAAGTTATGAATGTTTACATCCAATATGCAGGGCCGGTGACACGCTAGCAATACTGTAACACAGGAGCAGCTAGTTCTGATGCCATTGGCCCCTCCAGGAGCACAGGGTATGCCCACACCCCTCAGTGGGCTTTAAACAGTAGAGGGTTCTCCTTGGATGTGGCACGGCTGTGTTCGGCCACCTTTTGTTTGCCTATATGGATGTGCGGTTCTAACTTAGTATTATGCCCGGGTTGCATAGGTAATAGTAGAGAAATCCCGGCTCATGGAATTTTGTTGACCACGGAGGCGAAAACTGGTTGATATGTCGCCGATGTCATTGAATTGGATGACAGCTGCATAGCAACAGGTGTATAGGGCATGGGTGCTCGTGGCACATTTGATAATGGTGCGGGATAATTATTGTTTTACTGTAGGAAACTGGGATCTTATGCCCAGGTGCTGTCTTTATTTCCGCCGGTCACCAGCCCAACGTTGGGAAAGTACAATCTTACATTTACTCTGGGCTATGACAACGCATAGAGGTGCTGCGAAATGTTGTTGAGACTGCATTGCACAATTGGCTACAAGGGCCGTGATGAGGAACATCTGCTGGCACCATTTACAAACAGGTACCATGTTCACTTGGTGGGCATTTCTAGCTTTGAAAGGAAGTTGAATCAACCCAGTAGAGTTTCAGTGCTAGGCCTCTTTTGTGGGCAGTTTCATTTGTAAAGCATTAAACCGGCCAGCCCTGGGAATTGGGCAGCCATACGTTTAGCTAAGATGTGGTTCAAACCTGGTAGAGCATATCGACCATAATTAATAGTGGAACCAGGAACAGCTTTACAGAGCAATGCAGTAGATAGCTTGTAGAAGTCTGGATGGACAAGCTTCAGGGAGAAGGCCATGACCTTCGCCCTGGGTCAGGCTGGCCTTGGGCCCGGTTAAGGCAAGTTTTGGTTTGTTGCAGCACAGGTCGTGTTGCAGTGTTCGAGGAACGGTGGAGTATCCTCGCTGGCTTCGCGGACTGGAGTGGGGGGTTCTGCCTGGCTGGGGTGCATATCCTGGCCAACCAGAAACTCCATATACATTATTGGTAGAGAATGCCCAGGAGTGCTCTGCGGTCCTGTTCCAACTGCCCCACAGGTGAATGTCTCAGTCCACAGGGCTTGTGGAAGGCCCCTGTGGCGGGGCCTGGCTTTGGACCGTGTGTCGGGTGGAAGGGTCTTTCAAACGGTGCCTTTCATTTTAGTTAAGTACGTTGGCTTCATAGAGGTGCCTTTAACTTTGCAGTACTTCAAAGCCCAGTGAGCCACGGTTGGAGGAGCGTTGTCCTCTGCCACTTTTCACACCTTGAGATTGCATGAAATGGCTGATGCATGGGTGGGTGAGCGAGTCGGGCATCATCTCCAACTTTCCTTCGGTTTCCAGAGTAGCGGCCGTTGGGACCGCGTACAAGGTTTGGAGCATTTGGAAGGGGCTGAACGGAGTGGCCCCCCACCCTGAGCAGCAGACGGGGAAGCAGCGAGTCGATGGGTTCCAGATCGCTGCCCACAGTCGCAAAGAGGTTTGGCTAAAACTTCAACCCTGCCCCTCCTAGGTGCATATGTTTGGGGCGCGATTTCTGATAAGCTAGAGGGTAGCCCACTGACGACTCACACAAGTTGAGAAGCATTGGTCTTCCAATTGGCAGGCATTCGCAAGTGGTCATGTAGGAAGAACGGCGCATCTCTGATTGGATTGCCACTAAACGAGCCTCTTGCCGCCGGTTTTCCTTGCGTTTGCATGTGTTGGACTGTGGTAGAAGCCGCACCCTAGTCCCGACGTGAAGCCAATTGTACACAACCCTATGGTGATAGGTGATGGCTCAGGTGGGCATGAGGTACTTATGATTTGCGCCCTGCTACAAGGGTTAGTAGGGTACACAGCTGATTGAGTGGATGCATAAGGTGTCATGCGAAGTACAGTTCCTACCAGCAGCCACCGGGTTGTGCTACCTGAGCTGTTGGACGGTGGCCCGATTGACCTAGTGAGTTATGTATTCCCTGTGATGTCATGATGAGGTTTGGTAGCACAGGGTAATAGGGGCGGATGGGACTAAGTTTCTCTTGTGTGGACGATACCAAGGGTAATTTAAAATAACCTGGTATGGAGTCTCTTCTGTAGTGTGCCTAGGGTGCCACTGTGGGAGTGCAGTTGGCACATTAAATTCACACTGCCTCTGGGATAAGCCAAAGCCGCTGCCCAGCCACCTAGGGGGTGGGCATGTGTCAGTTAAGTATGTACTCCCTTCTTCTGACTAGAGAGGTGGGTTCGGCCAGGTTTAGGTGCATTCCCTAGCCAACCAGAACCTCCATTTACAACATTGGCAGAGAATGCCTAGGAGTTGTTTGCAGTCCATTCGCAACCTGTCAAAGGGATTGCACTTCAGCCAGGTATTGTTAGCACCCATCCACACCAAGCCGAGTGTTAAGGTCACCCTGGGCCCCATTTACACAGCCCAGTATTAGGCCCTTGTGGGTCAGTGCCATGAGTTACTAAAGTGAACTGAACAGGAGGCGTGACCGTGGGTTACGCTAGCAGAAGTTTGGGGAAGAGCTAAACTCCACCCATGGTCATGGTGTAGTCTTAAGTAAGTTGCAGTTGTCACTCTTATTTGACCGGGGGTTCGATGCTACACGAGGGCATCGCTGCGCTGCGGCCAGAGCACTGTCTTTGTGTTTCCCAGGGGGCAGCTAGTGAAGGCAAGGCTCTTCCCAAACCTGGCATCAGAACACAAGGTAGGCAGGGCCAACTTGTCTGTGGGGTGACTTGGGTAGACACCGTGTAGTTGTCACTCTACGAAGGGGTGAGTTGTCTCCAATAAGTGGGCACAATACATATGTGTGTCCGTTTGTGGTATATCCTAGCGGACCCACTGACGGTGTACTGCAGCCAAACAGGGAACTGGGAAGCGTGGTTTCCGCCACTGTGGCAGGTTTAAAGCATCCAGGGTCGGAGAGGCACAGTAGGTACTGTGCATCTGTGATCCGAGGGCAGTTAGGCAAGCGGGGTGCGCTGCGTAAGTTGTAATTACACAAAAGGGTGAGGTGTCTCCAGTAGTGGGCGCAAGACATATATTGTTTCAAACCAGCTTTGATACCATTAAGGTGTTCACCAGGGTAGCAAGCAAAGGGGCTCGTGCATAAGTCTGGGCAAAGGGGCGAACCAAGTGCACCCCAGAACAAAGGGCAGTTGACCATGGTCCGGCAGTTAGGCGCAAACGCCCGCCCGGTCAGTAATAGATGCCACGCTGGGTGGTGACGCTGTCAGCCAACAGTGGGCTGCCGTCCCAAGTAATGGGGACACAAGGTGTCAAGCACAGAAGGCTACTATGTAAAAGAACATGTGGCATGTCCAGTGATCAACAAAAAGCTTGGGGTTGCCCTGGGGTGGGCAGTGTGAACGCCCCTGCCCCCCTACCCGGGGGCTCGTGCAGGGCGGGTTTAGCCTGTCGACTTTTCCTGCAGTTAAGGTCAAATGCCCTGCCCGGTTAGCTATATTAACCCCACTGGGCGGGGGTGCGGTCAGCTAACACATTGTGCATCGTCACCAAGAAAGGGGGCAACAAGGTGCCAAGCACAAAAGGCAAGGCGAGCAGTGTGAATCCCCCCTATTCGGGAATATTCTGGGGTGCAGGGCAAAGTAGGACTTAGCCAATCCTGAAAGTTAGGCACCATATGGCAGCCAGTGCGCACTGCATCAACCACCCGGATTCTCTAGCTGGTATACCTAGGGGGTTCACCACGAAGGGAGCTGAGCTGGTGAAATTCCCATAAGAAATAAGGGATGCACGGCAAGGGCAGGAGGGCACCCTGGCTCATCGTCACACACGTCTAGTTATGGACATTCCTGTGCGTCATGAGTTAGAAAGCAAATGGACGGTGCAAAGGTTAAAATATAATCCTTCTCGCCTGAATAGCCAGAAGTAGGCAGGTGGGTGTAGGAGCGGTCTCCGAACAAGCGGGCAGCTGTCCCTTAAGTGGGCACACAGGTGTGCTAGTCACACCGTCCTAGTAGGACGGCAGCTAGGTGAGCTCAGCAAATCCATGAGGCAATGTGAACCAGGGAATCGGATCTGCCCCGCCCAGAGTTGACACAGGGCTGAGTTACGTAGGTGAAGTAGTGGAACTTTCCCACAGGAGGGTGGATAGTTCTTGGCACAAATTCACAGGGCAGAAGGGCCTTGTGTCGCATCAGACACTAGCTGATCCAGGCTATCAGCAAGGGCTATTGTGATATAGATGGGGTTCATCTACCACCAGTGGGAGGGATCTCTTCCCTAGCTTTGCAGGAGGCCTGGAAACGAGAGGTTGCAGGTGAGAAAGGAGCTGTTTTGGTGGGGGGCTCTGGCGGCGACGGTGGCCACCTCCAGAGCTGTGGAGGAGTTACAGGGCGATCTGGAAGCAGAGGGGTACAGAAGGGTACCTCTGCGCGGCACCATGGTGGGTGCCAGAGCCAAATCCTAGGAGCCTCATGGGAGGTTCCTAGAAACCGTGTCGGCGCCCCGTTAGTCCTTCGGGCGGTTGTGGGCCTGAACAACCGGGGGTTTGCTATGCTACGCTCCGCCCTGAAAGGGGCGTGAGTAACAAGGGACCATGTGTCACGTGATCCGGGAAGAGGATCACCAGAAGTGGCAGCACAGAGGGGTTCGCCCCAGTGCTGCTTGGCTCATCAGGCGGGCAGGCGGCCCAGACGGTTGCCTGCCCTTGGATCGCCCGTAAGATAACCCACCATATTACATAACGGTGTATGTAATAAACCTGCAGCAATTTTACCCAAACAAGAAATGTGTTGTGTGTTTATTTATGAGCATGCATGTTACGTTGGAGGGGTGGGGTAGGTTGCCAATGCTGGTACTATGCGGCTGTCCGAGGCCCCCGCAGGGGGCCACTAACGAGGGCAGCCCTCTAGTGCCAGCTGGGCACCCCACACCCCCGCAGGGACTCAGGGAGGAGTCCCCCAAGCCTTGGCGCAGCGCGCTAGGCGAGCATCACTTCCGGGGCGCGAGGACAGGGGAGGGGTATATATGCCTCCCCCACCATCTTGTCGTCCTCTTTTGCGCGCCCGGACACGCCGTCTCCCACCCTACCGCTTACCCGGCGTGGTTCGTGGCAGGCAGGAGGCAGAGAATGTTGTAATATTGTCTTTTTCGTTGCAGGAGGAGTTACAGGGCGATCTGGAAGCAGAGGGGTACAGAAGGGTACCTCTGCGCGGCACCATGGTGGGTGCCAGAGCCAAATCCTAGGAGCCTCATGGGAGGTTCCTAGAAACCGTGTCGGCGCCCCGTTAGTCCTTCGGGCGGTTGTGGGCCTGAACAACCGGGGGTTTGCTATGCTACGCTCCGCCCTGAAAGGGGCGTGAGTAACAAGGGACCATGTGTCACGTGATCCGGGAAGAGGATCACCAGAAGTGGCAGCACAGAGGGGGTTCGCCCCAGTGCTGCTTGGCTCATCAGGCGGGCAGGCGGCCCAGACGGTTGCCTGCCCTTGGATCGCCCGTAAGATAACCCACCATATTACATAACGGTGTATGTAATAAACCTGCAGCAATTTTACCCAAACAAGAAATGTGTTGTGTGTTTATTTATGAGCATGCATGTTACGTTGGAGGGGTGGGGTAGGTTGCCAATGCTGGTACTATGCTTTTGGATATACACATATATATAGATCGGGCGCACTATTTCAGCTATTAGCTGTAAACCTTAAACTGTGAACTCTCGCTGCAGCTGCTTCCTCCCCCTCCTGCTGGTTTACTTTACTGGTCATCAGAGCACACTTTAACCCTCTAGACGCCAGCACAGAGTCATCCAGAGCAGACAGCAACTGACACCAACACACAGTCCCTTGTTTTAACGTTTAAAAAACAAATATTGGGAGAGACAGTTTGAACATAAGTGGGCATGGGCTTCAATGCTCCATTGTTGACCTCCAGCACCGGGACTTAATGCCTCTTGTCGAAGCTTCCCTGTTCATTTGCAGAGCATTCTCTCTCCGCTCACCTGTAAATCCTGTTTAGCACTGTACCATGTTTACAACTCATTCAGCAAGCCTAATAGGGGTAAATTAACATGTTTTGCTCTATTGCACAACAGCATAACATTGCCTCAGCTCATGTGTACGTTATATAGCGCGATCGAGGACAATTCATTTGATAGTTTTTTCCAAGGTTAGGCTCAAAATTGTATCATTCACGTTATTTATCCCAATACTGTTACTGATTTGTTTGCGAAGCAAATAATGCTCTCTGGCCATTTTAGCCTTCCACCTCTGAAAGCATACTCAAAGCTACCCAACAACAAACAACCACAGGTACCAAACTCCTTCACACACTAAACAAAGCCACTTATTTTACTGCTCCTCTTTCCGCTTTGCTGTTCCCCAGAACTGCACAAGAACAAATTGTCACCCAAAAAACCATTGAAAACTAGGATTCTTTGAGGGAAACAGAGAAACAACGTTACTTGAAAAAATATTAGTACGTGTAGTGGGCACTGCTCTGCTGAGAAGTTGTTCACGCATTTCGCTTTCCCCGTATACTCACAAGCTGCTTTGGGTTGCTTTCTGTTTGTGTTTTCATCTTGTTTTGCAGCTGGATGGGGAGCGTAAATTCGGCACTGGGTTTTCCTCACTCTGGTGCGTTGCTTGAGAGTATCAAAAGGAACCACGAAACTTGCAAGCACAGTTCGGAGATGAAAAAAAAGGTTATCTCCAAATGCCTTGCTTGAAGAGGAAAGGCAAACAAAAAAATGCTCCCCATCCGGTGTTACAAACTGTGTGCAAATTAACCAGCAAGCACACCACTGCAGTGGTTTTCAGGGGTTGGGCAATTATATACCACACTTCGATTCATGTTCCTCCCTGCCCCTCTGCTACCCTTACATGCCTTCTCTCCATGGCACCTGTGACACCTGTAACACCTCTTACTGCAGTGCACTGGTGGTACATGTGAGATCTCGGAGTGCAGTGTATTGGTGGTGAGTATGGCGTTGCGTTAAAAAGTTTTAGAAGGTATCAATAAATGTTTCCTGAGGCAAGCATGTATTCCTGAATCAGACTGCATAACCCAGTGTGTAGTAATTGTATAGCTCTTCAATCCCTGGCAATACAGCATCCAGGATAATGTGCTGCATGGCTAAACACTTATAAGGTCCCAAAGGCGAGACCTATTGGCTATGTCAATGCTTGTTAAACTTGATAATATTCTCTGGGCATTGGTTGCACCTCATTAGTACCACTTTAACACCCAGATGTAGCAATAAGCAACAGAAAGTTGACCATTCCAGCTTTGCAAAGGGCTTTCCAACATGCGGCAACACGTGTAACTGTATTTTTAGTAACTTTTGAACTATTTGAGCTAGAAACAATTTTTGGGGATAAAATCTGCAGATTTAGTGGGAGATGTTAGATTATGTGGCAAATGTGACAAATGTATAATTGTGCGAAAATCGACGTAACCGCACAATCACATAATTCCAGTGGCCCTGCCTCTGGGTGTTCCCGTTCCCATGCAACAGAAACATCATCAGGGTGTGACTGGCCTACAGGCATTCAGGCAGTGTCCGATGGCAGGTCTGGTAGGTCAGTGTGTGGGCTGGTCTTCTGGCAGCTTAAGGGCTTGTTTTATGGTCTGCTGCGCCGGTTTTTATTGTTAATTTCTCTGATATTAAAATAAACATTGCCTGCACCAAGCACAAATACATGCCATCCCCCATACTTACAAAGCAACTTAAACAGCCTGTTTTTACAAGTTTAAAAACTGCCAAAATTGGCAAACATGTGCTACTTGTTTAGTTATGTACTTCACTATTGGGGACACTTTTATTTTGGTAGGCCTATTTTCGGTACCAGTGCGACCTTAAACATCATGCGGTCATCTTGGGAAGTTGCCCAGCCAGGTGCATGAAAATTATGAAGATACGTTTCAAACATGCCTCAGCAGGGCACAATTTCTAAAAAAGAAATGGGGGGACTTACCAAGTTAGGTAGTTGCAGCGTCCTCCCCAGCCTCGGAGCATGTAAATGATTACGCCACACACGGAGCTTGGTATACACGTCTTTATTCCTCAGCGTGTAACCGTTAACTGAATATTCTATATCATGAATTCTATCACCCACACCCAAGCAGTTACGTCACTGTTCTACGGAGTACGCCAGGAACCAAAAGGGTCCGATCGGTTGTGTGATGGAAAAACGCATGCCTCAACAACACATGCCTTAACCAAGAGGTCTAAACCCCGACCGCGTCTTTACCACGCATGCCTTTACCACGCATGCCTTTACCATGCAATTTCATGGTAAAGACATGTTTGGTAAATGGGCATGTGTGGTAAAGATCACACTCCTGCCCCTCTGCCCTAAACCCTAGAATCACCCTAAACCTAAAATCCCTACCTCCCCCTACCCCAGCCCAACTGCCCCCTCGACCTGAAAACTGCCCCTATCCTGTCCCCTACCCTGAGCCCTACAACTCAGCCCCCTTAAAACTACTCTGACCCCAGCCCCCTCCCTGAGCCCTAAAACAAGCCCCACCTCCTAAAACCTGACCCCACCTACCCCCACCCCAGCCCAACTGCCCCATCAGCCTTAAAATTGCCCCTTTCCTGTCCCCTGCCCTGAGCCCTAAAACTCCCGACCCCCAGCCCTGAAAACTACCCCCCACCCCCAAAACTACCCCAAACCAAATAATCTACCCCCACCTCCGTCCCCTGCCCCAGCCCTAAAACTCCCAACTGCCCCTCCACCTGAAAACTGCCCCTATCCTGTCCCCTGCCCTGAGCCCGTCCAGCTCAGCCCCCTTAAAAACTACTCCAACCCCAGCCCCCTCCCGGAGTCCTAAAACAAGCGCCCACCCCCTAAAACCTAACCCCACCTATCCCTGCCCCAGCTCAACTGCCCCCTCAGCCTTAAAACTTCCCCTTTCCTGTCCCCTGCCCTGAGCCCTAAAACTCCCGACCCCCCAGCCCTAAAAAACTACCCGACCCCCCACCCCCAAAACTATCCCCAACCCAAATATTCTACCCCCACCTCTGTCCCCCGCCCTGAGGCCTAAAACTCCTGACCCCCGTCGTCCCTGTAAACTACCCTGACCCCCTCCCAGTCGTGAAAACTTCCCCACAACCCCTACAAACTACCCCCCACCCCCTCAAAACCCGACTTACCTCTCCACCTCATCCCGATCCTTCCTCTTCCTGCTCTTCCGCCCTGCAGTAGCAGCAACTAGACCGCGCATATGCCATAACCACACATATGCGTGGTCAAGGCATATTCGTGGTTTAGACGTGCGTGGTACCGCCTGCTTGGTTCTGCCCCGCATAGTTCATGCTGCGTAGTTAATGCTGTTTCCCGGTCCCATCATCTCTAACTCACAAGACACTACAGTAGTATACAAGTGACATCATGGCACATGACATCATAGCACGTGGCATCGCAGTTGGCATCACAGAAAGTGGCATCACAAGCCATGACCTCACAGAAATTGACATCACAAGAAGTGACATCACTTCTTAAGACCTCACAGATATGTTTAGCAGGTCTATCACGAGTACATTTGAGCGCATTACAATATTTAACAAATTATATTTTGTATCGGGGTTGAGCCAAAAAAGTGAAACAACCCCGACGCAAAATCTGGGGCTCAACTTATACATTTACTTTTTAAAACTCTGCCACAGAGAAATTGGCAGTAAATCTGTTCTGCTTAATTGGTTGCAAAGTCTGCATTTTAAAATATCTTATGGGGTTAAGGCACCTACTGCATAGATCTTTGTGTGCCTGGTAAGTCTCAGGAAATAATAAGAATAGTAAGATAACTCTGGAGGTTAACGTATTTTCTGAGGAAATCTATATTTTGTCTAGTCCCAGTTTTGAATCAAAGTAGCATAGAGGGTTAACATGTATTCTGCAAAGCACATCATGTAACACGCAGGTGACAGATCTTTATTTTATGTAGATGGGTAAGTTGGTTACTGTTTTTAATACAGAGATACTTTTGTTATTTGCTGTTCATAAATTGCAATCCTTCTAATATAGCAATGAGCTATGAAGGACATGTGACTCCTACATCCTGTAACCCTCACTGTCTTATGTAACACATCCTGTAAATTGATTTACTCAGATGTGTTTTATTGTCAATGTATAATGTGTACGTCTGATGTAAAGTGCTCTGACACCCTGGATTGGGATGAGTAGCACTATAAAATAAATAGTAGTATTTAAATTGTTATTTGTGTAAATACTGAGACAGGCCAACACATCTGCCATTCTTACACAGCATGCATATCTCTTATATACATGTCGTACTCCAAAGATGAGGAACACATGAAGTAAGTCTTTAAAGGTTGTTTATTCCAGATTGTACAGCGAACTGCTGGTGGCACAACAGTCAGCCTTCAACTGCCAGATTCAAACACCTATTCTGCGTGGCACCTTCGCATGACAATGCCAAGGTTCCACGAGCTCACGCCTGGATCAGCATGAATACATGAGTCACTACATGACTCTTTCCTTTTACAAAAATCCACTAGTTAACCTCAAATATAAACATTTGACCACAGTTTATAGAAAAAGTAGCAGCAACTAAATACAATACTTAAATGCCCCAATCTAAAAATTGAACATTGAAGTAAATGTAAACATATGAAATACTCTTAACAGCCTAACATATATATAAATAAAACACAAAACAATAGCAACACATATAAATCACCCCAAATGGCACACTGAATATAACCAAAAGAAGATACACTAAATGATAATGTGTGGGTGGGTTAGAGCAATTGTTCCTAAGAGCACATGCTCCCAGTAATCTGTCACATGGTCTAAAGAGAGTTTTCCTAGAGTTACGTAAGGAACAGTATACTTTGTTGCATTACCATAGGTATTTGGAGAGTGTATACTGGACCGAAAATCTCCTCGTCCTCCTCTATTGTGATACGTACCCCTGTGAACAGGAACACCCGCGAACCCAGGCCAGTTTTGTACTATTTGGGCATCATCAGTAGGGGTTGGTTCAGCTTGAGTCCTATGGCACAGTGAGCACAGAACCCACGTCAATATTGCACATCACATATATTGGGTTCCCCTGTTAAATCATCTGAAATATGGAGATACATCACAAAAAAAAACTTCTGTATTCTTTTTCCTTCTATGGAAATATTAAAATAGATACCCAGGAGTTGGTACTCCATTTTTCACTTGGTAGCTCCCTCTAGGACTCATACTTTCGACAGTGATGTCTTACAGCCTTATTTGGGTAACCACTACCTTAAACCAAACACAAATTAGGAGGGCCTCGATTGAAAAATAACCTTCCCATCATTGAACCAGGTGGAAATGTTTAGCCTGTGTGCTGATCTGTTGCACCTCAAATGCTTTGCACAGTGATACAGGCAAAGTTCCGAGTTAAGGTTCTTCAGTGGAACTGGCAAGCATAAAACTACCCCGCTACATAAATACTGAACCTCAGACATGTTCCCAAGCAGAACGGGAACATCTGGCCTGAGAATGACCATGTTACCAATGGTGACCATGTTTTCATGAGGCTATAGGCCTGTTCAAAGAGGTGATAAAATAAACTGATGCCTGTAGAACGCAGCAAAAGTAAATGAAAGGCTAGTGAAATTGTAAAAATATTCCTAGCTGGACATGATGGTCAGTACATCATGCACTGGATTGTAAAAGTGTCGATGATGAAGAACACCACATAAGGTACATGTGGGGTATGGTTTTGTTTGCTTTGTCAGTTGAGCTTCTGGCTTATATTATACTGAATTGGAATGTGTTTAATGCATTTACAGCTGAAAAGCAAGAGAGTACTATACGAGGTAGAAGGGAACTATTCAGGACTATGTACATAAGAAGAATATGACAGGAAAGGTTATGGGTGGTTGCACAGGTTTTCTTTCCAGTTAAGGTCAGAAAAATAGAAACGCAGGTTAAAAATCGATGTAGACATTAAATATGATCCTTGCCTGGCCTATTAACTCTTTAAACAAGTCAACAAGGCTTAAACACTTTGCTCATTTCCAGTACTGTGACAGTTTAGTCACTATTCCCTCATCTGATTTTCCAAATCAAGGTTACAGCCATTGCCTGTTCTTAAGGTGGGAGTGCAGGTGGCCTCTGCAGTTGGTAAGGGTGGAAAGGAGGATATCGTATTGCATTAGGGGCAGCTTTTTCCCCAAACACTTGGAAACACTGGACAAGTCCATCCTGCCAGCTGAACAAAACTACACAATAGCAGAGAAATAACTCTTGGCAATATGAGGTGCTTTTCATACTGTCCTAACCCAAGAGAGATAGAGGACAATGCCCAAGCACATCCTCCTAGGTAAAGATATTAATCACACACAAGTGCTTGAGTAAGATTCAATAACCAATGCCGAAGCTCGCATGCAGGGCCCGAAAGTGTCCTACCTAAGAATCAAATAAGACATTTGAGGGTTCGCCTCATCCACAACTTCTTGTGACATGCTTCATCATCTGCCACCCCCAACACTGAGGTAGGTCAATGCCACTTCGGTGGACTCAACCATAAAGGGAGTTCTTAGATATTATGTTATACAGGACAAAATGTAGGGGTCCAGATGTAGTTCAAAAATATCTATGGGTATACCCAAAGTTTACTTTTATTAGAGGGTACCCTTGATATATTTAAAAGAATAGTTTGTGATGTGTGGTTCTCTGGAGACAACAATGAGGCACCTAACCATCTGCAGCTGCCAAAATGTTTTGATCGATATTTGTTTAAGCCCATACACGTCAACAGTCTTCTTCAGGACTAAGGAACTCCCTGCCTTACTAGTGCACAAAATTCATTCAATTGAAGTGAGGCATAAGGCTCTCATACCTGTCTACTTCTCTTCAACGTGAGCTTCCTGGAATTGACAAACTACATGCAGTGTAGATTGGTCAACAACTAAACAACCATTGTCAGATGCATTCTATCTGCTTTATAAGTGTTGATATATTCACTATAGATGACGTGTACCCCAAGGATATGCTCATCACAACATACTCACTCCACTTGTGGGCACTGCAATCGCTATAAAAAATGTGTGTTGCTTGTGTACAAATGTTAACTGTTTAAAAGTCAAAATACAGTGTCATTACATGAAAGTGCCGGTACCTTATTCTTACTATTGAAAGATTCCAGACTTACCCGATTTGGGAAAGCCTGAAACATTATGGTCAGGATAGGGGGCGACCTTTCCTGTAGTCACACACTGAAAATATTTTTAGAAAAAGGCAATGCAAAACATTGACAAATAATCTTCATCTATCGTGGTTAGCCGGAATCCAAGTTTTTGCATTATGGTACTGTATGAGACTGCTTAATTATGTGTCTTTCTATATGATGTTATCTAATACTCTCATCTTTCCAAAAAGGAGATATTTTTGATGTCTCCTTCAAAACATTGAACGTGTGACTTGGCGACATAGCCATGCATTCCAAACTCAGACATATTGTTCCACATAAAACATGTACACCATAGTCTTAGTCTACAAAAAGTGATCGAAAAGAAGATTTCATGCAAACAGACAAGCAAAACACATTGTACCAATGGGTGCATTTCTATTCAACTATCACTGTTTGTAAGCTTTATAATATCAAGCTGGGCACATTCCAGTCGTAAAGGTTTTAATAAAAGCTTTGGAGACATGCTACCCCTTATAGTTAATTTGTTAAGTCATTCGAAGCATTGTTTTGACCAGTAACCTGTACCTAAGTGTTTGCATTCTGGGTGTATCAAGAGGCCTCCTCCATGAATCTTCGCGCCACCAAAGAAGGGGTAGACTGACACAACACAAAGCATTTACTTCGTCAAGGGGTAGGTACAAGTTCGTCAACCTAAAGAGACCCCTTCCGCTGCATAGTATATTCTGGTCTACATGCGGAAACAATACTTAAAGACGGGCTTCTTGCTAGACTCATGCATGCGTGTGCATCAGAATGTATTACAGGGAATCATGGGAGTTGAAATTCGCCTGCTCAGGGATACATGAGCAGGGTATGTTAATGGGGTTGTCTCTAACCTGAATCTCCTCAGATGTTTTAAAAGATTAATAATTCTAGGATATTGTTTTTTTTTAAGTTATTAAAAAAAATCCTTCCAAGAAAAAATGAAGAGGCAAACTCAGTGTATACCCATTATTCTGAATTGTCACAGAATATCTAAAAAGCCTTGGCACACCAAAAAGTGTGAGATGTTATATACTGCTTTTGTAGAGTATCCATTTTTCTTTATAACGTACCTGTATGTGGGTTGTTTCTATGGGACCTTAATAGACCCATAAGACCATGTGCAGCCATCCAGAAAATCGTGAGGATTTCTGTCATAAGAAAATAACATATGTACTCAAAAGGTGGTCATAGTTTATAAATTCAGTTGTGTCCACTGGACTTCATCATTAAGGCCTCTGGTTGATGTACCCAAATGATAGATCCACCTCTGTCCAGCATAAAGGAGTCTCTTGTCGAGTTTTGGTGACATCTGCTCTATAACCATCCATACTAGATTGTCTTCCGAATTATTCTTCTCCAGGTTTTGACGCATCAGTCGCGTAGTCGTCATTTTGCACCCTATAGTGCTCCTAATTTCATTAATCCTGATTTTTAATTTCTGAGTCGCTATCTCTATATACTTTAGGCCACAAGGACATGTATCATTTATACTATGTTGATCAAGTGACAATTGGTAAACTGCTTCTGTAGCCAAGGGGTACGCATGCCTAAATCAAGTTGTTTTGTTCTTTTTGTGTATTTACACACATTACACTGGCCACATGGTGCATGGCCTGTAACTGGTGGGAGATTCCATGTAGCTGATTTTGCATTCCGAATAATGCATCCTTTGGGCCAGGTATGCACCAATGCGTCTTTTAAGATCTACTACGTTTAGAAGAAAACATTTGTTTTTCAAAATTGAGTGATCCTGATGTTAGAATACGCCAATGTCTATTGACAATTTTTTGTATGTTGTTGGAAAGAATTCCATAAATGGTAACACAAATCAAGCGTTCTGTCTCAGGTTTTTGGAAAGCTTCTCGCAGGATATCTTTGGCTATTTAAAGCCCTTTTTGCTGTTCTTTTTATTACCCTCAATGGGTCATCTCTTTCCTGTAACTTCTTGGTTAATACATTTCCATGGAATAGATAGTCTTTTTTCACAAAAATTTGTTCTTAATTTACGAAACTGTCCTACCGGGAGATTGTCACGAAGGGAATTAGAATGGAAATGGTCTTAGCTCAAAAGGTTATTCTGATCCATAATTTTATAGAACACTGCACATTTAAGAGCGTTTAACGCAAGTATGATCTTTAGGTCTAGAAATGAGATCTCCTTCCTGCTCATCCCAATAGTAAATTCAAGGTACTTCTTCATACAATTAATCATCCAGTCCAAAAATGCCCTGGCCTGTTCTTCATTCCCTGTCCACAAGATAAGAATATCATTGATTGATTGTTTCCACAAGGAAACGTTTTTTACTAATGGGGAGTGAAAATATACATTTTCTCAAATTCATGTACATAAAGACAGGCTACAGTCAGGGCAAAGGTACTGCCCATCGAAGTCCCATGGACCTGTAAGTAGGGTTGTAGGACAGAACAACACATGCTTTAAAAATACATGCCTTAACAACGCAGTCTCAACCGTGACGCGTCTTTACCACGCATGCCTTTACCATGCAAACCTTTGCAACGAATTTCGTTGTAAAGGCATGATTGGTAAAGGCATAAGCATGGTAAATATCACAACCCAGCCCCCGCCCTGTGCCCTAAAAACTACCCCGACTCCCCCACCCTGAGCCCTAAAACCCAACCCCAACTCAAAAAACTACCTGACCCCAGCCCCCTTGCCCTGAGCCCTAAAACTGGCCCCAGCCCTGAAAACTGCCCCTCCGCCCCACCCTGAGCCCTAAAACCCATCCCTAAATACTACCCCGACCCCAGCCCACACCCTGAGCCCTAAAACCGGCCCTCAGGCCTAAAAACTACCCTGAACCCCCGACCTAAGTCCTAAAACCTAGCCCCAGCCCTACTTTTTTTTTTAAACATTTTTATTAGCTTTTTATAGTTCAGATAACAACCACATACAACAGGTTACAGCGCCTAGTGAACATTGCAAAAATGGCAGTTAAATGTCGGGACATTTAGGCAAGTGTATTAGGTGCTGGGTCGTGAGGTGAAGTGTTCTTAGGGTTATTGAACCGCCCCATTGTGGATGCTTTGTGCTTATATTCTACCTGCAATGATGAATTCAGGTCGTAACTGGGAAAGAACTGTGATGGACCGCAGGAGAAAGGGGGCAGGTGTAAACTATTGCAATGGTGACTGTACAAGTGAGAGGGGTTAGGGGTTCGAGGGTGGCAGGCTTCATGGTGGAAGATGGTCATCCCGAAGGGGGCGGTGCACTTATTTAGGTGCAAAAAGGAGGGCCCTTGCAGTTATGGGGTAGGCAATCATTGTCAGTTGTTTGGCAGAATTGCATGAGTAAGGTAGCCCACTGCAGAGATATGGGCCCTCTGCGTATCCGACGGACTTCCTCGTATCGGAGTATATTCTCTTCAGCAGCGCCCCAATCACGCACTGCCCCCGTCCATGCCTCCACTGGAAGGCACAAGGGTGTGCGCCAATGTAGTGCGATTGTGCGTTTACCGAGCAGAATAACAATTTTTGCCAGGGCAATGTTGCCGACGGGGTCCAGGGGGAGTGTCCGCCAAAAGCACACCTGGGATCATTTGCCTGCCAAGGCCCTGCGGTGGATTCCCTCGTAGAGGTCGTGGGGGGGGGATTGTGGGACAGGCAGACTCCCAAATAACGAGGTGCTTGCGCGTGCCAGTTGAGGCAGCAGTTGCCAAAGTATACTTCCCGAGATGGAAGGTCGGGCTGAGTGGGTAGACAGCTGACTTTGTCCAATTAACCTGGAGCCCAGCCGTAGTGGCAAATTCCGCCAGCGTGTGCCGGAGTGGGTGAGATTGGCCTCTATATCCCGCACGTAGAGGAGCAAATCATCTGCGTATAAGGACACAGCATGGGTCCTGCCAGCCAGAACCAGCTCCAGCCCTACTTACGAAGCCGCGTCCCGGTCCTTCCTGTCCCAATCCTCCCTGTTCCTCTCCCTGCCCATCCGATCTGAATCTAGAGCGCTGACTGCCTTAACCACGCATATGCGTGGTTAAGGCATATGCATGGAAACGGCCTGCATGGTTTAGCCCGCGTTGTTAATGCCATTTCCCTGAAAGTATATATCTTTCTCGAATTGAAAATAATTCCTGGTTAAGACCAAGTGTGCACAGTCTAGAACAGAATTGGCAGGGGTAGTTGAGGTCCATTCGATTTCAGACAGTAGCCCTTCCAGTGACTTCAGGGATTCCTCTTGCAGTATACTAGCATAAAGGTCTTCAACTTCCATTGGTATTGGAAGTTGAGAGTGAGGATTAAATGTGACACTTTCTAGGATATTTAGGATATCCTTTGCATATGATGGCATAGTACACACCAGTGGTCTCAGAAACTGGTCAGCGAATTTGGACAAGGGTTTCAATGCTGAACCAATCCCAGACACAATTGGACGCCCAGGCGGTGGAACCTTCCCTTTGTGAACTTTAGGTAAGATGTAGAAATACAGAACCCTTGGGCGTGTTTCATACAAAAATTCAGCTTCTTGTGTTGTGATCCAGTTATTCTCTTCGGCATGATGTACCATGAACTCGGTTTCCTCTACAATATCCTGTGTCGGGTCCAGGTCTAATTTTTTATAATTTAGTTTATCTCCCAGAAGTCTTAGGCATTCTTGTCAATACATGCATGACCACAATGGTGCCTCCTTTAACTGCTGTTTTTATCACAATTGTTTGTACTTCTGGCAACTCATATAAGGCTGTTCTGCTTTGCTGATGTTGTGAAATACCTGAGTGTTAGTATCCTTCAACTGGTCCTCTTCCCTAGCCACCGCCTGTTTGAATGCCAAGACCTCACATAGCATAGTACCAGCCGGAGGGTTGAAATGTGATTTCCTCTTTAGACCCATGATAATGTCTTTTTTGATAACTGGCTTGTTTTTTAAAAAAAATTTAAAGAGCTCAGCCAGTTCTCTACAAAGTTCAAATATGTCTTGGCTTGGTGTGGGGAAAATACCTAGGCCCTTGTTTAGAATCTTCAGCTGTATATCTGAAAACTTCAAATCGCTCAAATTGATCACTGCTCTGGTACTTGCTTGTCCCTGGTTGTGGGGAAACTTCCTTCTCTGCGGATAACGTGGTTCCCCCTTTGACCAGTTGACCTCTCTTCTTTCCTTTGTCTCTCCTGCCACCTCTGCGTAAAAAAGGAACAGAAGCCTGAAACCATGGAAAATGTCCTAAAGGAGGTGGTTGTGGGTGGCCAGAAAAGGGGTTTCAGCCAAAAAGGTTGTTGATACTTTTTATACTGTAACTGTCTTCACTTCTCACAAGCTCGGGCATTCAACACATGCCCTTATTCATAGACAATTAGGCTGGGCTTTGTTTTCTGCAGAGTATGTCTTATGTAGAGTCAGCATAGCTAATCAGAAGGTGTAAGAAATTGGATCATTTGAGGTGGTTAACGATCCCAAGGAATAATCACGAACCCTATCAGGTAAACCGTAAGAGTCACATAATTAACTTGATCTCAACCCCCTGGTAGCTATGCACAGAGCCGACAGGCTTAACTTAGGGCAAAGTGTAAAGTATTTATGTAGTACCAAAACAGTATCAAAGTCAAAATGAAAAACAATGAATATTCCAAACTGCATTTGGGAAATAGAGTAAAATTTAATAAACAAAATAACACCAAAATGACAAACATCCATTAAGGATAACTGGAGATCTTACCTTTTTAAGGTTTTAGGTAGAAATAGTGCCAAAAATCACAAAGCATCAATGATAGTCAATGGTCTATTTTTTTAATTGGTGCAGGATTTTTTTGTATTCTAGTTTCACTTTATTACTTGTTAAGCGCACAAATACCCTGAGGTGTCTTGGCGCTGAAGCTCAAAAAGAACACAACTAGAACAGGGAACTAATTTTGGAAAAGCCACGTTTTAAGCTCCTTCCTAAAGGAGATCAGTGAATGCGATGATCTAATATGTAGGGGAAGAATGTTCCATAGCTTCGCTGTACCGTAGCTCAGGCTTCTCCACCCCAATACGTTTTTTGAAATCTGGGGACAATCATATATTTGGCTTCAGTGGACCAAATAAGTCTACTGGGAAGATACCAGTTAAAGAGATTTTTAAGAAAGACGGTGTAGGAGAGTAGGATCTGCCTCTTATGGTTACCCCCACTTTTTGCTGATGCTACACTGTTTTTTGACTTTAGTCTGGCTGGGGCCCTGCTATCCAGGACCCCAGCCTAGCTGCTTCCTCTCTAAATTGATTCCATGTACTTTAGGTACATCCCAGATTGGATTCTGGAGTGCCCTTATAAGTCCCTAGTATATGGTATACTATGTACCCAGGGCATAGGTACCCCAGAGGCCTACCAGGGGCTGAAGCATGTATTGTGCCACCCCTGGAAGGCCATCCGAAATTACACCACAGGACTGCTACTGCAGCCTGAGTGAGGTGGTGCATGCACCCCTTACAGAGATATAGGTTCACTATTTCTCACCTAACACTGCACATACAAACCTATCAGTCACCCCTATGGCAGGCCTTATCAATCCTGAAGGCAGGGTGCTTGGTTATATGTGAGAGGGTGCCCATGCATGAGCAGAGCCCCTCTGCAGCCCTCGGAATCTCCTATCCGGGGTTGTCTGTGGTGCAGCCTGACCATATACTCTTAAGTGCATTATAACCTCGCGGTAAAATGCTAACTTTGGACTGGCTGCATGGAAACATGTCGTGTTTGGTGTCAAACACCTTGGAATCCTACCCCCCCCGCCGGTCCTGGCGGCGGGGGTAGAATTCCACCCTTCTAGAGGGAGAGACATGTCCCCACCGGTATACCCGGTGGAAACCTTAAAGAGCCCTGGCATCACAAAATGGATGCTGCAGCCACAGACACGAGTCTGGCCTCCTGCTGCTGACCGAAACTCCAGCAGGGGAGGCCTGGACAATAGGTTTCCTGTCACAGGGAGGTGTGACCACCTCCCAGACAGGCCTTAGTGGATTGGGGCTGGGTGGGTGCACTCTCTGAGTGCTTTGAAGTCCTGCACTGGGGGCACATTTGGTGTCCTCGTGCATACTCTAGTTCAAACCGGTTGCAGGGGCTACCAGCCCCTGCTCTGGCACGAAACTGGACAAAGGAAATGGGTGTAGCCACCCCTCTTTCCAAACCCTCCCATAGGTGGGTCCCCAGAGTTAGTCCAACCCCTTTCTTTAGTATAAGTAAGGGAACCCTGGTAACAGGACTTTAGATATCCCTGGACGAAACTCTGTAACTGAATCCTGGAACTTCGACGCTCTACTCAAGACTAGAGGACTGAAGAAATCTCCCTTGGGGTCAAGGAGTGACTCCCCTGCTTGGCAGGCACCAACAAAGCATTTGCCGGTCTGCATCTCCGAAGCTCCCGCTGGACTCCGAAGTACTTGCAGCCCAGGAAGAGGATTTCCAGACATCTCAGAGGCCGACCCAAGCCCCCAGCAAAGCTGAGACCCGCAGCCCTCGTGAGTAGCATGGAACCAGAACTCCTGGTCACCATGCACATTTGCTTGTGCATTAACTTGTCAACAACTCTTGAAGTCCTGCTTTGGGTTACTCGTAGCCCAGGCCCCGAGCACCATTTGCACCAAAGATTGTGAGCCTACACTCCACGAGCGTTCCATGGGCCCGCTTCTTGCATTTCTGCTTGAGGCTCCTTTGCGATCCCTGGTCCATCGACTGGTGGGTCCCTGTGAAAGCAACTCTGATTTTCATTGGGCGTTTCTGGTTGCTTCAGATGTGCCCTAACTCCCCACCAAGTGGTGAGTCCCTCAGACCTTGCTGGTCTGCTCCGAAGCATCTTTCTCTTTTCTGCGTGGGTTGCTGTTGCCATTGCTTATTGTGTTCAATCCGGACACCAATGCTGCAGCACTCGACATCCTTCATAGGACAGCTCGAATCCAGCTCCTGGTTGTCGTCGACACCTCCTGGTCCTCGTGGCTGAAGAGTCAAGCTTCACCTCTTTCACCTGAAGCACCCGACATCGGTGGGCATTCGACTATCATGCCCCTGGTCACTGGCAAGTGACCCAGACTCTGTCCCCTCTGATTTCAGGTTCTTCTCTTCTCTGATCCAGGCTTGGATCTCTTCGGACACTTCGCATCTTCCCGGCAGCAGCACTTCTCTGCAGACTGCATTGAAAACGACGACGCGACCCGACACCATTTGACACCTATGCACCCGGCTTCCCTGGGTGAGGTAACTTGAGTACTCCAGTGCTCCCATGGGTGTTGACCCTAGAACTGTCTAAGTCCAAGAGGGTTTGGTCCTAGTCCATTTCTAAGTGTCCTTAAACTCTAAAACGATAACCGCGACTTTCCCATAGACTTTAACGGAGCTCGCGGCTGTGTTCACACACTGCACACAGCCCCGTGGGTCCCCTGTGTCACTACCTTGGGTGGTTCCTTGGGGTCCCAGCAATTCTACAGGCTCTAGGCCTTGTGTCTACTTAAGTTGTGGTTCTTATACCACTTTCTTAATATATGGTTTGGTACGCCCCTAGGGCTAATCGTATATTGTGCTATTTTACTGTGCTATTCGACTTGTAACTTGTGTACTTTCACCTCTAGCCTCATAAAGAGACTATTGGGTTGTGTTTAGTAATAAATACATATATTTTATATATATACCTGGTGTGGTTCTCCTTTCATTTGGTCATTCATGAGGTTATAACTGGTAAAACAATAGCTTAGCACTCCTTCAAGACTTAGCCTGAAGGCTGCTCTCCATAGCTACCACTAGGATAGCTTTCAATAAAGGTTGTCTTTAAACCTATCATCAATAAAGGTCGATTGGACTGGTGCAAGGTGCCCACTATAACTAGTGGACAGCATATACCAGGCCAACTTCTCACATTGGTGTGCAGCGGTGGGATTAAAGCTTGCCTTGTTTTACTAGATAATCTCAAGTGTGTGACTAACTGAAAACCACTAAAGGTACCTGAGGTACATATAAATTCAAGCTTAGAAATACAGTAAGTTCTACTGAACTTAGAGTTGTGTGTCAAGGGCTTAGCACACCCTTTCTACAACTCAAGCGAGTTTAGTAGGCCACACTAGAGTAGGTAGTGCATACACCACACCTCACTAGTGATGTCTTCAAGGCCAGGAACCAGTGGGTCCCTGCCAGAAGCCAGTGGGCTTCTACCCTCCAAGTATGACAACCTCCCATTCTTGGAATTGAGAGAATTGTGCAAGACTAGGAAGCTGAAGACAGGCAAAAGTGCCAACACCTAACGTCTCATGGAGATGCTTCTGCTGGATGACCTCAGAAGTCCCCTAGGGTCTGCAAGGGTAAGCAAAGAGGGTGGGGCAGAAGATGAGGAAGGGACCAGGGGTGAAAATACCCAGGACCTGACCTCTGAAACTGGCCAGGAAGATGACAATGATCTTGCCCTGGACAATCCAGCTCCTCCTGCAGATGAGGAGGAGGACCAGAATGGCCTCCTCTTTGTCCCACCAGGAAGAGTTGTGAGTGTGCCCAGAAGGTCCAGATCTCCTTCTCAGGAGTCTAACCATTCTGACACCTCAATAGGGACCTCTGTTTCCTCTCATAGGAGGGAATCCTCTCATGAAAGGAAAAAGAGACTGCTCCAGTATGAAGAAGCTCAGCTTAGGATCAGAAGAGAGCAGCTGGCTATAGACAGGGAGTCCCTAGAGCTTCATAGACAAAGAAGAAAGTTGGGACTAGAGTCCCATGGTGGCAGCAACTTCCCTAGTGGTAGGGAAAGGTCTTATGACCATAGAAACCTGAGCAAGATTGTCCCTCCCTACCAGAGTGGGGATGACATCCACAAATGGATTACTGCACTGGAAAGGGCCTGTAAAGTTCAGAGGGTCCCCAGGAGCAGTGGGCAGCAATCTTGTGGCTCTCCTTTGCAGACAAAGGTAGAGACAAGCTCCTCACTGTAAGAGAAGAGGATGCTGATGATTACCAAGTCCTGAAGAGTGCCCTGATAGATGGGTTTGGCCTAACCACTGAGCAATACAGGTTAAAGTTCAGAGATACCCAAAAGGCACAGACACAGGACTGGGTGGACTTTGTAGATTGTGCTACTAAGGCTCTGGAAGGCTGGTTACTTGGCAGCAAGGTGTGTGACTTCAAAGGATTGTATAATTTAATCATGAGGGAGCAGATTCTTAATAACTGTCAGAATCAGTTGCTACATCAGTACCTGGTTGACTCTGATCTGACCTCTCCCCAAGAATTGGGTAAGAATGCAGACAAATGGGTCAGAACCAGGATGAAGCAGAAGGAACAGAACCAAGGTGGTGACCAGAAGAAGCAAGATTCCAAAAACTCTGAAGAGGGTGGGGAAAAGGGTAAAGACCAGAAGTCTTCTCAAGGTCCCCAAAAATCTGCATCTGGTGGGGAATCCCAATCTACTAAAGGAAAAGGCCAAAAGAAACCATGGTGCAAAATCTGTAAGCAGAAGACTCACTGGACAAGTGATTGCACCAAGTCCAAATACTCTAATCCAGCCACCATTGCCCCTAAGGCAACTGTTCCCCCTAGTCCAGCTACAAATGATGGTGGAAATACTCAGAATAAGGGTTTAGTAGGGTTGACCCTGGGTACTGAGATGGGCTCTGGCCTAGTCAGAGTGCCAACTCAGGCTGTCCTAGTCTGTGATGGGGGCATGGATATGTCCCCCTTTGTGAGTCCCAATAATTTTGGCAAATACAGACAGCAGCCTTTAATTAATGGAAGAGAGGCTTTGGCATTCAGGGACACAGGAGCAAGTGTCACCATGGTGACAAAAGATCTTGTGGATCCTGGGCAGATTATACTTGGTGAAATGTACCAAGTGACCAATGCTAGCAATGTCAGAACAGACCATTCTCTGGCAGTTGTTAACTTCTCCTGGGGAGGGGTAACTGGCCTTAAGAAGGTTGTGGTGAGTGCAGACCTACCAGTCGAATGCTTGCTTGGCAATGATCTTGAAACCTCAGCTTGGGCAGAGGTGGAGCTCAGGAAACATGCAGAAATGCTAGGGATCCCTGCACATGTCTTTGCTGTGACTAGGTCACAGGCAAAAATGTCAAAAGCTGAACAGGCCCTGGATTCTGGAATAATGGACCAGGTGCCTCCCAAGAGGAGGAGCAGTAGGGTTAAGGCAGTGCCTTCCCCCTTGGCTCAGGAAGAAGATCAGTCTTTTGAGGAAGATGATCTCAGGCCTAAAGAAGGAACTGTCCCAGAGGAGCTTGAACCTGATCAGGTTGAGTTCTTGGGGACAGGGGCCCTTCCAGGGCAGATCTGAGCCAGGAGCAGCTGAACTGCCCCTCTCTTGAACCCCTCAGACAGCAAGCTGCTGCTGAGGCTGCTGGGAATGCTAGTGCCACCCATAAGATGTATTGGGATGATGGACTCCTGTACTCAGAGAGTAGAGACCCCAAGCCTGGAACAGCCAGGAGGTTGGTTATACCTCTGAAGTTCAGGGGCTTCCTATTGACACTAGCCCATGATATTCCTTTAGCAGGTCACTTGGGCCAGAACAAGACTTGGGACAGGATTGTCCCACACTTTCACTGGCCCCACATGTCTGAAGACACCAAGGAGTTTTGTCGCTCCTGTGTAACCTGCCAAGCCAGTGGGAAGGCAGGTGGCACCACAAAGGCCCCCTGATACCACTACCTGTGGTGGGGGTTCCCTTTGAGAGGGTGGGGATTGACATAGTTGGTCCCATGGATCCCCAAACAGCATCTGGGCACAGGTTTATCCTGGTGGTGGTGGTGGACCATGCCACCAGGTACCCAGAAGCCATTCCCCTTAGGACCACTACAGCACCTATGGTGGCAAGGGCCCTCCTGGGAATTTTCTCAAGAGTGGGCTTTCCTAAGGAGGTAGTATCTGACAGAGATGCAAACTTTATGTCCAGTTACTTAACTGCAATGTGGAAGGAATGTGGAGTGACTTATAAGTTCACCACACCCTATCACCCACAATGCAATGGTTTAGTTGAGAGATTCAACAAAGCCTTGAAGGGCATGATTAAAGGGCTCCCAGAAAAGCTTAGCCGAAGATGGGACATACTCTTGCCCTGCCTTTTATTTGCATACAGGGAGGTGCCTCAAAAGGGGGTTGGCTACAGCCCTTTTGAACTTTTGTTTGGCCATCCTGTCAGGGGTCCATTGTGTCTGGTGAAGGAAGGTTGGGAGTTACCTCTCAAACCCCCTAAACAGGACATAGTGGACTATGTACTTGGTCTCCGCTCCAGGATGGCTGAGTACATGAAAAAGGCAACCAAAAACCTTGAGGCTAGCCAGGAATTACAGAAAGCCTGGCATGACCAAAAGGCTGTGCTGACTGTTTACCAGCCAGGGCAGAAGGTGTGGGTGTTGGAGCCAGTGGCCCCAGCAGCCCTCCAAGACAAGTGGAGTGGCCCCCATACAATTGTTGAGCAGAAGGGAGAGGTTACCTATCTGGTAGACCTGGGAACTCCCAGGAGCCCCCACAGGGTGCTCCATGTCAACAGGCTGAAGCCATATGTGGACAGGGCTGACATGGGCTTGCTCATGGCAACTGATGAGGGACAGGAGGAGGAGAGTGACCCTCTCCCTGACCTGCTCTCACAGAACCCTGATGATGGGTCAGTAGATGGTGTAGCCTTGGCAGGCAGCCTCACTGCCCAGCAGCAAACTGATTGTAGACAGGTGCTCAATCAGTTCAGACACATGTTTTCTCTGACTCCAAGTCAGACCACCTGGTGCACTCATGAAGTGGACACTGGGGACAGTCTGCCTGTTAAAAGTAAGATTTACAGGCAACCTGACCAAGTCAGGGACTGTATCAGGACAGAAGTCCAGAAAATGTTGGAACTGGGTGTCATTGAGCCTTCAGATAGCCCTTGGGGCTAGTCCAGTGGTCCTGGTGCCAAAACCTCACACCAAAGATGGTAAGAGAGAGATTAGGTTTTGTGTGGACTACAGAGGCCTCAATGCAGTCACTAGGACTGATGCCCATCCAATCCCCAGGGCAGATGAGCTAATAGACACTTTGGCCTCAGCCAAGTATCTAAGCACATTTGACCTAACAGCTGGCTACTGGCAGATCAGACTAGCTGATGATGCAAAGCCAAAAACTGCATTTTCTACCCCTGGTGGGCTTTACCAATTTGTGGTGATGCCCTTTGGTCTGAAGACTGCACCTGCCACTTTTCAGAGGTTGGTGAACACAGTCCTTACAGGTCTGGAAGCCTATAGTGCAGCATATCTAGATGATATTGCTGTCTTTAGCTCCACCTGGGAGGATCACCTGGTCCACCTCAGAAATGTTTTGGAGGCCCTGCAGAAGGCAGGACTCACTATCAAGGCCACCAAGTGCCAGATAGGGCAGAGTCAGGTTGTGTACCTGGGCCACCTTGTGGGTGGAGGCCAGGTTCAACCATTGCAGAGCAAAGTCCAGACCATCATGGACTGGGTTGCTCCAACTACCCAGACTCAGGTGAGAGCCTTTTTAGGCCTGACTGGGTAGTACAGAAGATTTGTCAAGGGGTATGGATCAATAGTGACACCCCTGAATGACTTAACCTCTAAGAAAATGCCCAAAAAGGTTCAGTGGACAGTTAGCTGTCAAAAGGCATTTGATGACCTGAAGCAGGCCATGTGCACTGCTCCCATTCTGCAGAGTCCTGATTACTCCAAAAAGTTCATTGTGCAAACAGATGCAACTGAGTTGGGGGTAGGGGTTGTACTATCACAGTTGAATGATGAAGGTCAGGATCAGCCAGTAGCTTTTATTAGCAGAAGGCTGACCCCCAGAGAGAAACGTTGGTCAGCCATTGAGAGGGAGGCCTTTGCTGTGGTTTGGGCTCTGAAGAAGCTGAGGCCATACTTGTTTGGTACTCACTTCCTTGTTCAGACAGACCATAAGCCCCTCTTATGGCTAAAACAGATGAAGGGTGAAAACCCCAAACTTTTGAGGTGGTCCATTTCCCTACAGGGGATGGACTATACAGTGGAACATAGACCTGGGAGTAACCATGCCAATGCAGATGGACTCTCCAGATATTTCCACTTAGAACATGAAGACTTAACTGGTTAAGGTTAGTTTAATGTCCCTGCATTTGGGGGGTTGTGTAGGAGAGTAGGATCTGCCTCTTATGGTTACCCCCACTTTTTGCTGATGCTACACTGTTTTTCGACTCTAGTCTGGCTGGGGCCCTGCTATCCAGGACCCCAGCCTAGCTGCTTCCTCTCTAAATTGATTCCATGTACTTTAGGTACATCCCAGATTGGATTCTGGAGTGCCCTTATAAGTCCCTAGTATATGGTATACTATGTACCCAGGGCATAGGTACCCTAGAGGCCGACCAGGGGCTGTAGCATGTATTGTGCCACCCCTGGAAGGCCACCCAAAATGACACCACAGGACTGCTACTGCAGCCTGAGTGAGGTGGTGCATGCACCCCTTACAGAGATATAGGTTCACTATATCTCACCTAACACTGCACATAGAAACCTATCAGTCACCCCTATGGCAGGCCTTATCAATCCTGAAGGCAGGGTGCTTGGTTATATGTGAGAGGGTTCCCATGCATGAGCAGAGCCCCTCTGCAGCCCTCGGAATCTCCTATCCGGGGTTGTCTGTGGTGCAGCCTGACCATATACTCTTAAGTGCATTATAACCTCACGGTAAAATGCTAACTTTGGACTGGCTGCACGGAAACCTGTTGTGTTTGGTGTCAAACACCTTGGAATCCTACCCCCCCCCCCGCCAGTGCTGGCGGCGGGGGTAGAATTCCATTCTTCTAGAGGGAGAGACATGTCCCCACCGGTATACCCGGTGGAAACCTTAAAGAGCCCTGGCATCACAAAATGGATGCTGCAGCCACAGACACAAGTCTGGCCTCCTGTTGCTGACCGAAACTCCGGCAGGGGAGGCCTGGACAATAGGTTTCCTATCACAGGGAGGTGTGACCACCTCCCAGACAGGCCTTAGTGGATTGGGGCTGGGTGGGTGCACTCTCTGAGTGCTTTGAAGTCCTGCACTGGGGGCACATTTGGTGTCCTCGTGCATACTCTAGTTCAAACCGGTTGCAGAGGCTACCAGCCCCTGCTCTGGCACGAAACTGGACAAAGGAAATGGGTGTAGCCACCCCTCTTTCCAAACCCTCCCACAGGTGGGTCCCCAGAGTTAGTCCAACCCCTTTCTTTAGTATAAGTAAGGGAACCCTAGCAACAGGACTTTAGATATCCCTGGATGAAACTCTGTAACTGAATCCTGGAACTTCGACGCTCTACTCAAGACTAGAGGACTGAAGAAATCTCCCTTGGGGTCAAGGAGTGACTCCCCTGCTTGGCAGGCACCAACAAAGCATTTGCCGGTCTGCATCTCCGAAGCTCCCGCCGGACTCCGAAGTACTTGCAGCCCAGGAAGAGGATTTCCGGACATCTCAGAGGCCAACCCGAGTCCCCAGCAAAACTGAGACCTGCAGCCCTCGTGAGTAGCTTTGAATTGGAACTCCTGGTCACCGTGCACATCTGCTAGTGCATTGACTTCTCGACAACTCTTGAAGTCCTGCTTTTTGTTACTCGTAGCCCAAGCCCCGACACCATTTGACACCTATGCACCCGGCTTCCCTGGGTGAGGTAACTCGAGCACTCCGGTGCTCCCGTGGGTGTTGACCCTAGAACTGTCTAAGTCCAAGAGGGTTTGGTCCTAGTCCATTTCTAAGTGTCCTTAAACTCTAAAACAATAACCGCGACTTTCCCATAGACTTTAACGGAGCTCGCGGCTGTGTCCACACACTGCACACAGCCCCGGTGGGTCCCCTGTGTCACTACCTTGGGTGGTTCCTTGGGGTCCCAGCGATTCTACAGGCTCTAGGCCTTGTGTCTACTTAAGTCGTGGTTCTTATACCACTTTCTTAATATATGGTTTGGTACGCCCCTAGGGCTAATCGTATATTGTGCTATTTTACTGTGCTATTCGACTTGTAACTTGTGTACTTTCACCTCTAGCCTCATAAAGAGACTATTGGGTTGTGTTTATTAATAAATACATATATTTTTTATATATACCTGGTGTGGTTCTCCTTTCATTTGGTCATTCATGAGGTTATAACTGGTAAAACAATAGCTTAACACTCCTTCAAGACTTAGCCTGAAGGCTGCTCTCCATAGTTACCACTAGGATAGCTTTCAATAAAGGTTGTCTTTAAACCTATCATCAATAAAGGTCGATTGGACTGGTGCAAGGTGCCCACTATAACTAGTGGACAGCATATACCAGGCCAACTTCTCACAGACGGGGCCTGTATTATTTAGAGATTTGTAAGCCAGACGTAAAGCCTTGAACTTAATATGGCTTACTACTGGATGCAAGTTTCGAATTTCTTTAGAGACAAACTGAAACAGACCCAGAAAGACTCTAGTGGCTGCATTTAGTGTCATCTGCAACTTTTTCAGGTGTTGACTTTGAATATTCAGATACAAACCATTGCAGTAATCTAAT
This sequence comes from Calotriton arnoldi, assembly GCA_963921515.1. Lineage (NCBI taxonomy): Eukaryota > Metazoa > Chordata > Amphibia > Caudata > Salamandridae > Calotriton > Calotriton arnoldi. The sequence continues at coordinate 280,678 of CAWUFW010015369.1, read as the reverse complement.
TTAGATATCACCAATGCAGTCATAACAGTCTTCCTGGTATTAGCTGGCAGATAGGGGAGAATTTTCTTTATTTTCCTAATTATAAAGAAAGAAGAAGAGACTATTTAATTTATTTGATTTACGCATGTCAGTTTGTAGTCGAACAGTACCCCCAGATTTTTCGCCTTGGTTACTGGTTTAGGGAGATCGCCTAGCTTAACCGACCACCAGATGGGGTCCCAAGTTGGCGAGAGGCTGCCGAATATTATTACCTCAGTTTTATCTGAATTGAGCTTTGGGCAATGTTTACTCATCCAGGTGCTTATTTCCTGCATACAATCCTGAACGGGTAGCGAGGTAGATGGTTCATTTTTGGACGCCGAGACCACAATTTGTGTGTCGTCCGTGTACGATGTCAGATTAAAGACAAATTTTTTAGTCAAGGGTGCCAGTTCAGACACATATATGTTAAATAATGTCGGCCTGAGGGAAGATCCCTGTGGAACCCCACAAGGTAAAGCATAAGGAGCTGATTTAAAATGATCCAAAGCTACCGACTGTGTTCTGTCAACCAGAAAGGAGGAAAGCAGTGAATGGGCTGAATCATTAATACCCAACGTTTTTAAAAGCTGTCTCAGCAATCTGTGATCTACAGTGTCAAAGGCCACTGACAAATCAAGGAGCATCAGAGCAGCAGCCCCGCCCTTATCCATCACTGCCCTAATCTCCTCGGTTGCTTTGATCTGTGCAGTCTCAGTGCTGTGTTCTGAGCGGAAGCCAAATTGAGTGGGATCGAGCAAACAATTATTATGAATATAGTGAGCCAGTTGTTGGTTCATTAATTTCTCCACTAATTTTGCAGGCAGAGGCAAGCAAGATATCGAGTGGTAGTTATTAGTATTGGTTGCATCCAGAGCAGGTTTTTTTAGGAGTGGTAAAATGGAGGCATTTTTCCATAGGGTGGGAAAAACTCCGGAAATAAACATGGCATTAAAAATGTTGGCAAGATTAGTGCCTATTCTCCTGGAAATGGTTTTAAGAGTAGAGGGAGGACATGGGGCCAGCGGAGAACCCGATTTTGCCGCTAGAATCAGTTTTTCTACCTGTTCACTAGTGACAGGAGAGAAAATGGAAAACGAATTGTGTGGTAAATTGATTCCCGACTTTCATTATTGGAATCCTTAGACGTTGCAGCTTCAAATTGTGAATAGATATTGTTGACTGTATCCCTAAATGTACTTGCAATACTGTTGCAGAAAGATTGACTGCTCATTTTCATTTTTTACTCAGTAAAGTGGTAAGTTTATTTACCACCTGAAATAATTCTTTAGAAGAATTTTTGGCCCTTTCAATTTGTTTTGTGAAAAATAGCACCTTTTTCGTTAATTAGGAGGGTTTTGTATTTGGACAATGCTGATTTGTAGTTTTCCTTTTCTAGATCATCATACTGCGACCTCCATCATCTTTCCAATCTCCTACAATGTTGTTTTTCTAGTCTCAGTGCATCCGAGAACCAGGGAGCAGAGGGAGTCTTCCTGTTTCCTGATCCCTGTATAGTTGGTGCTGCCTCAATAAAGGCCGAGTTTAGCCAATCTGTATATTCCTTGGCGGCTATCTCAGGATTGGAATTTAGAATAGGTTGGGAGTTGTTCAGCTGTTGCAATAAACGGTCAGAGTCAATTCAATTCCATGCCCTGTAATCTGCCGGTCGAGTACTAGCATTTCTCAGAGAGAGCTGCGCGGACGTGCGATTTGCTGCCTTAAATGACCCTCCATGAGAGGGGGCGTGTCCGGATTAGCGCTATGAGCGCAAAACTTAAAAACGGGGGGGGGGGGGGAACTAACGGTGCAAAACTGGAGTCCAGCATCCCCTCAGACCCTCACATGCTCCTCTGTGAAGGAACTGCTACTGGTAAAGCAATACTAACTCAATCAAAAGTGCAAAGGAAACATATAAACTGATTAAAACAGGGAATCACTCCCTTCTAAGATGGCGCCCAACCTACAGAAGCCAGGCACCTCCCAAAGCTGGCAACACAGTTGCTTAGAAGGAAATCAAGAGCGGGGCGTTCCAGTCGTGCTCAGAGAGAGCCAGTTGAGGTTATCTGAAGAGCCAGGTCTTCAGGTCTTTCCTGAACTGGAGCAGAGTGGGGCTTTGCCGGAGGTGAAGGTCGTTCCAGGTCTTGGCTGCGAGGTAGGAGAAGGACTTTCCACCCGCTCTGTTCCTGTAGAAGCGTGGGATGGTGGCCAGGGAGAGGTTGGTGAACAGAGGTTTCTCTTGGGGGCGTGAAAGGAGAGACGGTTGTTGAGGTATTGTGGTCCGATGTTGTGGAGGGGCTTGTACGCGTGCGTGAGCAGCTTGAAAGTTATCCTTCATTCGACGGGGAGCCAGTGGAGATCGCGGAGGTGTTGGGTGATGTCGTTGTGCCTAGGGATGTCGAGGATTACTCTGGCTGCGGTGTTCTGGACAGTCTGGAGCTTGCGGAGGAGTAGAGGGCGTTGCCGTAGTCTAGTCTGCTGGTGATGAGGGCGTGTGTGACCGTTTTTCTGAATTAAGTGGGGATCCATTTGAATGTTTTACGGAGTATGTGGAGGGTGTTGAAGCAGGCTGAGGAGACGGCGTTGATCCATCAGGTTGTAGTAGTGAACAACCGTGAGAGCCACCACCAAGTGAATGTGGTTCCCTTTGAAGGGGGGGTTCACCTTCTGTTAGAGTAGCTGTGAGGCCTGTCATGAGTGTGGATTGTTTGGTAGGAAATGATCTAGAGCACTCTGCCTGGAAGAAAGTGGAGCTCAGGTCACAGCAGGAAAAGTCGGGGTTACCTGAGTGTGTCTGCATGACCATGATGGAGCAGGAGTTTAAGAAAATAAAACCTGCTCTGATTAATTCCTCGGTAACATTCACTAATGGTGTGCGGTGAAACTAACATGCAAAAACACCAAAAACATGGGGAAATGCTTGTGCGCATGCGTGCACTAATGCATGGACTAATGCATGAAAACTAGGCCGCATTCGCGTTCGGCTTGAAAAATTTAAATAATAATAATGCTGCTTTCCATGCGTTAATGCTTTAATAGATAAATAATGCGGGATAGTGCAAATGGTGGGTGGTGAACATTGAAAAATAATATTTCATGAAAATAATGTCTGTGTTTTATTCATCGTAGTGAAGCTTGCATGGGCTTACATCGGTTGCATGACGAGTTAAGGGTTAATAGCAGAAGAATTAAATAAAAGCTGAAAATTTGAGTTCCGAGAGAGAGATGGAGAAGGCAGTGTAAACGACCTTCATAAGCAATTGTTTGTCTGCCAAGTAACGGAAGGATGACCGTAAGATTATGAGCAAAAGAACAAACTTCTTCTGCGAAAGCTGCTGAAGGCGGACAATAAAATATAGAGTTTTTCGTAACATGTTGCAAATGGAAGGAAGCTGTATTTGTGATGGTGGATTACGTATTGATGAAAAGTTTGAACAATGAATGCTGTGAAACCATGGACGTGACTATGGTGGTGTGAAAGAACACCCTCTAAACTGACCAATGAGAGACTGAGATTCTGAGAATGTTGCTACTATGGTGGGATGGACATATAGGTTGTTAGAGTATAACTGGGGTGTCTAGGAGGTGTCATTTTTAGGTGAGTTTGCTGAACAGTTCGAGAACTCTTGGGCGTGCCTCTTTGAAGAAGCTAGAGAGGGGAGATCGTCGCTGTTTCTTCGGTTTGCTGTATGCAGATAGAGGCCTACCTGTTTTCCTGTTCCTGTCCAATTCTTTGTTCCCTGAATCTTTCTTGGGGAACCCCCATCTATTCTCGTGGCCAGGGGGTAGATTTTCCACTAAAATACTTAGGTTTGTATAGCTAAAACTGTAACTTGCATAATTATTTGCAAAAGTATATTTGTCTCTGAAACTTATGTCTCTTCATCTATCCACTCCCTTATTGCCTTCTAATCATTGTGATATGAGTTTGATATATTTTTGTTTGATAAATGTTCTCTCTCTGTGATTTATTCTTTGTTTGCTTTGTAAAACTGTACATGATGAGCATTTACCTTCACATTATTTGCGATAAATATTATTAACTTTATTTTGAGTTTGTGCTTTATTCATTAATATAGATCAATAATTAGTTATCATCAACTCTTCAACTAATGGTCCATCGACCAGAGGAAAAGAGTTTGATTATAGGTTCAATTATATATTCAAATGTGTTAGGATGAGCCTGTAGATAGTGAGCAACTGATTTAACGAATAAACTTGAAACAGTGCTATCGGGGATTTATGTTGGGTGTATGTGTATGGGCCAGTGATTGTGTATTATCGATTATCGATCCCTGATTAGCGCTGGATCAGTTTTTGGTAGCAGAGGATGGTTTATTATTGATTAGTTTGGCAATAATTATTGATTATTGATTATTTGTTTTCTTAACATGAAGAGTTAGTGTTTTGTTCTATGTTGTCTTGAAGTACGGGTACGGAGTTACCTAAGATCCCGGGATGAAAATGAATTAGCCTCAAGAGGCAGAAGATTAGTGTGGATAAGGTACCACACTGCAGAAATACTTTGTCTGTTGTCGTAATACTCAACGGCGAGAGGCTGTTGGTGTTATATTAGGGGCTATTTCGTTTGAGAGTAAATTTTTGTGTGAAATAGCGAAGGGTCCACTTCCGAAACTCTGGCCTTACATCACCAAAGGAGTACCAAGACCTCTTTCCACATGAAAGTCCTCTTCCGAAACTTTGGCTAGTATCCCTAGAGGAGTACCAAGTCCTCCTGTAGCTTGTTTGGGTGTAGAATAGCGCTGGTAGTTGTTTTACTCGAAGTGAAAGAATATTCTTTTTGAAGTGAAGACTATCTCTTTATTTAGTGGAACAGACAAAGTAGCATTGTTTTATGTTTGTTTCCTAACACGTTTTGTTAAGAAAAGTATAGTAAAAACATTGCCGTATTATTTTGTAAAGGGAGGGTCAGTAGAAAGGAGTAATACTGACGTCACGAAAAGCCACGCTGGCATTGGACAGGCCGCTGGCGTTCAAAGTGCTGTGATTGGATGATCACTGTGAGCCGCGCTAGTATTGGTTAAGGTACTGATTAAGTAGGAGTGTTCTGATTGGTTTGTTAGTGTGAGTCGCGCTGGTATTGGACGGTTGTTAGCCAGTAGAATAAGCGAAAGTACGAAGAGTTTGTTGTTTATTTACTGAATTATATTTTAGCGAGAAGTCTTGGGAAAAATGAAGCTAGTTAATAAGATAAAGAGTTTCTTTAAAAAGGACAAATCAATAGTTACGAGAAAGGGAATTCTTATTCCACCTCCGGGAACAGCTGCTTCTTTTATGATGTTGGAATGTGGTTATCATACGTGTACTTGGTTAGAGAATTGGGTGAAATATACGGAAGATGATGGTATTTTAGCCTTTCCAGAGCATGGTACATTTAACGTAAGGATTCTACAGAATCTGAGAGAACGAATGAATTCTCTTAAACCTAGGCCTAGACCTACTCAGTATGAAGCGCTTGAGGAATGGGAATATGAGGCATATGAGCGAGAGAAGTATAGGGGCGGAAGAAGATACAGGAATATTATGACTAGATATCCTTTTGAAAGTCGAGGAGAAAGGATGAGAAGATGGAGGAGAGCGGTTGTGACAGAGGGTCTGTATCCAGTTTTAGTTGCTGAAGAAGCAAATGGAGGTAAATGTAAAGAGAAAAAGAAAAATGTGGAGTCATCAAGGATAGATTTTGTCCTGAGTGATGCTGATGGTGAATTATTAGATGACATTTTAACTAAAAAACCTCCACCTTATCAAGAGAACACAAGTGAGACAGTCCCAAATGCACCTTTAATGGGAACCCCACTAATTCCACAGGTTTCACAAGTTCCAGTAGTGACTAGAGCAGTACAAGAGAGTGAAATTGATATGTTGAATAGGGCAAGAGAAGAGTTGACTCAGAAAATTAATCAGTTGAATTTGAATGCGGAAGCATTAATAGTGCCAGTAACGATTGGACCTGTAGTTCCGTTGTATGGAGAAAAACAGAATATATCAAAAGTACATACGTTGACAGTCCCAATAAATAGAGACAGAAATAAAGTGGTAACGATAGATGATCAGGTAAAACAGTTAGAGACAAGTACTTCATTAATTGATTTGCCAGTTTGTGAGCTGTTAACTGAAACCCCTAAGAGAAGTGCGCAAATGGATCCGAGGAGATTAGTGCAGAATGTCACTCCGATATCAGGTAGTTCAATGGGACCCTCACCAGATGAATTAGATGACTGGATAAGGGGAATGGAAAACGAAAACCTCAACCACAGAGTATAGATGTGGGTAAACTGAGAGTGGATTTGGAAGAAATGATTATTGGTACAATAAGTCCAGACAGATTGGGAAATTATCGAGATGAAGAGTTGTTATTTCTGTGCAAAAATATTACTTGGAAAGTGAGAAATCTCCATGAAAAGTTGACAGAGGCTGCTAGTGAATATGGAGTGGACATAGAGAAGTCAAAAGTGTTACAGAAAACATATAGACTGGATTTTACTGAAAAAAATTTAGAGAGTTTGAATGCGTCTGGTAAAAGATTGCAAATAAAAGAATTAATGAATATTCTGAAAAAATGGGGAGATGTAGAACGGTGGAAAGGAAGATGGGCAAAAAAGAAAGAAGAAATGAATGCCAATAAAAATGCTTCTTTATTTCCACTGAGAGAAACAGAACAGGCTGAAAGGGTGTGTCCAATGAGAGAAGTTCCGGGTGGTGGATATGTTCACGTACCTTGGACAAGACACGATATATTGTCTTTTACTAATGACCTTCCTAGGTTGAGGGAGAAACCAGTTGAATGGTACAAACAAGTAGAGAGGTTTGTGAAGGTTTCAAAAGTCTTGTTGAAAGATCTGGATGGTTTATTTGAGATTGTTGTTCCAGCAGATTTATGGACAGAGTGTAAGATTGCTGTTGATTGGCCTAAGGAAGAATATCCTAGAGATCCGAAAACAGGAGCACCTTCAGATGAGGTGATGAGAAAATATCATCAGGTAATTACATACCAGAAAGGAAACATTTCTCCGAAAGAAACAGATTGGGTTAAAATTGACAGAACAACCCAAGAACCAAAGGAGTCAGTACATGCTTATTATGAAAGGTTGTAACAGGTGTTCAAACAGTACAGTGGGTTTGAGAATATTGGAGATAAAGATATGGGACATTTTGTGTATCGTTTTGTATTTGGAGTAAAACCAGAAATTAGTAATATGATTCAGCAACATTTGATTACAGGGTCCGGCCTAGGGTGTAGCTTCAACGCCACAAGCTTGACCATGCTCTTCTTGGCGCCCACCCCCCCTGCAGCTGCTGCAGTATATTACAGTGTGAATGTAATGTGTTTTAGTGTAAGTTTGGACCAACCTAGTTTGATCGTTGGCCCTAGAATTCTGAGGTTTTGTTTGGTTAAGGGGTTTTTGGTTCCTGGTTCGGGTTACATTATATCTCCTTCTGTGCTCCACAGTCTCTTAGAGGGTGCATTGTTACGATACAGTATTAAACTATGGCTGTTTTGGGTAAATATAAAATACTGACATGGAGCGTTCGGGGAATGGGGTGTGTACATAAAAGACATCGTATCTATGCTCAGCTGAATAGACGCAAAGTTCATATAACTTTCATTCAAGAAACTCACCTGACTAATTCAGAAGTTTCTAAAATGCGTAGGAAATGGAAAGGACAGTTTTTTAATACTTCTTATTCCGCTTTTGCCAGGGGGTCCTTGATTTGGATTCGGAGTGGGGTGCCCTTCACATTAATAGAACAGCGAGTAGACCTTGAGGGACGCTATGTATTGTTGTTTGGAAAATTGGACGGCTCTCCGGTGATTCTTGGATGTGTTTATGCCCCGAATTCTGACCAGAATAATTATCTTACCAAGCTTAATACCATGTTATCGGACTGGGCACATATCCCCTGGGTTATCGGAGGCGATTTTAATTCGGCCCTAGACATACATTTAGATCGTTTACATCCCCCACTACGAGGAGCAGTACCCATTAAACATGCGGAGTTCTTACAGGCTTGGGCTGCGGGCTGGACATTACAAGATATATGGCGTGTTCATTACCCTGATTGCAGAGAATATTCCTTCTATTCCCCTCCACACCAGTTGCACACTAGAATAGATAGAATATTCTGTACTACTCTGTTGATGCCCCAGATGGCTGAATCCACATATCTTGGGAAAACATTGTCCGACCATAACCCAATGGAAGTAATACTTGCATGGGGTAGAATTTCCACTCCGGTCCCCACCTGGCGACTCTGGCCACAACTACTGGAAGACGCGGTCTTTCGCACTACTTTGGGCACCGCAATTACAAATTATTTCACTGAAAATAGAGGCACGGCCTCTTCTTATCTGGTGGAATGGGATGCATTTAAATCTGTTATCCGAGGCACAGCAATTGGAGCTACGGTGGGAGCCCGACAAGAAGTACACAAAACCCTTACCATAGTGGAGGCCTCCCTCAATAGGCTTGAGAACGCAGCCCTTACTGACCTGTCACAACTCCCACACCTTCAAGAGGCCAGAATTAAACACGCTGAGCTTCTGGAGCAGCTCCGGCTCATAGATCATAAGACATATACACAATACAGTCACAAAGACGCTGATAAGTCAGGGACTCTCCTTGCACGCCTCATCAGGGATTCTCCTCCTCCAGTGCCCATTACAGCAGTCTATCTCCCGGATAGATCGGTTGTGTCTACCCAAGCAGACATTAATTTACCATTCTTTACATATTACCAACGCTTATACACTGCTCCTACTACCTTCTCACCTGATGACATTAAGGCCTTTCTTCATCATCTACCCTTTCCCCAGCTGTCAGATGACGCTCAAGCTGAATTGGAAAGCCCTATAACTCCCACTGAAATTAAGGAGGCCATTAAAGACCTGCCTAGAAATAAGACCCCAGGCCTCGACGGTCTACCCGTGGAATTCTATGCTCTTTATGCCGAAAACTTGGTTCCACACCTTGAAACTCTTTACAACACAGCATTGGATAAATCTGCCTTACCCCTAACGACTATGCAAGCATTAGTGACCTCTCTCCCTAAGCCCAACCGAGACCCCCGTGACATTTCTGGCTACCGTCCTCTTTCTTTACTGTCCACTGAATATAAAACACTTAGTAAATTGTTGGCCAATCGATTATTACCCTACCTTTCCAAACTAATTCACATTGATCAATGCAGCTTTGTTCCGGGCCGCAGTACGTCACTCAATATACAGCGTCTCCACTATATTTTAGAAACAGTGGCGGTCACGTCCCCCACGGCGGGATGTATCTCACTCGATATGCAACAAACATTTGATACCCTCTCCTGGCAGTATATGTGGGCCGCTCTGGAACGGTTTGGTATTCCCAAGGGTTACTTACAATGGGTGCAGCTACTGTAGAGTGCCCCAACAGCGCGTGCCCGTACTGGCGCACATATTTCTGCAGCATACTCAATAACCAGAGGCACCCGTCAGGGATGCCCCCTGTCGCCTTTACTATATGTGTTGGCGATGGAACCTCTTCTTCTCAAGCTTCGAAAGGAGGCAGTGGATCTTGGAATTCTACTTAACAATACACCACATATAGTATCGGCCTATGCCGATGACCTGATTCTTTTTCTTAAAGACCTCAATCTTAATTTGGTGCCCATCCCATCCATTTTTAAACGATTTGCACTAACCTCTGGCGATTAATGCTACCAAATCTTATGCTCTTTTATGCGATACAGGGAGAGCCCGGATCCTGTCTTATTTGGTGACTTAACATTACAGACAGTACCTGATACGTTTAAATACTTAGGTATTCAAATATATTGAACACCACAAGACCTAATCGATGGCAATATACTGAAAGCGATAGCTTCCCTCCAGAAACAGGTTTGCTTTTGGATTTCCTTACCACTATCAGTGATGGGACGAATCACACTTTCTAAGATGGTGATGCTTCCTCGGCTATTATATTTTTTTGCTAACATACCTGTTGTGATTCCAGCTTCCATTTTTAAAACTTTAAATACGTTACTGATTGAACTTATCTGGGGCAATGGCCGCAGAAGGATTGGGCTGGCAAAATTACAACTGCGACCAGAAGAGGGTGGTCTAGGAGCGCCTGATTTTAAGGCCTATTGCTTATCTAGCCAATTACAATGGCTTTCATATTGGTTAGCGGGGCGTCATTTACAGGAAATAGAGTACACCCCTCGACTTTTATACTGGGGCACTTTGCACAACATGCTATTACCGACTGGTAGGATTCCACATACGCTCCCTCCCTTGCTTAATATGGCCCTCCTATACTGGAAACAAACACTCAGATACACCAAGAAAGTTATTCCATACACCGCCAATATCCCATTACTTGGGATCCCCACCGCTACTGGTATAATTACTCATAAAATTTTATCCTCATGGCTAAACGAGGGGGTCTCGATGGTGGGAGCGCAATTTATAGAAGGCACCCTGGCTGATCACGACAATTTCTTGCATGCCCAGGGAGTTCCCTCGACTTTATTTCTTCTACATGCTGCACTAGTCCGCTATAGTAAACAACACTGGGCTCCTGAAGGGACCGAACCTCCTACACATGCTTTAGTCCACGCGTTACACCTTATGGGGGGAGGTCGACATCTTATCCGTTGGCTGTATAGGGGCATCAGGACTCACTCCAGCACACCCTTACTTTTACTCCGAACCCGGTGGTCATTAGACCTAAGTAAGGAATTTACAGACAAAGAATGGGCCTCGATACTGGAATTCCCTAAGAAAGTATCTCGAAATGCTCGTTTTAAATACATTCAATCCATGATCTTACATAGAGCCTACCTCACGCCACACCGTCTTAACAGTATATATCCAGATACCCAACTCTCCTGTCCTAGATGCCAGGAGGCAGATGCAGACCTCGTTCACATGCTATGGGCCTGTCCTTGACTTCGTTTCTATTGGCATGCTGTTACTTATGCCATACGACAAGTCACTAACACGTCTGACTGGTTGTCACCGGAAGCTTGTCTCTTGGGCCTCCATGGACGCCCCAAAAAGCAGAAGGTACAACTCAAGTTTGCGGACTTGGCAATACTCATTGCTAAGCGAGCGATTACAATGAGGTGGAAGTCTGCCTCTCCCCCTACGCCAATATACTGGCACACAGAATTGACACGATGGGGTATGGCTGAAAATGCTATAATCCGACAGGAGGAATTCCGGGGCCTGCGTAAGACTCCCATCTCTTTGGAATGGGATCACATGTTGGAAATTTTCAAAGCTATGGATCCCTTTACACCCCCAGCGTCACCAATAGCTCAGACTCACTCCGCCACTCCTGCATCCCCCTGAAAGACTTGACTATCTCTATTTGACAAATGTCAGTTATTTACTCATTGTAAGCAAGTATATGGAACTTTTAGCCCATCATGGTTGTCAATATATGTCTTTATGTACCACTATGTACCACAATCTTTAAACGCACAAGAGGTGGTCCCATAGGAGATTGGGCTATCTCTCGGTATTTACGAACCAGCGAACGGGGGAGGGGGGAGTTGGTTATCTTTTTATTTATTATTTTGTTAGTATTAGGATTGCTGCGACAATATACAGAGCACTCTTGTTTATGCTCAGACTGATTTCTTCCTCACATGTTCACGATATGTAATTTGTGTTTCTCTTATTTTATTGTCATTACGTACTGATCGGATGTTTGACTCTTTTTATTGCTTTTGGAAATGTGCAGATATATTTAATACAGACAATGATATTGTGTTCTTTGCCACTGCCCTTTGTAATGCACACCTACTATTGATATTGACAGTCGCCCTTCGTATGTTGTACTATTTGTAAAATTAATAAAATTATGTTTAAAAAAAAAAAAGAAACTAAAAGAGAAAATGATGTGGGCACAAGTGAAGGTAGCAGAACAGCAAGAAGGAAACAGTGGTTCCCAAACAGATTTCCAGATGAGAGGTCAGAATCAGAATGGTCAAGTAATGAGTGGTGGTAGAGGTAGAGGTAAGATGAACAAAGATGAATTGAAAAGGAAATATCCTTGTCATGCGTGCAGAAAATTTGGACATTGGAAGAACGAGTGTAGATCTGCTCAGAAGAATAATGGGTTGAATCAAAATTTAAATTCACAGATGCAGAATGAGGTGGTTGTGAGTCAACAACAGCAACAACAGCAGCAGATAGTTACTCCACAGTTACAGGTACCACAAGCTAAAATGCCAAATAATGTGAATGCTCAGGTGCAGAGATACAGTGCGAACACTGGATTTCACGCGAGTGAACAAATTGGTAAGAATCAAAATGTGCAAATGATTCCACAATACTTGTTGCAATGCAATGAGAGTGATTCAGACTCATCTCAATGACGGTGCCTGAGGGGGGGGGAAGAGTGTGTGCTTGGCGCAACTCTAGAGGTAGATCAGTCAGGTCCATTTGTTGATGGAAAAGTGGAAGGTAATGATATTACATTCCTAGTGGATACTGGTGCTACCCGTTCTACTGTAAGAGCAGCAGAAATTCCAAACCTACCCCTCTCGGGAGAAACTATCCAAGTTGTAGGAGTTTCAAATAAGCATATCAGAACTCCAATAACAGCCAATAGAAGTTCATATTGGAAGATTCAGAGACATGCATCGGTTCGTGGTATGTGATACGAGTCCGGTGAATCTGTTAGGGAGAGATTTACTGTGCAAAATGAATTGCACAATTTATTGTACACCAGATGGTATTGCTTTTCAAACACCAGATGAGGATTATGCGTTTAAAATGATGTTAGCAAAGCAAGGGACAGAAGTGGATGAATTATTTTCACTTCTTACTAAAGAAAATTTGCCTGCAGAGTTGAGAGATACTGTAAGATCTGATGTATGGGATTTTTCAGGTAAAGAGATTGGCCTGATGAAAGGTGTAGATCCTATTCAGGTTACGGTAAAACCGGGTGCAACGTTTCCAAACACACCCCATTACAAAATGAGTCCTGAGATAACAGCGGGAGTAATTCCTGTGATTGACCAAATGATTGAGCAAGGTATTTTAAAGGAAATACTAAGCAGTCCTTGTAATTCACCTATTATGGGAATTAAAAAGCCAAGCGGAAAATATAGGATAGTACAGGATTTACGAAAGATAAATAAGATTGTAGTACCCTGTTGTCCGATAGTGCCAAATCCAGCAGTAATTCTATATCAAATTCCCTGTGATGCAGAATGGTATACAGTAATTGATCTGTGTCAGGCATTTTTCTCGATTCCTTTACATCCGGATAGTCAATATTTATTTGCGTTCCGGTTCGGAGATCGTGTTTTGGCATGGTGCCGAGTTCCTCAAGGGTACACAGAGAGTCCATCGATTTTTAATCAGATTTTAAAGAAATGTTTGGAGACTTTGATTATGCCAGAAAAATCGGTTTTGGTTCAGTACATTGATGACCTACTGGTGGCATCAAAAACACGAGAGGCATGTGTGACAGATACAATTGCCTTACGGAATCATCTGGCAGAAGGGAGACACAAAGGGGCTTATTTACAAGGCCCTTGCGCCACTTTTGCGTCATTTTTAACATGGGAAAAGTGACGCAAAAGTGGCGCAAGGGGCTTGTAAATCTGCCCCAAAGTGTCACCAGCAAAGTTACAGTTCTGTAAACAAGAGGTCCAATATTTGGGACACAAAATAGAGAAGGGAGTGAGAAAAGTGACACCAGAAAGGATCAGTGTGATTCAACAAATGAGTCCTCCAAAAACTCAGAAGGAAGTAAGAATGTTCCTGGGAATGGTTGGATACTGCAGACAGTGGATCAGTGGTTTTTCACTGATTGCAAAACATCTACAGAGGTTGACACACAAAGATTTGACTGATCCAATTGAATTGGATGATGAAAGCATGAATGCTTTTATTGAGTTACGAGACAGTCTTTGTCGAGCACCTGCATTGGGAATGCCAGACTACACAAAGGATTTTGCGTTGTACTGTTGTGAAAGAGATGAGTCTGCACTTTCAGTTTTAACTCAGAAACATGGAATGATACGACATCCAGTAGCATATTTTTCTGCTACCTTGGATTCAGTGGCTGCAGCGTTACCAGGTTGTTTGAAAGCAGTAGCTGTACTTGTGTGAGTTTGGAACAAAGTGAAGCGATTGTGATGGGACATCCAGTTAAAGTATACGTGCCACACTCAGTTGAGATTCTTATGACAAGGACACGTACACAGCACATGACCTATAGTCGGCTGACTAGGTATGAAAGAGTAATACTTGGGGCTGAAAATGTGACAGTAGCGAGATGTATGACAATAAACCCGGCAACATTATTACCAAGTCCGTTTTGTGAGGAGGTAAGAGACGAAGCGGATCATGATTGTTTGGATGTGACAGATTTGTGGCCGAAACCAAGGCCAGACATCAAGGATAACCCGTTAGAGGAATCAGATAGTGTGATGTTTGTTGATGGATCTTGTCTGAGAAATGAAAAAGGCGAATTGAGTTCTGCTTATGCAGTATGCTTATGCAGTATGTACAGTGGCTGCGGTTCTGGAAGCATCCTGTCCAAAAGGGATAAATTCTGCACAAATTGCTGAGCTCATAGCTCTTATTAGAGCATGCAAAATTGGCAAAAATTTGAAAGTAACCATATTTACGGATAGTCAATATGGTTTTGGGGTAGTTCATGATTTCGGACAATTATGGATGCAAAGGCGATTTCTGACTTCTTCAGGTTCTCCTATAAGAAACAGCAAAAATGTGAAAGATTTATTGGATGCTTGCAATTGCCAAAGAACATTGCAGTGGTCAAATGTTCTGCACATAAGTCAGGAAATGATTATGTGACCTCTACGTACATTCGTAATCACTTGCGGGATGTCCTACGCATGCGCAGCTCATTATTTAAAGACCGATCCCATAATCGCTTAGGGCTGCATTTATCGAGGGACGCGGAGCACTTTGCAGGACTTAATCGCCAATTCTGGTGAGTCTTCGGCGTAGGACCGAGTAGGGATTATTTGCCCCCCATACTCATTTATCCTATAACTTAGCGGGTATTGGGCCTTCTTTAATACTGTGTGATGCTATAATCAGTAGACATCACGTTACAATTCTGTTTTTTTTACTATTTTGAACAGTTAGGTAGCGTGTCCGTAGGTCAGTAATAGGTAGTCCATGAATGTTTTGACATGACTAGCACATCAGATGGTACTATCATATGATCATTTATAAACAAATGCCGCTCCGATTTATGGGTCCGTTGGGTGGTCGGTGTACCTCCTAAACTACTGGCCGTTTCTAAGTCGCCGCCATGGTTTATGGTCACAGGTGGTTTTTTTGTGGTGATTGCGGTTAGTTTTAACTATTATTATAACTACCATCATTATAATTCGCGTTCACCTTGTCCTTAGGAATCTTCATCAAAAGCCTCATCTATTGAGTACTTTGACCATCTTGGGGTGTTGCCACCTCCTGTGGTGGCTAACTACGTCCTTCAGGTTAGTTCGACACAGTACTTAGAAGACACAAACCCAGCAATACATGTTATGATGTGAGTATAAGTATAGAATGACCGTATAAATTATAGACTATCACAGGTTTAGGAATTGCTCTTACTATTATATCATACCTTCTCTTTAGATAATCTGCAACCTTTTATCTCTGCTATGGCCCTGCAATTACTTATATAAGATCCGTTGAAAGATACATGCACATCCTATATTGGTAAGGTCTCTCCAATACGTTAAGTACATAGTACGTAGTGTCCTTAGTGATTACTGGATAGTAATATGATATTTTATATCCTCTGTAGAACAATAGGTATAGTAACCATCATCATTGATCTAAGACTCCGGCGTCCCAGTCTAGGATATTGGAATTTCATTATAGGAAACTTGTAAGTCAAGTCCAGGCCTTCTCTAATAATCTATAGACACCAGAGGTGAAATCGCACAGTGGGAACTTTGGAGATGACGCATGGGTGACTCCATCATTCACTATGTTGATTGCTCGCCTTTCATTTTCACTATACTAATATATTCTATTCTCTATTCTTGGAACCCCTC
The DNA here is from genome assembly GCA_963921515.1 of Calotriton arnoldi. NCBI lineage: Eukaryota > Metazoa > Chordata > Amphibia > Caudata > Salamandridae > Calotriton > Calotriton arnoldi. Next base: position 264,601 of record CAWUFW010015369.1, on the reverse strand, counting down.
AAAGTGAGTATGAGAGGTACCAAAAACACGTGCACCCATGATACAGAAGTCTTCATATCACAACTGCTACCACCATGGTGAAGGGGTTACACAATGTTTATGTATGAAGTGTTGACACTGTTGTGCAGCGTTGTGGTCTGATCAAATATAGAGTCTTAAAATTTTGGTCCTTATGTATGGGTTATTAAATTCCACTATTTATTGTTCCTCATGTTCCCCTTGTATATTTGCCTGTATGATACTGTGCCCAATTTGGACAAGGTCCTGAAGAAGGTGGTTCACTTCCTGTGTTAACCCACCGAAACGAGCGTCGACCTCGTGTGTTCAGACCTTATTATATTTTTTTCATCTTGGTGGAAATGACTTACATCTTATGTTTCCCTTTTACTCCAGATGTGCATAAGTGTCTTGAATGAATGTGAACGAGTGTGAGGAATGTATGAGTTGTAAGAAGATTTGTTACTTTGGGGATCAATCACATTGTATTTAATTTTGTATGATTGGTTATATGTATATACAATTTTTTACAAACAAAAGTTTTGTATCTATAAAAATGACATCTAATGCATTGAGAAAAAAGGAAATAAGAAATTAATGACAATAATAAATATGGCCTCAAAAAAATGATCATGTTGTAATGTTATAAATATTTGATGTTTGTTAATTTTGTAAACCCATACTAGATTTATCTCTTGTAAAAGCAATATAGGTCCAAGGGAAGTGTTCTCTGGCTCATTTTGGTTTGTTTAGTCCCCCTCTTACTCCCAGACCTCATTCGTTTTTTAGAGGGGATCCCTTGCTCTATTATTGTATGTGACGAGCGGCAACAGATACGCTGATCAAGTAGCGCCTTTCTGTGCACAAAATTCAATTGCGATAAACAGAGGGGTGGAGAAGAAAAAAACGAATTGCCACCTAATGTTTTCCTCCTGGGAAACCTGGAATGAAATTAGACAGTTACAAGAAGAGGCAAGTGATGAAGAAAAGGAAATTTGGAAAAAATCAGGCTGCAAAAAGAGAGCAGAAGACGAAGTTTTGGGTGTATATAGATGAAAGACCAGTTATGCCAGAGTCTTTACTTTCCCAAATGGCAAGGGTATACCATGGAATTGCACATGTTGGAAGAGATACAATGATTAGGCTCTTCAAGCAGTCATGGTATAATCCTAAATTCAGGGTCATTGCAGAGAGTTTATGCCAGAGGTGTGTTACCTGTCAGCAGCAAAATCCAGCCAGAAAGACAGTTGTAAGTTGGGGACGAATAGGAAAAGCAGCAGGACCATTTACGAGGCTCCAGCTTGATTTTATCGAGCTTCCCCCATGTAACGGACTTAAATATGTTTTGGTTGTTGTTTGCTTGTTTTCTCGTTGAGTAGAAGCTTATCCAACAAGAAGAAATTATAGTCTGACTGTTGCGAAGCTACTACTAAGAGAACTAATTCCTAGGTTTGGTTTTCCAGTCACTCTAGAGACAGATAGGGGAACTCATTTTAGTAATGAGATAATTCGGATGATCTGTGCAGCATTACAGATTGAACAAAAGCTGCATTGGCCTACCGACCAGAAGCATCTGGAGTGGTCGAGCAAATTAATGGCACTATAAAATCTAGATTGGGAAAAGTATGCGCATCCACAACTCTGAAGTGGCCTGATGCTTTACCCTTGGTATTATTGAGTCTTAGAAGCAATTGTGTCTTTTGCATTTGTCGCCCTAAGTGGAAGGGTATGCCCAGACGTGGGTCCCGTGCTCACTACACCACTGGATTCAAGCTAGCCTGGCTGATGAAGGGTGATGCCCTGAAACCGGTCCCAGGATGCTTGTTTCCGGTCCAGGGAGGACCTGGCTTGGCAGTTCGGGCTGGACTGTTCCCACAAGGCACAGGGTCAAGACTGATTTGCATATGGCTGGGTCCAAACTGGGGTGGTGTGGTGAGCAAAAGAATGATGGATTTAACCCAGATCCTTGTGACTGGGGGTGAATGTTTGCATTGTTCAGCATTCCGTCCATCAATTGTGTCTTTTGAGTCTTAGAAGCATCCCAGATAAAAAGACTGGATTGAGTCCTCATGAAGTGCTGATGGGAAGAGCAATGAGACAAGCGATTGTACCAGCAAACAAACTGATGAATATTTCTGATGATCTAGTGCTTCATTATTGCAAAGGATTGGCTGATCTGGTGCGTTCTGTGTCTCATCAGGTTGGAGTAATTGCAAAAACAACACAGCCGGATCAAGCACATGATCTTAGTCCAGGAGAGTGGGTTTTTGTCAAGAAACACGTGAGGAAATCGTGTTTAGAACCCAGGTGGCATGGACCTTATCAGATCATTTTGGTGACAGCAAAAGCAGTGAAGTGTGGTGCCTTGCCAAACTGGATCCATGCGAGTCATACCAGAAGAGTCCCAAGTCCACTTAAACGAGAAGGTGAGCAGCAACTGGTGAATAAAAACAAGAAACCAGAAACTGAAGGTTGTGAAGCTAAGGAATCTAGAGTGATAGATTCTGACAAGCAAAATGATGATGAACAGCCTAGCACAAGTCAAGTAGAGTGGGCACCAGCTACTGGGTCTCGTAAGACTGCTGTTGAGCAAGTAGAAAAGGAAGATACAGAAGATCAAGAGCAAGTTCAACAAAGAAAGGGACTAAATAAAAGAGTCTGTGAACCAGAAAGAAAGGGTGAAGAAGTGGTTCAAGCAAAGAGAGCGAAAAGGGCGATAATTGGCCAAGTGGAGTAAAAAGACTGAAATATACTCTTGAAAAGAGAAGGCCAGAACAAATGAATGAAGTATCAAGTCAAACTGAACAAGAAGAATCAGTACGAAGAACAAGGAGAATAAGAGTCCCAAGCAGGAAATACAGAGCTCCTGAATGGACATATGTAATTTTGGAAGAAATTAAAAGCACAGATCAGATAGAAAGAGAAACTGGTACTGGTACTGAGCAAATTGATGAAAGCAAATTGAGACCGCCTTAAGAGAGAACAGTGAAAAATTCAGGTGCAACAAAATTCAGTGAAAATATTTGGGAAGTTCCAGATGATCTGAAGAAGATTCTTAAAAAAAAAAAAAAAAAAGAGGAGGGTAATGAAGAAGCTTTCTTCTTGAAGTGTTGGATACGCTATCTTTCCGGTGGTTTTTTGGACAAGTTTGTCAAAAGATTTTTAGGTTTTTTTCTTAGATTTTTAGTTTTATTTTTTACAAAATGTCAGAAGATATAGTGATTGGAAATCAAGACCCTAGTTTTAAACGTAAATGTATTAAAGCTTGCTATGTAGTGTTTTGCTATTAATGTTAATATGGTTAATACTAACTGTCTTTGTACCTGTTCAAATGGTGACTAATATCAAGAATAATACTAATAATGTGATTAGTGAAAGAATGGGTCCTGTTACTAAAGAAACCCCTAAAATTAACAATGATCAGGTTGATGATAGCTTTTATCATCATGATAAATCAATTAGTGATTTCTCGTTAAATGTCTTTACCAAATTGTTGTATGAATATGTGGATACGATGGATGTGAGAGACTGTTATGTGTGCATGCAATTACCTTCGTCTGTCTCAGAGGGGTGACATATCATCACCTTCCTTTAACATATGGTGTTTCATGTAGTGTTCTAACGAGTCGTTTTTACGTGATAGGGAAGTTGGAGTACTATTATTCAAATATGGATTTAGTGTTTTCAGAAATTCCTATTAGAAAGATATGAATAAGGTGTATAGTAATAAAAATGCAGGATACATGGGAGGATTTTTCCATAATTCACAGACAATAGATACAGTATATGCTCATAGAAATAATTTGACTTGTAGTTTGCGGGTGGAAGAGAAAGAATTCATTAACATGGTTGAAGATAAAAGACAGGATTTTCAAAGGAAAGCTGCTGAACAGAAGTCACGTGTACCACCATGGGCTTTTAGAGAGGGAAATTATAAGAAAGGTGAAACTTACGCTGCAATGTCTCTGGATTGGTATCATAAAGGGAAACTTTGTTTACTTAGACTAAAAACTGACTATAATAATTATTTCATTGGTACTAGTGAGTGTGAACATACTTTCCTAATAACTGGTGGATGGGGATTAAAAGGTGGAACTGATCCTGTATTTCCGGGAATATCTTATGTGTGTGTTAAAAATGCTTATTATAGGTTGCCTGCACACTGGTATGGTAGTTGCTATTTTGGCATTGTATTTTCTAAAGTTTATCATGTAGATAGAAATAATAAAATCAATTAAATAAAACATGGACTAACACGTATAAAGAGAGCAAGTTTTACAGAAATAATTTGTGATATATTTGGTGTACTGATACCCTCAGTTGGAGTCGTTCTAAATTTGCATAAAATTCGAAAATTGTCCACAGTGGTTGATCGTTTATCAACAGACAATGCTTGTGGGTTTTTAATGATTGATACTGAAATGGTTGTAATTAGATCAATGGTTTTGCAAAATAGACTTGCCCTGGATATTTTATTGGCAAAAGAGGGCGGAGTCTGTGGCATGTTGAAAATACAACACTGCTGTACTTACATACCTGATAAAAGTAAAAGTCTAGAGGGGTATATACAGATTATTACGAATTTACATGAAGATTAGACTCAACTGGAGGTTGACAGTGTTTGGGAGAAACCTGGTAAGAGTTTTTCCTCTATAAGTAAATGGTTTTCTACATTTGGGATTAGCTTATTAGGTAAAATACTAATACCAATTATTTCAAAAGCTGTAGTGATTCTGTTTATAATAATGGCATATAAATGTCGAAAGGGTAGATGTGGAAAGAAGGAGATGACAGAAGTAGATAATAAACATAGAGCTAGGAAAAGAAGGAGAGAGGAAATAGAATTAGAAGATATGAGAGGAAATTATTACGAAATGATGAAAAACTTAGATGAGAAAGTGGCAAAACGAGAAAAGAGTGCAATCCTTTAGATAAAATAAGGGGGGAAATTAGTTTGATGGAGATTTTTGTGATGGCTCAAAAATGCCATCAAAGGGGGGAATTGATGGAGCAGTGGTTTAAGAAAATAAATGCTAATGCGTAGACTAATGCATGAAAACTAGGCCGCATTCGCGTTCGGCTTGAAAAATTAAAATAATAATAATGCTGCTTTCCGTGCGTTAATGCTTTAATAGATAAATAACGCAGGATAGTGCAAATGGTGGGTGGGTGGGTGGTGAACAGTGAAAAATAATATTTCATGAAAATAATGATGTCTGTGTTTTATTCATCGTAGTGAAGCTTGCATGGGCTTACATCGGTTGCATGACAAGTTAAGGGTTAATAGCAGAAGAATTAAATAAAAGCTGAAAATATGAGTTCCGAGAGAGAGATGGAGAAGGCAGTGTAAATGACCTTCATAAACAATTGTCTGCCAAGTAACGGAAGGATGGCCGTGAGATTATGAGCAAAAGAACAAACTTCTTCCACGGAAGCTGCTGAAGGCGGACAATAAAATATAGAGTTTTTCGTAACAAGTTGCAAATGGAAGGAAGCTGTATTTGTGAAGGTGGATTACGTATTGATGAAAAGTTTGAACAATGAATGCTGTGAAACCATGGACGTGACTATGGTGGTATGATAGAGCACCCCTAAACTGACCAATGAGAGACTGAGATTCTGAGAATGTTGCTACCATGGTGGGATGGACATGTAGGTTGTTAGAGTATAACTGGGGTGTCTGGGAGGTGTCATTTTTAGGCGAGTTTGCTGAACAGTTCGAGAACTCTTGGGCGTGCCTCTTTGAAGAAGCTAGAGAGGGGAGATCGTCGCTGTTCGTCGGTTTGCTGTATGCAGATAGAGGCCTACCTGTTTTCCTGTTCCTGTCCAGTTCTTTGTTCCCTGAATCTTTCTTGGGGAACCCCCATCTATTCTCGAGGCCAGGGGGTAGATTTTCCACTAAAATACTTAGGTTCGTATAGCTAAAACTGTAACTTGCATAATTATTTGCAAAAGTATATTTGTCTCTGAAACTTATGTCTCTTCATCTATCCACTCCCTTATTGCATTCTAATCATTGTGATATGAGTTTGATATATTTTTGTTTGATAAATGTTCTCTCTCTGTGATTTATTCTTTGTTTGCTTTGTAAAACTGTACATGATGAGCATTTACCTTCACATTATTTGCGATAAATAATATTAACTTTATTTTGAGTTTGTGCTTTATTCAGTAGTATAGATCAATAATTAGTTATCATAAACTCTTCAACTAATGGTCCATCGACCAGAGGAAAAGAGTTTGATTATAGGTTCAATTATATATTCAAATGTGTTAGGATGAGCCTGTAGATAGTGAACAACTGATTTAACGAATAAACTCGAAACAGTGCTATTGGGGATTTATGTTGGGTGTATGTGTATGGGCCAGTGAGATTGTGTATTATCGATTATCGATCCCTGATTAGCGCTGGATCAACCACAAGGCCCATGGCTGCCCGGGGGGGGGGGGTCAAGGAAGCCTGAAAGAATGGCCCAGGCAGCTGCCAAGAAAGGGACGAGCAGGGGGCATGTGAAGCCAGTCCCTGAAAATCCCACAGTCTAGGTGGATGGGGCATCTGAGGAGGCTGCCCCAGAGCCTAGCCGGGGAGAACATTGCCTGCCTAGGAGACCTGCCTAAGCATGCTGGATGGCAGGTTGAGGGTGGGCTCACCAAGGAGGAGTTATGCAAGGCACTGAAAGAGTGCCAAACCCTTGAGGGCATGAGAGGGAAAGCTGAAGCCCAGGCAGCTGGTGACACCTCTGGAGATCACTTTATTTATTGGGAAAAGTATAGTGGCTATAGTGCATCTAAGGTACCTAGGCATGTGGAAACATATGCATTGGTGTACCCGCAGTGCTACACAGCCTTTCTACTGGGACTGGCTCCTGAGATACCCCTGGGAGGACATCTTGGGCAGGACAAGACCTTTTCAAGGCTCGTCTCAAACTTTTATTGGCCCTGGATGAAGACGTCCTTAGATACATTCTGCAGGACATATCTCACCTGCCTGGCCAGTGGCAAGACAGGGAAAAGACTAAAGGCCCCCCTGAATCCCTTGCCTGTCATTGGCACCCCTTTTGAAAGGGTGGACATCGACATTATTGGACCCTTGTACCCCAAAACTGCCCTGGGCAACAGGTTTATCCTTGTTTTGGTGGAACATGCCCTAGATACCCAGAGGCAAGATCCCGAGGACTGTAACTGCACCTGCAGTGGCTAGGGTTTTCACCAGAGTAGGGTTCCCCAAGGTAGAGGTGTATGACAGGGGCACCAACTTTAAGTCTGCCTACATGAAGCCCATGTAGGAAGAGTGTGGAGAAACCAGTTCTTCACACCCTATCATCCTCAAACTAATGTGTTTGTTGAAAGGTTCAACAAGATCCTAAAAGGCATGATTTTTGGCCTACCATGAGGTTGAAGTGTGATGTGCTATTATTATGCCTGCTCTTTGCCTACAGGGAGGTATCACAGAAGGGAATTGGGTTTAGAACATTTGAACTCATCTACAGTTACCCTGTATGGGGGCCTATCAGTCTGGTGAAGGAGGGATGGAGCAAGCTCCCAAGAAATCCCCTCAAGTTCTGGTTAGTTACATGCTAGCTCTCAAGAACCAGATGAACAAACTCTAGAAACTGCCTACGGAGAACTTGGAAGCCAGCCAGGAGGTCATGAAGCTCTGGCATGACCAGAAGGCCACTCTGGTGGAGTTTCAGCCTGCCAGAAAGTGTGGGTTGTAGAGCCAGTGGAGCCCAGAGCCCTACAAGACTGCTGGACAGGGCCCTATGAGGTAAAAGAGAGGAAGGTAGAGGCCACCTACTGGGTGGGCCTCAAGACCCCCAGAAACCCCTTAAGGGTACTCCATATCTATTGCATCAAACTCCACTACAAGAGGTCTGAGGTGAAGGAAGTGACCCGATTAGGGTCACCCGGGTCTCTCGCGACCACCTCTCAGCCTTCCATACAAATGAAGAGTCGGTCAGACAGTAGAGAATACAAACCAAGTTATTTATTAGTATTTCGCCGAGCGGAGTCCAGTCTGACTAGCCTCCTAAGATGCTACCGAGGGGACTGACCCTCACCAACATTACAAGAGTTGTTATACATTTTCCAATGCCCAGCAAGACTCGCCCAAAACTGGAAAATTCCAGTTGGAGCAGGTTAACAACAGAGACACTGAAGATGAGCTACGCTCCTGGGATAAGGTACATGTTATCTCCACCTCAAGGTTACTCTGTCCGTGCCCGCCAATGTAAGCATGAGAACGGACCTATCTAACAAGGAAGGTATGCAAATGCACATTCATGTATTCATTAAGACAGCGAAGTTCAACCTTGGAGAAATACAAAAACAGAAATATTGAAGCTGCTTTCCGCTGAGGTAGACAAAATGAGAAAAAAGTTAGTTTTGATCATTACACAAAATGGCGGCTAAGGGCAAAATGGTGCCGCAAATGCTAACTTAAGCATAATGTTAATAGGGGGAGTTGACCGGAAGTATTTTCAAGTGCAACAGACCCCCCTTTTAGCATTTGCTAACTAATTTTGCTACTAGTGGAAGCTAGAACTCTCTGCAGTACGTAATGAACATATTACAAAGCTAGACATACACCATTAATACTCAAAAATGCCCTAGTCAATGCACATCATGTCCTGGATATCCTGCATCATCATGGCCTTATTTTTAGAGTCATGTTCTAGGGCTTTGGGGTGAGGTGTCAATATTTGTACACAGCAGGCACAACAGGCAGGATGGCAGTATATGCACAGACATGTTAAAATGATACAGGCTATGGCGACCAGGAAGATGATAATCTTCCAACCCCAGGATGTGGATAGGCCCAAAAAACACCCAGTGAGAGACCATGTACCATTCTCTTGGTGTATGCCAGAGGCAAGCCTATGGAGCTTCTGTATAGCAGCATATACATTCGGAGCGTGGTCCGGTATGTATACACAGCAGCTACTGCTGATGACGCGGCAGGCCCCACTCCGATCAACAAGGATGACGTCTAACACCATCCGGTTCTGAAGAGCAACAAGTCTCGTAGCCTGAAGCTCAGCTGTAATATTAGTCAGAATTCCAGCCGTTGCATTTATTACTCCTTCCACCACCCTGGTGAGTCTACGAATATTGAGACTATTGGACATGGGGCCCCAAAAGGGAATAATACCCTTCATAGCATCAGTGAGCTGCTGCAAAGTGGCGTCTGTCTGACCTATGTCTGCGGTGTCAATAACTCGTCTAACAGAAAGCAGATGAGCACTCCGCTGTAGTCAGTGGTCCCTATGATAATTGGATGGCGCAATATACACTGGGGGAAGGAGAAAGGAAAGATAACATATTCCAGACCATCCCAGAGGAAGCCAAACATAGGCCTGGGACCCGCAAACAAAATAGACATTGTGAGGGGGCAGCAGAGGTAGGCTATTTGCAGTGCTCAGTACATAGGTGTAATTGCAATTACTCTCCCCCACCCTGACATTTCCGTTCCCTTTCACACAGAAACTCGCTGTCGTGTTAACCACCGGCACTGGCATTGCCACATCATGAGTAATATTACGTATTTGAAAGGACTTGAAATATTCAGTGGCATTAAAACCCCAGAAATCCGACATTTCATTTTGAAGCCATGTTACTTTTTGTTCTCTTTCGTACACATTCATGCAGGCTGTCGGGGACAATGTATCTGGTGTCCCTTGCTCCCCTGGGGTAAACCCCTGATGTACACGTATATACTCTAAGACAGTTTCATAATCGGCTAATGTCATATTCATAGTCTCAGAATGATAATGAGTGTATACCATAGTAAAGAGCTGAAACCAACCTTTGCAGCTTGCGAGGTAAGAAAACGGCATGGACAGTAATACATCATTCTTTTGTGTTACAGAAGGGAGTAACCCACAGAACCAGCAATTTGTGACATTGGCCGTACCATGGGCCTGATGCAACATTTGGAGGAACACGTTATCTACATATGTCTTTCTGTGTTCACCTTTGTGAGGAGCCAGGGTGACAAACATATGTTCAGGGGGAACAGGTGTTGTACCAATCAAAGAGTGCACAGGATATTTTTCTTCTAGAAACCACATTATTCCAAGTATTGCTATTAGGGAAATCAGGACTATCACTATAAAAATAATTTTACCCCTTTTTGACCAACTGGGCCAACCAACACCATCCCTCTCCGAACGTGGTGCTGCAAAAGGCTGTTCCTCCTCAACAATTGGGCGACCAAAAGGATACATGGTGATCAGAGGGAAAAACGCAATGTAATGGGGTTGGTGACAAGTAAACAAGAGAATGGGCAAAAGGTTCCCAGCGTCCTTCAGAGCCTCGCTGGCAGACTCCTATTGTTCATCTACAGTGAGGCAGCGCGATCGCGGCCCGTTGAAGAAATCCCACGTCGTCCAGGATAGGGCACCCCCCCCTTTCGGGAAGGCACCCTCAGCTTATCCTGTTCAGTGTCTTGGACAATGCACCAATCTCCCTTTCCCTAAGCTATCGTTGGTACCACAGACAGGGTACATGCACCCTATTCTTCATCCTCGCAGTCCATCCCTACTAATCTGACTTTTCCTTTGGTGCACTGTCTCTCCGTCTGGGACGCAAATTGTACCTATTATTATAGACAACAGTGGTCCCTAGGGAAAAGAAGGGTGAACAAAAATAGTAAATACAGACTCAATCAGTGCTGTATTGGTTAAACATGTCCAGCCGGACAGAGGTTCAATATTTAATTTATAAGCAATTCTTGACGATATGTACAACACAATATACTGAGAGTGGGACACAAGCCTGCATCCTACTACAGAAACATAGAAACATACAGACAATTAAGGAAGGCACAGGCAACGCTCACGGTTTGTTCTCAAGAAAATAAATTCACAATTTTGGTTCACAAATCGCAAGGAGCGCCTCTACATATCAAATGGTAACATCACAGTGTATGTATGAGACGTTTTTAGGGTGTCGATGGCGTTTCGATCCAATAAAAGGTTGCGTGGATCATCTTCAGGACATTAAATTAACATGCCTGAATTATGGGTGCCTTAAATTACTGTATATACATAACACAGTCAAAGAAGGGAAGGAAGGGTTTAAGGGGAGAAAAAACAAAAAGAAGGAATTATAAGGATAATTATGGAAAACGTAACCCCGTTTGATTTGTAATTAAAGGTAGCATCACTGGAGAGTTTACCAGAGTGATACTATGACATTCAATTGAAGCAAGTTTTACAGTTAGGACAAGTGACATGGTGTTCAGAATTGAAAAGCGCCGCAGGAGAGTGACAAAAAAACATTTCATTGGGCGCTGCCGGAATGGTGACACGTGCAATATAAAATTACGGCGCAGTGACTTAGTGAAAAAGGTACTAGCCCCGCACTCAGGGGGAGCTCAGTGACTTGGCAAATAGTACTGGCATATGCACTGTAAGAGAAAGACGAGTGACTTTAAGGTCAAAATAATAACAATGGCACATTTAGACGAAACATAGTCAAGTAGCGCCTGCGATGTACAAAGTGTACCTTGAAAATGAACACACATACGGTAAGCAAAATTGCGGAGGAATTAAGAGCCGGGGCAGCAAAGTGCTAAGGTGATCCTGGTGCATGAAGGTAAAAGACCGAGGGTGGTCAGTGACATGCTAAGTAAAAGAGACGGGAGTTCAGGGGAGCTTACCGTGAGGATAGATAGGTAAGTTGAATTTTGAGCGAGGTCCACAATGGGAGCCCGCAGGTGTAGCAGTGGAGATTACAGTCACAATGTGAAGTTAGCAGAGGTTAGGGAATCCTCTAGGGGAGCGTGATGCTAAGGCATGAGGAAAGGAAAGAGTTAGTGAGTGAAGGGCATCTCAAAATTACGAGCGCCGGGTAGGTAAGGGGACTTACCTACACTCGTTGAAACGAGAAGGAGCCACGGGCGTGTGCTCGGTGGGCGCAATAGCCTAAAGGGGAATAGAGGAATTTCAATAAATCCCTAGAGGATTCCCTAACCTCTGCTAACTTCACATTGTGGCTGTAATCTCCGCTGCTACACTTGTCCAGTTTCGTGCCAGAGCAGGGGCAGGTAGCCCCTGAGCCGGTTTGAACTGGGGTATGCACAGAGGAGCCTTCTGCTCCCCCAGTGCAGGACTTCAAAGCACTCTAAGAGTGCACCCACCCAGCCCCAATACACTAAACCCTGTCTGGGAGGTGGTCACACCCCCTTGGGACAGGATATCTATTGTTGGGCTTCCTCCACTGCGAGTGTTGGTCATCAGCAGGAGGGCAGCCCAGTGTCTGTGACTGGTGGCATCCATTTTGTGATGCCAGGGCTCTGCAGGATTCTACCGCGTTTCCACCGTAGGTACATGTCTATCCCTAAAGAAGGGTGGAGTGCTACCCTCGCCGCCAGGACTGGCGGGGGGGTAGTATTCCAAGATGTTTGACACCAAACACGACATGTTTTGATGCAGCCATTCCAAAGTTAGCATTTTACCGCGAGGATATAATGCACTTAAGAGTATATGGTTTAACCGCATCCACAAACAACCCCAGAGAATGGACTCTGAGAGCTGCAGAGGGGCCCTGCTCAGGCAGAGGTACCCTCTCACATAGGAACCAAGCACCCTGCCCTCAGGATTGATAGGGCCTGCCTTAGGGGTGACTGATAGGTTTAAATGTGTGTGCAGGAGAGATATAGGAAACCTATATCTCAGTGAGGAGTGCTAGCACCACCTCACCCAGGCTGCAGTAGCAGGCCTGTTGTGTCAGATTTAGTCTGCTTCCCAGGGGTGGCATAATACATGCTTCAGCCCCTGGTAGGCCTGTGAAGTACCTATGCCCTTGGTACCTAAGGTACCATATACTAGGGACTCAAAAGGTACCACAGTATCCAATCACTAGTGCACCTAGAGTGCACTCCAAGTCATTTAAAGAGAAAGCAGATAGGCTGGGGACCTGAATAGCAGGTTCCCAGCCAAACTAAGTCAAAAACCAACAAAACACCAGGAAAAAAGTGGGGGCAACCATGTAGTCAGATTCCACCTTCCTACATAAACCCCCCCCCCCCCAAACGAAAGGAGATGAGGCTAACCTTGTCCAGGTGAGCCTGTATTTACTGAGTGGCCATATAAGGAAGTACCTGCACTAGCATGGTTACCCCCTGTCTTATGGTCCACTAAGTTATCCCTCACCCTAAGGGTATGAGAGGGTCTCCACCATGGGGAATTACTACCTGTGGGGTGTTTTGGTAAAGGACAAGGCTGATGAGGTGTCTGAGCAGGGAAGTGAGACCCTAGGGAAGTTGGTCTCAGTTTCCTCAGATCACTGGTCACCATGTATGCCTGTCTTTCCATGACTGAGCTGCACTTTGCTCTAAGGGTCAACCTTTGGCTGCCTACAGCTGGGGGTTGGGTCCCTTTGGGTGGAACACTGGAGGGACATGGCAGGTTTGGGACCTTTGGTTCCAGGTTTGCCCTTGCCTAACAGAGTCCTTCTGGGGAAGGTCCCTACACAAAGGTATGGGGGATCCCTCAGTGTGTGGAGGAATTTTCACCTGGCTAGGGCTACTAGACTGGGTGCCCCTAATCTGCTGATGGGGGTTCCTCTGGACAGGGGGCCCTGTGGGGTCCACTGACCTCCCTGACCTCTGCAGCCCTGGGCTGACTGAGGTAGGGTAGAGAGGGGCAGGTTACCTGCTCCAGACTGGGTACCACCTTGGAAGGGTCCTCTGCCATCAGGGGTGGGGCCAGGCCACGCCTGACTACCTCTGGGGCAGTTCCTTCACTAGGGGTAGGATCAGTTCCCTGAGGAGGCTGACCCTTACCTGCTGTCTGGGGGAAGGAGACTTTTCTTCAACCCCTGTGCTCTCTTTCGGGGAGAGTGGGCCATTCTTCCAGGCTCCATCTCTCCAGCATTTTCCTGGGCTGGGGCTGTGGCCATCGCAGCCCCACTAGCTTTTTCAGGGACGCCTAGCATCTTCAGATGGGTTTGGTGTTCAACTTCAGCCCAGGCTAAAATTTCCAGATCATTGCCCATCAGGCAATCTACAGGCAAGTTGGGGGACACTGCCACACTTTTTGGGCCTGTGACCCCCTCCCAGCTGAGATTGACTATGGCCATGGGGTGATCTGTCCTGACACCATCAATGTTGGTCACCTGGTACTTAAACTCAGGTAAAAGCTGGTGAGGGGGACTAGTTTCCCTGCCACCATGGTGACACTAGCCCCGTGTCCCTGAATGCCACAGCCTTCTGACCATTAATCATTGGCTCCAGTCTGTACCTGCCCAATGCAATGGGACCCATGGTAAAGGTGGCAAATCCTATACCACCATCAGAGTCTGAGGAGTCTGTTGAGGGGGCCCTGTCTAAACTAGGGCCCACCTCTGTTCCCTTGCAAAAGCACCTAACTTTTGGGTGCACTACTCCCAACTGGAGGATTACTACTGGTAGTACCAGGAGGGGTGGTAGTAATAGCTGGAGGAACAGTTTCTTTATTGCCAATCCTGGGGCAACTGGGATCAGTTTTCCAGTGTCCAGGCTTTTTACAGACATGGCAATATGGTTTCTTTTCAGGAGAGGAAGGAGTTTGGGACCCACCCCCAGAAGAGGACTTTTGGGGCCCTGTAGTGGACTTATCCTTAGATTTATCCCCACCTATCTCTTTGGACTTGGTAGAATCTTTCTTCTGGTCACCACCCTGATTCTTAGGCCTCACCCTGGTTCTGACCCATTTGTCTGCCTTCTTTCCCAATTCTTGGCGAGCGGTCAGATCAGAGTCCACCAGGTACTGGTGCAAAAGCTGGTTTTGACAATTATTAAGGATCTGCTCCCTCATAATCAAATTGTACAATCCTTTGAGATCAGTAACCCTACTGCCAATCAGCCAACCCTCCAGAGCCTTGGTTGCACAATCTACAAAGTCAGTCCAGTCCTGAGTCTGTGCCTTCTGGGTGTCTCTGAACTTCAACCTGTACTGCTCAGTGGTTAAGCCAAACCCATCTATCAGTGCACTCTTCAGGACTTCATAGTTATCAGCATCCTCTTCTCTAACAGTGAGGAGCTTGTCTCTACCTTTATCTGAAAAGGAGAGCCACAAGATTGCTGCCCACTGCCTTTGGGGGACCTGTTGTACTCTACAGGCCCTCTCCATAGCAGTTATCCACTTGTGGATATCATCCCCACTCTGGTAGGGAGGAACAACCTTGCTCAGGTTCCTATGGTCTGGAATATATTCTCTGCCTCTAGGGACACTGTTGCTGCCACCAAGGGGTTCTAACCCCTCTCTTCTTGAAGCTCTCTGGATCTCCAGGGCTTCTCTATCCAGTGCCAACTGCTTGGTTCTGAGGGCAACTCTTGCTTCCTCATACTGCAGCAGTTTGCACATTCTGTCAGAGGAGCTTCTCTTATGGGAAAGTATGAGTTCCTCTGCTGGACAAATTCTCTGCCAGAGTGATAAGAGTGGTCAGATTCCCTGGAAGGGGACCTAGGCCTCTCATCCACTCTGTCAGTTCTCTTAGGGAGAAGTCCTCTGTCCTTTTCAGGCCCCTTGGAGCCTGGCCCTTCAATCACAGAGTCTTGGTCATTCTGATTTTCATCATCTGACCCAGACACTGTAATTGACCCACCCCCTGATTCAGACCCATTAGCTCCTAGAGCCAATCTAAGATCATCTGCTGTCAGCAGATCTATCAGGTGTAGTGTGGAGGGACTCTGTCCTAGCTTCAGGTGTCTTTCAACACACATGGCTCTCAAGTCAGGGAAAGCCATGTCCTTATACTGAGGCTGAGTGGATCCACTGGTTCCACCCTTTAAGGACATTCTAGTGTTGTGCAGTGTTGTACTACCTACACTAGTTTGTGGCCTACTGATACTAGCTTGAGCTGTAGAAAGGGTGTGCTATCCCTTGGCACACAGCTCTAAGTTCAGTAGAACTTATTGATACTAACCTTGACTTTATATGTACCTTGAGTACCTATAGTGGTTTTCAGTTAGTAATTCAAATAGAGATTTTCTGGTAAAACAATAGCAAGCTGGAATCCCACACGCTGCCCACCAATGTGAGAAGTTGGCCTGGTATATGCTGTTCACTAATTAAAGTGGACACCTTGCACCAGAACAATTCGACTCTTATGGTAGATAGGTTTAAGACAACCTTTATAGAAAGCTATCCTAGTGGTAGCTGTGGAGAGCAGCCTTCAGGCTAAGTCTTGAAGGAATGTAAAGCAGCTTGTTTTACCACACAATCTCTTGAATCACCAAATGAAAAGACACCACCCAGGTATATATATCAAATATATATGTATTTATTAATAAACAACTCTCTACTAATCTCTTTATGAGATTAGAAGTCAGGAACATATGTACAAGTCAAATGTTATCAGAATAAGTTTAGCACAATCGAATATCACAATCTTAGTTTGGCTAGACCTAGGTCTAGGGCATCTAGAATCGAGGGACCCCCAAGAACCACCCCAGGCAGTTGTAGGAGACCCACAGGGGACGGACGCGGTGTCCTGGCACCGGTGCGAGTCCTGTGCGAGTCTATGCGCTCAGACGCGATTGAGATTTCAATGTTAAAGGTCCCTTGCGTGTTCGAGGCGAACACACACCGATCGGTCCTTGTACGAGTCGAAGGACGCGGTTACAGATAGAGTTGCAAGGGAGAAGGACGCGCTGTGTCTAACACAGACGCGAAACTTGTGCGAGTCAGTGCAATGGAGGTCTCGATGTTACGGGCCCCTTGTGTGTTCGAGGCGAACACCGATCGGACTCAGTACGAGTCGAAGGACACAGTTCTAGATAGTGTTACAAAGGAGATGGACGCGGTGTGTCTAACACAGACGCGAACCCTGTACGAGTCAGCGCAATTGTCGCACTTAGAAAATAAGAGTTTTAGGGCACTTCCAGGGAAGCTACAAGCAAGTCACTTACAGGGTAAGTAGTTCTAGGGCCCACACCCAAAGGAGCACCGTAGTGCTGAAGTTACCTTACCCAGGGGAGCCGGGTGCATAGGTGTTCTTTGGTGTCGGGTCGCGGCGTCGTTTTCAATGGGAGCCAGTGAAGACTGGCTGCTTGCGGCGACAGGAGAAGTGTCCGGAGGAATCCAAGCCTGGATTCAGAGGATGGAAGACCTGAAAACAGAGGGGACAGTGTTCAAAGTCACTTGGCAGTGACTCGGGGCAAGGAAGATGGATGCCCACCGTTGTCCAAGATTCAGGTCGTTCGCGGGTGCCTTGACTCTTCAGCCACGAGGTCCAGGAGGCGTTGACGATGACCAAGAGCTGGATTCGGCGTGTCCCACGATGTTTGCAGCTTACTGCGGTGTCGGCGACTCGATTGGAGCCAACAAGCCTTGGTAACAGCAAGTCTCGGGGAAAGTGTGAAGAGGCAATGGCGCAGACCAGCAAGGTCTGTGGGACTCACCCAGCAAGGGTAAGTCAGGACAGGCCTGGAGCAACCAGGGGAGCCCTTTGGTTTCTTTAGAAAGTCTTCTGGGGACCCACAAGCCAGCTGGCAAGGGATCGCAAAGACACCTCAGGAGGATTTGCTCAACAGGGGCCCACGGTCACTCGAGATGTGGTAGGCCTCTGATCTTCGGAGGAATTCCTGCTGGAGGCTGGGACCACACGTGGTCCAAAGCACAAGTTCGTGGAACGTTGTGAAGGGGTTGCACTTGACAATAGTGCACGGTACCCAGGGGTCATGGTTCCTCGTTACTCTTGGGGTCCACTGGCCTCAGCTTCGCTGGGGACTCACGATGGCCTTTGCGAAGTCAGGAAATCCACTTTTTGGGCTGCAGGGACTTCGGACTCCGGCAGGAGCGGCATAGTTTGCGACTGTCGTTTGTAGTTTTTGGTGCCTGCCAAGCAGGGGAGTCACTCCTTGACTCCAAGGGAGATTCTTCAGTCTTCCAAAGGTAGTGGAACGTCGAAGGTCCGGGATTCATCTTCAGAGCATCATCCAGGGAAAATCTAGGGTGCTATGCACAGGTTCCCCCTCTTATACTAAAAGAAAGGGAGGGACTAGCTCTATGACCCCACCTATGGGAGGGTCAGGGGAGTGGGTGGTTACACCTACTTACCTTTGTCCAGTTTCACGCCAGAGCAGGGGCAGGTAGCCCCTGAGCCGGTTTGAACTGGGGTATGCACAGAGGAGCCTTCAAAGCACTCTAAGAGTGCACCCACCCAGCCCCAATACACTAAACCCTGTCTGGGAGGTGGTCACACCCCCTTGGGACAGGATATCTATTGTTGGGCTTCCTCCACTGCGAGTGTTGGTCATCAGCAGGAGGGCAGCCCAGTGTCTGTGACTGGTGGCATCCATTTTGTGATGCCAGGGCTCTGCAGGATTCTACCGCGTTTCCACCGTAGGTACATGTCTATCCCTCTAGAAGGGTGGAATGCTACCCCCGCCACCAGGACTGGCGGGGGGTAGTATTCCAAGATGTTTGACACCAAACACGACATGTTTTGATGCAGCCATTCCAAAGTTAGCATTTTACCGCGAGGATATAATGCACTTAAGAGTATATGGTTTAACCGCATCCACAAACAGCCCCAGAGAATGGACTCTGAGAGCTGCAGAGGGGCCCTGCTCAGGCAGAGGCACCCTCTCACATAGGAACCAAGCACCCTGCCCTCAGGATTGATAGGGCCTGCCTTAGGGGTGACTGATAGGTTTAAATGTGTGTGCAGGAGAGATATAGGAAACCTATATCTCAGTGAGGAGTGCTAGCACCACCTCACCCAGGCTGCTGTAGCAGGCCTGTGGTGTCAGATTTAGTCTGCTTCCCAGGGGTGGCATAATACATGCTTCAGCCCCTGGTAGGCCTGTGAAGTACCTATGCCCTTGGTACCCAAGGTACCATATACTAGGGACTCATAAGGTACCACAGTATCCAATCACTAGTGCACCTAGAGTGCACTCCAAGTCATTTAAAGAGAAAGCAGATAGGCTGGGGACCTGAATAGCAGGTTCCCAGCCAAACTAAGTCAAAAACCAACAAAACACCAGGAAAAAAGTGGGGGCAACCATGTAGTCAGATTCCACCTTCCTACAATCTTCGTTCGAGCCGTCTCCTTAGCTGTTTGATCTGCAAATGCATTTCCCCTCCCCACATCATCAGTAATTGCCTTGTGGGCGCTGCACTTCACTATTGCTAACTTCTTGGGGAGTGTCAGAGCTGACAAAAGCCTGTGTATCAATGGGCCGTTCTGGATCTTTAACCCGTGTGAGGTCAGGAATCCCCTCTCCGCTCAGAGCCGCCCAAAATTGTGGGCAACTCCAAAGGCGTACTGGCTGTCAGTATAAATATTGACCGTCAGTCCCTCGCTTAGCTGACAAGCTTGAAGAAGGGCAACTAACTCTGCAGCTTGGGCCGATTGATAGGGAACTCGTGATGTCTCGACTACTGTGTGTAAGGTAGTGATTGCGTATGCAGCAGTTGTTGTGCCATCCGGTAATTTGAAACAAGAGCCGAGATATAGCTCCCCTTGTGGTTCAGGTAGGGGAACATCAGACAGGTCTACCCGTCCCTTCGTCTCCTCCTCAGTCTGAAAAATGCAATCATGTATGTCTATTTCCTCACTTTCAGAAGGGAGGGGTAGTAACGTGGCTGGGTTCAGGGTGGCACATCTTTTGATCGTGACGTGTGGTGCAAATAGGGTCAGTTCATAACCAGTCAGATGTGCACTGGTGAGGTGCTGCGTCTTTGTTTTGTTCGAAAGTGTATCCACCGCATGAGGTACCATGACTGTGAGATCGGTACAAAGGACGAGCCCTGCCGATTGTCGGATAGAGACAGCCACGGCCGCGACCGCTCTTAGACAGCTCGGGAGGGCTCTCGCAATGTTGTCAAGCAAAGCAGAAAAATAAGCACACGGACTCTGCTTACCTCCAAAGGCTTGTGTTAAGACAGAAAGTGCGCAGCCAGCCCTCTTGTGTACATACAACACGAACGACTTGGCGTAGTCTGGCGTGCCAAGCACAGGCGCAGAGCGCAACTTTCAATTGCTCAAAAACTTGTTGACATTCAGGCGTCCAGGGCAAGGGTTCATGCACATCTTTAGTGGTTAGCAGCAACAGCGGCTTTGTTAGTAAGGAAAAGCTAGGTATCCAGTGCCGACAATACGAAGTAATGCCAATAAAAGCTCGCACATCCCTCTGAGTCTTAGGGATGGGCATTTTGGCAATAGCACTAATACGTTCAGGTGTTAGTCTCCTTCCCTCCTTCGACAGTAGGTGACCTAGGTAGGGGACCTCCTGTCGACAATATTGGAATTTTGAAAGGGACACTTTATGTCCGTGATGTGCCAAATGTAGCAACAATTTAACCGTTGCATCTTTGCAACCTTCTTCAGTGTCAGAAGCAATCAAGAGATCGTCCACGTACTGCAGTAATATATTACTTGGGGGAAGAGTGAGGGAATCCAATTGGCCTTTTAAAGCTTGACTATATATGCTAGGACTTTCAGTATAGCCCTGAGAAGCCCGAAAGAATCGAAAGCTTCTGCCAGCTAGGGCGAATCCAAATAGATGTCTGCTATCTGGATGGATCGGGATGCTAAAGAATGCATTTTTCAAATCGATAACAGAAAAGAATTTGGCAGAGGAAGGAATCATTGTCAGACGGGCAGTGATGTCGGGGACTACTGGGAACTGAGGGACCACAATCTTATTAACCTCACGCAGATCAATCACAAAATGATAGACATCAGGATGGTCATCAGAGGAACCCGAGGGTGCCCTCTTAAGAATGGGAAGAATAGGGCTATTACACACGTTCGCAGTTGTCTCCTCAACAACCCCTGACTTAATCAAGTCCTGTATAATCTGCAATAGAGCTCGCTCCCCCGCCTGCGGTATTTTGTACTGAGGAATACGAGGCAAAACAGCATTGTCTTTGACCTTAATAGAAACTGGAGGTATATGCAACAGCCCTACGTCCGTATCACCTGTAGCCCACAACGTGGGCGGCACATCCTTAAATTCAGCAGGGAGGGGCGTATCCTTGGACAAACACTGCTTGGTACTAACCACATTAGGGCCCATTGTCATATAGACACCTGACGGGGAACAATAAATTGTAGCATAAAACTTCTTTAATAAATCCAATCCCATCAAATTCTCACCGCAATTGGACGTCAGCAATAATGGCGAATCAACAGTAAAAGGACCAACGGTCAGGGCAAGGGGTTTGGATATGGGGCTCACAACCGGCACACCAGAAAAGCCTACCAAAACATTATTATGGCCAGACAGAGCTGCCCCAGGGACCAGTGAATGAGAAACAGAGCTGTTCATTGCGCCTGTATCCACCAAGAATTGCTTAGCTGAGCCCTGCAAGTCAGCAGTAACATAAGGTCCGCGCTGATCTACAGGTATCTGAACTGGTCCCTCGCCCTGTCCCTGGCTGTCCTAACTGTGGGACAACCCTGTCACTTTATCCAAATCATAGTCATCATGATAATACTGTTTCCCTCGAGGGTCATCAAAATAGTTCTGATCAAAGCGGCCCTGCGACGTCTCATCTGCCTGAACCCCGTCATGACCACCTACTCCACGACCCCGTCCACCAGAACCCCGTCCTCTAGGGGCCGCGACTTTCTACAACAACGTGGGGCACTCACTGCGCCAGTATCCCTCCTCCTTACAATATGCACACTGATGCGGCCCCACAGGCGCAGCATTTCTGCTAGTGCGGGGCAGCTGTCGGGCTGGACCAGTGCAGTGTCCTCTTCCGTTCCCCCTAGATACCTGCTGCATCAACACCTTCATTTTTAACTCCTTGTTTTTCTTCTCCAACTTCTCCTTCTCTTCGTTCTCTCTATGCTCATAATACTGTGCCATACTCAATATCTCTGATGGGGAGGAGGTAGTCCAAGTGCTCTCCGAAGCCTGTGACCAAGTCGAGATCTCGGGAAGCAGGTTCGTAACAAATCTGTTAACGAACAATCGGACACCTCCTTCCATTGACAAATCCGGTCTACTGAAATCCAAAAACACACCTTCAAACCTAGCAAATAAATCAGATACACTTTCATCTTTCTTCTGACGACATGCTGTTAACTTGTCCCAATCTACTCTTCTAGGTGGAATAAGACAGTGCATGTAGGTAATAATACGACCTGGCAAAGCTAGTATTTCAGACTTAGGCTTCTCACCAGGCTTCCTCTCCTTGTCCCATGCTCTGATCTCGTCCCAAGTGCCTCCCAATTCCACAACATGGTCTTGTGTATGCACCTGCCGCCAAATATCAACTAGTACCAACAAACCAAAAAACATCTCAATGTCTGCCAACGTCATCACTGTCGACGATGCGGCCTCTGTCAATTCTTTATAATATGCAGTCAGATTTTCCCTAGGGTCGGGCAACTGACTCTTAAGAGACAAAACCTCACTCCTTTTCCATGGAGTATAAACTCATTGTTCTTGAAAGCGGGCCTCTACTCGCTGTCTGACGACAGCATCATGCTGATCACGCAGCGCTGGTATCTCAGGGTGAAAAATACGATGTACTTCCCTCATCGGAAACTGGGGCCCTGTTCTCAGGCTCTTCTGATGTAACCGGCCTCAATAACCAATCAGTGTTGCAACATTACTAAAACGTCATTAGGGGCCATGTCAGCAGCATACACACGGTCCCGGATGTCATAAATAATCTGAGGTGCGACACCATTGAAACACTGTGCCCGCAACCCAATTAACGTAGCCAACATATGCTTGAGGGCATGCTGCTGTACAAACGGTTCATACTCTTTCAACACACTCCACACATCCTCCACGCTGTAAATCGGATTCCGAGCCCACTGGGCAGCCTGATTAGCTACCATCTTTTTCTCTGTATCTCCCACATCAGATCAAATCAGCACCCGCCCCATTCGCTCCCGTACAGTCGCCCAGTACCCCTCGTCCAGTCCACGCACCGGCGTCCCAATACTCAGCACAGTCGGGGAAGGGAGATGCGGGGAAGACATAAAAGCTGAAGGGGCAGGCACCAGAGTTATTAATGGCTGAGTTGAGGGTGTGAGGGATGAAGAGAGAGAGTAAGCTGAAACAATAGGCATAGCAGGGAGACTTGCAGTCGTCGCAGCCGCGGCATGTGAAGCCAGAGAAAGAACAGGAGGTGCTGTAGCCGAAGCAGCTAGGTCAAGAGCAGGAGAACCAGAGGTAGAGGCAGGAGGGGTGGAAGACTAGGACTTCGGGACAGCAGGGTATATTTTCTGCGGGCATATGGAGGTGGAGGTCGAGTGTCTAACAGTTCCTCCACAAATGTATCGCCTTCCTCTCGGGCAACATAGGATTTGTCACATTGCAATTGAAACTTTCTATCAGCACACTCTATACCCTTTTCTATTTTCTCTCTATCATACGCTACTGCTTTCTGGGTCACTGTCTGCATCTTTCCTCTGCGGGCCTCTTTTTCTGCTTTCACTCATCTTTACCTAGCTTCCTTTTGCCATACCTGAAGATAATCAAGCATCGACTGCCTACTTCGTTTTGCAAACAATTTATCCTGCAGGAAATTCAGTTTTTGTTCATCAAAGGTACCTGTTAGCGGCCACTGCAACTCGACATTGTCCCTTGTATATTTGTGCCATAATGTACTAAACATAATAGGACCAAGGCCATGCTTAACATACATGTCAAAGTTCGGGGTGTCTTCCGGAGGAGCAGGTTGCCTTTCCTCCAATCGAGCGTCAGCGGAACAACAGCGGCACCCCAAACAACACAACTTGCTCAAGCAGGGCATCTTAAAAGGGGACAGGTTCACTATTCGTGCCAGACGAATAATTCGCAAATATCTTTCAAAAGGTCGGTCCTCAGACCGTATCAAACAAAGAAAATCAAAAGTCAGTCCTCAGACTGCACCAAAGAGACAAATCAGAGTTGACACCACAAAACCAAAAGCCGGCCAAATCCCAGGCATTTCCAAAAGTAAGCCAAATCCATTATGTTGCCTGGCAAAGTGTCCGCAGACACTCTGTATCCAAATCGGTCCGCAGACCTACCAAGTACAAATCAAATGGTCCTCAGACCATACCAAAGATTATTCAAAATGGCACCATATTCACAAAGAACCAAGACAAACTCACCTGGTGCACACAGGTCGAACAAATTTATTTTCCACTGCCGACTCTTCGGAGCAAACGGTCAGATCCAAGGGTTTCGCATTTCAGGACCCCAGCCGGGATGACCACTGGGCGAGGCACCGCCCGATCAGACAGGCGGGGCAACTGCGAGTACTAGGCTCTATCGTGCAGGGATCCCCGATCCGCCCATCCAACCCGACGTGGCCCCATCCTCCTCACCCATCCGCGGGTGAGGATGGGTCAGCCCGATGGAGTCCCTGTTCAGGCACCAACTGAAGGAAGTGACCCGATTAGGGTCACCCGGGTCACTCGCAACCACCTCTCAGCCGTCCATACAAATGGAGAGTCAGTCAGACAGTAGAGAATACAAACCAAGTTATTTATTAGTATTCGCTCGAGCGGATTCCAGTCTGACTAGCCTCCTAAGATGCTACCGAGGGGACTGACCCTCACCAACATTACATCAGTTGTTATACATTTTCCAATGCCCAGGAAGACTCGCCCAAAACTGGAAAATTACAGTTGGAGCAGGTTAACAAAGGAGACACAGAAGATGAGCTACACTCCTGGGATCGGGTACATGTTATCTCTACCTCAAGGTTACTCTGTCCGTGCCCGCCACTGTAAGCATGAGAACGAGCCTATCTAACAAGGAAGGTATGCAAAGGCACATTCATGTATTCATTAAGACAGCGAAGCTCAACCTTGGAGAAATACAAAAAAAGAAATATCGAAGCTGCTTTCCGCTGAGGCAGACAAAATGAGAAAGAAGTTAGTTTATATCATTACACAAAATGGCGGCTAAGGGCAAAATAGTGCCGCAAATGCTAACTTAAGCATAATGCTAATAGGGGGAGTCGACCGGAAGTATTTTCTAGTCCAACAGACGTCACTATGCTGTTGGTGACATATGATGGACAGGAAGAGGAGAGTGAACCTCTCCCTCATCTCCTATCATCCAAAGAAAAAGATGGGTCAGTGGAAGATGTCAACGTCTATCCTACCTTGACCCCAGAACAGCAGAAGGACTGTCACCAGATGTTGGGACGGTTTGCCTCGCTGTTTTCTCTCACTCCTGGGCTTAAACACTTGTGTACCCATGATTTAGATACTAAGCACAGCCTGCCTGTCAAACATAAAATATACAGGCTGTCAAACAAAGTGAGGGCTAGCATTAAGGAGGATTTCTCTAAAATGTTGGAATTGGGAGTGATTAAGCCCTCCTGTAGACCCTAGTCCAGCCCATTGGTGCTGGTACCAATAGCCACCCCACTGGGTGCAGCCCCAGAATTCAGATTCTATCTGGAATCACCTCAATCACTAGGACTGATGCATACGCCATCCCCAGAGCTGATGAGCTCATAGATAGGTTGGCAGCTGCCATATTCCTGAGTACTTTTGACCTTACTTCGGGATACTAGCAGAGGGGGGAGAGGAGACCAGCCTTCTTTACCCTTTGCATTGAAGAATGCCCTTGCCATCTTCCAGAGGTTGGTGAACCAGGTCTTTGCTAGAATGGAGGCCTTCAGTGTTGTTTACTAGATGACATAGCTGTCTACAGCAAAAGCTGGAAGGACCACTTGTTTCAACTCCAGGATGTTTTTTAGGCCCTGAAACAAGCAGGCCTGACTATCAAGGTCAGCAAGTGCCAGATAAGGCAGGGTTCTGTGGTGTACTTGGGACACCTTGTGGGGGGGGGGTAAGGTGCAGCCCCTCTAGGCAAACATAGAGACCATCTTCTCCTGGGAGCCCCCTAAAACCCAAACAGAAGTGAGGGCCTTCCTGGGCCTCACTGAATATTACAGGAGGTTTATTAAGGGATATGGTACCATTGTTGCTCCCTTAACTGAGCTGATTTCCAAGAAGCAGCCCAAGAAGGTGCTCTGAACAGAGGCCTGTCTAAAAGCCTTTGACACCCTCAAATAGGCCTAAACAGGCCCTGTGCTCAAAGCCCCTGACTTTTCAGGAATTCATTGTGAAAACTGATGCCTCAGAGCATGACATTTTGGCAGTGTTATCACAGTTGAATGAGAAAGGCCTTGACCAACCTATAGCCTTCATCAGCAGGTGGCTACCTCCCAGGGAACAGAGGTGGAGAGCTATTAAAAGGGAAGCCTTTCCTGTGGTCTGGGCACTGAAGTAGCTGGGACCATACATGTTTGAAACTCACTTCCAGGTTCAGACAGACCACAGGCCCCTCAGATGGGTCATGCAGATGAGGGTGAAAATCCAAAACTGTTGAAATGGTATATCTCCCTACAGGGAATGGACTTTACATTGGAACACCATCCTGGGTCAGACCACTCCATTGCTGAGGGTCTGTCCAGGTTCTTCCGCCTTAGTGATGAGAGCTCCCTGGAAGCTGGGTAGTTCTACCCACTTTCAGCCGGGGGTGACACATGTTAGACCTGTCAGCCTTAGGGTGGTCTTCCCCCAAACATTTAGCCTTCATCCTCCTATTTTTCTGAATTTGTTTTTGCTGGCCGTCGGACTCTGTGCACTTTACCACTACTAACCAGTGCTAAAATGATTGCGCTCACCCCCTAAAACATGACAAATTTAGCTTACACCTGTTTGGCATATTTAGTTTACTTATAAGTACCTAGTAAAGTGGGATATCATATACACAGGGCTGGTGATTTAAATGCTGCTAATGGGCCTGCAGCACTTATTGAGCCACCCACTTACATAGCCCCTGAAAACATGTCCCAGGCCTGCCATTGCAGCTTGCTGGCAGCTTTAAAATGCCAATTTGATTTGGCAATATAACCCCCAACGGGGAGCTCATTCACCATTAGAATTTTGTCTGGTGAATGGGGCATAGCCAATGATGAAGTATGAGACCCGGGGGAGGGGGGCTATGCCTAAGTAAAATGTTTGAATCATGTTGGTCCTTCACATGTTATGAGTCAGGACACAATGTCTAAAGAGCTCCCAGGCAATGGGTAGTTTCCCACGAGTGAGCTCTTAAATAAGTCACGTTTGCCTTTTTTGTGTTTTCAGTATCTAGGTTGGGAGGACGCAAACATTGACATCCTATCTCCTTTCGTTTCCTTGGACCATCTTTCCACATTTAGGAATTCAGGTCCATCTAGGTGTATAGACACCTGACAGCAGTCATTCTGGATCCTCTGTTTCTTAGAGCCTCAACACGCTGCTCATTAATGGTGAGCCATTACCTACACTTGATAGTATTGTTACCATATGAGCTTTTGGCACCATCTCTCTGTCACCAAGGGACACTAGGGTAACTTCTGCCCTTTCCCTTAAACTAACTGGGGTAGCATCCTTCCCAAGTGCTACACAAGCCAAACCCTGGTGTCTGCCATCCAGTGAGGGGTTTCAGCCTCCTAGGGCAGTGCGGATCCCCTTTGATGTGCCCATACTTGCAGCACTCATAGCATTTAGGGGGAAATACTTCTGAGGATTTCTTTTCTTAAGCAACTGTCTTCTGGTCAGGATGGGACAGGGAATACTATCACAGGGAACTGTTCTAGGGGGCTTTTTAGAACTCCTTGTTTTTATTTTTGTCTCCCCCCTCGTTGTTCTGGTGGGGCCCCTGTCCAGCCTTTTGGTGATCTCCCCCAGATTCCTGCTTGTGGACCCTGGTGCTGAGCCAGTGGTCTGCCTCCTTGGCAAGCTCCCTGGGGTCAGTGAGTTTACTACCTACTAGGTCTTTCTGGAGCTCTGGAAAACAACTACTGAACCTATGCTCTCTTGCAATCAAATTGTACAGCTCATTGTAGTCACTCACATCACTGCCCTTCACCCATTCATCCAGTGCCTTGCAAAAGTAATCCACATAATATACCCAAGACTAGCGGGGCAGCATCTTGCTGCCCTTGAATTTCAACCTATACTTCTCAGAGGTGAGGCCACACTTTCTGATAAGGGCTTTGTTCATGGGGGGTACTTCATCCTGTCCCCCTTCTCTAGGGCCAGCAGTGAATCCCTCCCCTCACTGGGTATATGTCTCCAGAGATGGACTCCCCAATTCCCCTCAGGGAACCAATGCATCTCCAGAGCAACCTCATATGCCTCAAACCACTTGTCTATGCAATCTCCCACAGCAAAGTTAGGCACCAGATCTATAGGGATGTGGACCTTTGTGTCTGCACTGGATGCTGGATTTTCACTGCCATCATTGCTGCTGGACACTGAGGCTAATTTTGCTTTCAGATCCAGCTCCTTCAGACTCAATTCATGAGCTAGCCGAAGTTTATTTTCATCCAAGTCCCTATGGGCACATGCCTCCTCCTTAGTAGACTCCTTTTTGTGGCGGCCTTCTCCATTTTTGGTTTGGTCGGCTGCAGCCTCAACTCCCTTCAGGCTTCCTGTCTTCCAGTTCCTCAGGGGACAGTTTGCGGGAGGATACATTGCTTACTGCTTTGGATCCAGCAGGAGATCTGACTCATGTGAGCCCCCCTCTCTCCTCCGAGGCCATGACTGTGGGTCCTCATCCTCCCCCACTCTATATCCACATCCTCCTCTTGCCCCTGGACCATAGTTAACAGCTGATAGGCTTCGACCCAGGCCCTGGGTGATTTCTGGGACTCTGTTTACTGGTAGCCCCTGCTCCCTGGAAAATCCTTTTTGCTCAGCCACAGTGTAACTCTCCAGGTTGCTGAGATCCATTTCCATGCTTACAAGCAAGAGTTGAAGGTGCACAAATCAGGCGAGAATGGAAAAAAATTGGAAATTTTTTAAAATAGCCAATCAAGGACAAACAAAAGGCAGATTATTTATATGGGGTTTTAGCTTTTCACACAATGACTCAGTGACACTGCACAAACTCAAGTACTGGATACCACAGCTGAAAACCAATGTAAGGAATTGGGTGATTGGTTGAGGGGGATGGAAGCCCCAATCAGGTAGCAACCATAATCCTTGTCAGGATGAACCACAAAAGTCACTAAATTAACTTGTTCTTAACCCTCTGGTTCCTTGGCACAAAAGCAGTCAGGCTTAACTTAGAGGCAAAGTGTAAAGTAATTATGCAGCATACAACCAGTAATAAAGTGAAAACATGACACAAGAAAAATCCCAAACTAATTTAGAAAAATAGCGTACATTCTAAAAAATAAACCAATACCAGAACAACAACAATCCAATTAGTAGAACCGTAGATATTCAATTTTAAAGTTTTAAGTGAAAATAGCACCAAAAAGCACAAAAGGCCACTTGCGGTCATCTGGTTACTCTAGACCGTGGGAAGTGACAAGTTCAGGCTGGCCCGATGGAGCGTGGGTCAGATAAAGGGACCATGTCAGTTCCGCTAAAGACTTACCTTCTGAGTCCGGCACAAAGAGTTCCACGCGCGTTGGAGGAGGCTGCCAGGAATAGGGAGAGCCTCAAAAATGGTTGTGCTGTATCGCGAAGAGCAGGACGGGGGTCACAGGCTGCCGTCACTGTAGCGCAAAGACCCGGTCGGGCGTCGCTGATGGTCATTGCTGAAGTTTTGCATAGGCTGTCGTTGTTGTAGCACAAAGTGCATATCTCGTGTTACTGAGTCGCTAGCAGTCGCTGTAGCACAAAGAGCAGATCTTACTGGAGCTTCGCGTTGGTGGTGGTTGGGGTGGCAGGGTCCGGCGCGAATGGGCCCGTTTGTGGTTGCAAAGAGCTCAAACTTGAGGATTTCACCTTCTCACTTCAGGAGTGCACTCCGATGCGAGCCAAGAGATCCTGACCTGGGAAAGTACCTTTTGGGGATCAGGGACTCACTCCAGCAGAGGCCAGTTTGGCTCAGGCAGATCTAGTTGCAGGTCAAGGTAAGTCCAATGCAGCAGGTCAGCAGAGCAGTTGCATGGAGGCCTCTGGAGCTTGCTATGTCCCTGAAGCTGACACAGGAGGTCAGCCAACTGACCCTTGGAGTCAATGAGGTTAGCATGGGATGAAGGTAAGCCTGTCTGGTCTTCTTTCCCAGACAGCAAGTCAGTCCCCAAACAGCAGAGCAGTCCTCTGGCAGCAGGACAGTCGTTCTTCTGTAATGTCCACAGTTCTAGGAGTGTTCTGAAGAGTGACTCTGGAGGTCCAATATTTATACTTGGTGCCAGTCTTTATTTGGAAGGACTCCCTGTCCTACCCCCACCGCCACATCTGGTTGTGGAATGTTTTTCCTGTTCCACTGTCAATGCCCCCAAACTGTCTGGGGGTGACAAAAGTAAAACAGGACTGGTATCAGATTCCTTTGCGGGTGCAGTAGGCAAAGCCCTTCGAAGTGTAAGTGAGGTTGGCTCCAACTCCTCCTACCGCCACCCTGCCAGGAGGACCCATCCTGTCCACACGTAAGCCTAATTTGTGTTAAGATCTGGAAGGAATACACAAACCCCAACAGCAGAGCCATTCACAGTCCTGTGACCCAGAACACTGGCAGAAGGCACAAATGAATGGGACAAGAAACTGCCAACTTTCTAAAAGTGCCATTTTCAGAATAGTGACTTAAACTCTGACTTTCCCATTAACGTACTTTTTTTAGCCAATGATATTTAGCCTAGCTGTACAGCAGTGCGGCTGGTGTGCAGCATGGCTAATATATATATATATATTCACTGAAAAAACCATAGGTTTTAGGGACAGTTATAGTTAGTTGGACATTGCACTCGTACAAAACCCGTGAAATTCCCCCGTTATAGTTAGTTCAGCTAACTATAACTCGCGCCCCCGCAATGCACTGCTGATGACGTCACATATTACATCACTCATGACATGGTCAGTGACATCACTGATGACATCACAAATGAGATCACTGATGACATCACTGATGACATCATCCACGTGATAATCTGATGCACCTCCTCACACCCTAATATAACCTTTGATACACCCACTCTAAATTACAGACTGCCATTCGCAAAACCATAGACACTCCATCACCAAAATAGGGTCAACCGATATAAAACTATGACCTCCGCTAATACCTGCCTCACCACTTTCCTCTTTTTAGAAATATAATTTTAGTTTTAAAATAATTAAGGTTATTTTCCTTTTAATGATTTTTATAACAAGCACTGTCAAATTTTAAAACGGTAGCTCATTTATATCATGTAGAACTTCCGTCACACAGGGAGCACGTTTTTGTTACTTTCGCACATAAAACAACTTGCACAACAACTAACTAATAACAATTAAAGTCTAAGTAGGATAAATAATGTAAATAAGGAGTGCAAAAGCGGCTAACAAACAGTGGGCAATTCAACAATAGATTGCAGTGATACAGTAGAGGATATTATACCTTTTAATGTATTTATTGCTTTTTATATGTAAATATGTTTGTATTTATACAAATGATTTGATTGCGTTAATTTGCACATATGGACCACGAAATGTTAGGGGATAGTATTAGGCTATCACATACTATGATAATGAAGGTATGGAGGTCCCTTTCAACTAATTGTATTTATACAATTACAAACATGTGGATTTTAGGACATTATTACCTGCTGTTTTTAAAAACTGTGTTACAGTGGATAATTATTTGCTGATAAATATCACAAAATTGACGTTTAAATTGTTAGTCTGTTGTTGCTATCTATTACATGCACGAGCACTTTAAAAAATGGGGAAGTGTTGTCAGCGTGTCATGTGATCAAGGCCCGCATGGGTCGAAACGCGTCATGCCGGCACAGCGCAAGGAGAAAATGAAATAAATAATTTTGCACAACAGAAAGAGGAGTCCGTTCCATTTTTTACGATTCCAGGAACATTGAAACGTGAAGGAAAAAAGCTTACCTGCAATATATATATGTATATATATATATATATATATATATATATATATATATATATATATATTATCTACTGGCGGTCGCCAGTAGATAGTTATAGTTACAACCTATTATCCATAGGAAATCCGCGACATTCTATTTGAAATAACGTTGGCGCCGGTTGACGAATCTTCGTGAAAGTTTCCAACTTGTTGGGCGCTCCGCTCCGCTCCTACCCTGAAAGTCTCAGGGTGATACGTGAAGCGGGGGCCGAGAAAAAGGGGGGTCCCAAAACGCGTTTTCCCCATTCATTTTTCCATAGGAACCTTTAGTCGCAGCTACAGCCCGAACTGCTGAACGGAATTACACCAAATTTGGCAAAGAGGTAGTCCTTGGTTCAGACTGGTGCCTTTTGCTTAAATGGTGTAAATCCGTTCAGTAGTTCCTGAGAAAATCAAAAGTAAAAGTACATATATATCTATGGGCGCGTCGGATACGCGTACCCTCAGCGCACCCTGCGCGCACCGTCCCGATCACGAGCTGCATGCTAATTGGTTGTCAGCTGGCTGTCAACATTCCGATTCAGGAAGTGTTGGCAGCCATTTTGTCCCTCAGTAGAACCGAGGGACAGAAACAAGTGCGCAAAGCGCAAAAGGGGGCAGGGTAGAAACACCCTAACCCCTAGCCCTGCTCAGGGGTCCCACAAGGACCCCCTGGGCAAAAAAAGCATTTTTTTAAAAAAATCGGCAGGATGCGCTCAGGGTGCGCAAATCCTGCCGAAAAATCGAAGCGCGGTCTCCCGCGCTTCGATTGTATTTTGCACCCGGGTGGCCCAAGTCCCGGGGGCATGGTGGGGGTTTAATTTTATGTGTGGGGGCCTCAAGGGCCCCCAAGCCCCGGGGACCGCCACCCCCGGGCTTTCTTGTAAAATGGTGCGGGAGGGCTCTGAGCTCTCCCGCAGCCCCGGGGACCACCACCTCCCCGGGGCTTTTTTTTTTTTTAAATTAAACAACCTGTGTGGGGGCTCCAGCCCCCCACACGCCCCGGGACCGCCACCTCCCGGGGCACTAACAAATTAAAATGGGGGTCCGTTTTGGACCCCCGAAGCCCCGGGACCACCACCTCCCCGGGGCTGTGCTGATGTAGGGAGGGGGGCCGCGCGGCCCCCTCCTG
Organism: Calotriton arnoldi; assembly: GCA_963921515.1. Classification (NCBI taxonomy): domain Eukaryota; kingdom Metazoa; phylum Chordata; class Amphibia; order Caudata; family Salamandridae; genus Calotriton; species Calotriton arnoldi. The sequence goes on along the minus strand of CAWUFW010015369.1, from coordinate 231,671 downwards.
GAGCCCTTGATGGCCCTGGGGACCGCCACCCCCAGGGCCGGCTCCTGCAGTGTCCCGGGGTGCCTACCCCGGGACACTGTAGTTTGCTATGGCAGGACGGGAGCCTCGCGGCTCCCGTCCTGCCATAGCAAACTGCTCAATATCCAAAGCGATTGCTTTTCCACATGGGGAGCAGCATGTCAGCTGCTCCCCATGTGGAACAGCAATGCCGGCTCCCAAGGGACGTGGGGAGCCGGCGGGACTGTGGGGGATTGGGGACCCCCACAGTCCCCCAACGGAGAGGGCCAGCCCCGGGGGATGGGGTCCCCGGGGCAAGTAGTGGCTCGGGAGGGGGGCCACGCGGCCCCCTCCCCAAAAAAGAACAAAAAATATTTTTTTAAAAAGGAAAGGCCGGCCCCGGGGGATGGGGTCCCCGGGGCCTTAAAATTGCCAGAGGAGGGGGCCACGCTGCCCCCTCAAAAATAAATATAGAGGCCATGCCCCGGGGAATGGGGTCCCCGGGGCCAATACAGGCCAAGGGAAGGGGGCCACGCGGCCCCTTCCCGTTTTTTTTTTAAAGGTAATTTAAAAAGGGGTAAGGCCCTGGGGGATGGGGTCCCCAGGGCCCAAAAAAGAAAAAGGAAGGGGGCTACACAGCCCCCCTTCAGGGGAGAATTTTTTTTTTTTTTAAACGATCGGGCCCGCAGGCCCCGCCCCTTCCTTCACCACTCTGCAAACGCGCCCCTGGCGCGTTTGCAGAGGGGGAACGAATTCCCTTGAATACTGGGGGTCCCTGGGGGCCAACTAGCCCACCAGGTACCTCCAGTATGCGCCAGGGGCTGCCTTGCAGAGAGGTGTACAGAGGCCACGCCCCTTTTACACCTCTCTGCAACGCAGCTCTGTGGCGCTTTTGGAGGTATATGGTGGGCTAGTTGGACTCCGGGGACCCTCAGGATTCAAGGGGACTTAATCCCCCAACTTAAAACGCGCCACGGGGCGCGTTTGCACAGTGGTGAAGGGAGGGGGCGGGGCTTCAGGTGACATGTGTGCAAACAGGGCCCGTGGCGCGTTTTAAGATGGGGAATTAAATCCCCTTCAATCCTGAGGGTCCCTGGGGGCCAACTAGCCCGACAGGTACATCCAGAAAGCGCCACAGAGCTGCGTTGCAGAGAGGTGTAAAAAGGGGTGTGGCCTCTCTACACGTCTCTGCAACGCAGCCCCGTGGCGCATATTGGAGGTTCCTGGTGGGCTAGTTGGCCCCTAGGGACCCTCAGGATTCAAGGGGACTTAATCCCCCAACTTAAAACGCGCAACGGGCGCGTTTGCACAGATGTCACCTGAGGCCCCGCCCCTCCCTTCACCATTGTGCAAATATTCCTCTAAAATCAGCCGAAATATGAATTCCGATTTACTCACCTGTTATCAGGAGAGACCTCAGTGCTGCATCTTTCAGCCTAGTACTGGTCCTGAAAAGTAATTTTAACCGTACTTACCGGTAACTTGAATTTCCTTCATAGGCTAACATTGACTGGTTTCACTTGGAAATTCTTCTAAGTGTGGAGTTTTGGAACTTTAAAATATTCCTCTAAAATCAGCCGAAATACGAATTCCGATTTACTCACCTGTTATCAGGAGAGACCTCAGTGCTGCATCTTTCAGCCCAGTACTGGTCCTGAAAAGTAATTTTAACCGTACTTACCGGTAACTTGAATTTCCTTCATAGGCTAACATTGACTGGTTTCACTTGGAAATTCTTCTAAGTGTGGAGTTTTGGAACTTTAAAATATTCCTCTAAAATCAGCCGAAATACGAATTCTGATTTACTCACCTGTTATCAGGAGAGACCTCAGTGCTGCATCTTTCAGCCCAGTACTAATCCTCAAAAGTAATTTTAGCCGTACTTACCAGTAACTTGAATTTCCTTGCATAGGATATCATTGCCTGCTTTTTGCTGAAAAAGTTTCTAAGTGTTGATTTTTGGAACTTTAAAATATTCCTCTAAAATCAGCCGAAATCCATATTCTGATTTACTCACCTGTTATCAGGAGAGACCTCAGTGCTGCATCTTTCAGCCAAGTACTGATCCTCAAAATTAATTTTAACCGTACTTACCGGTAACTTGAATTTCCTTCATAGGCTAACATTGACTGGTTTCACTTGGAAATTCTTCTAAGTGTGGAGTTTTGGAACTTTATAATATTCCTCTAAAATCAACCAAAGTACGAATTCCAATTTACTCACCTGTTATCAGGAGAGAACCCAGTGCTGCATCTTTTAGCCCAGCACTGACCCTGAAAAGTAATTTTAACCGTACTTACCAGTAACTTATATTTTCTAACATAGGAATCCAGTCTGGTTTTCAGCAGAAAACTTTCAAAGTGTCGATTTTCACAAACTACAAATATTCCTTAAAAATCGCCTGTATGACTTAAACGCATTCATTCAACTGTTTACAGGAGATGCACCAGTGCTGGATCCAGGATCCAACACTGAGTAAGAAAAAGTAACGATAACAGTTTTTACCTGCTAAGTGAATTTCCTTCCATAGGATAACATTGGTGATTCTATGAGAAAAAGTTTCTAAGTGTCAACTTTTAAAGTACAATAATATTCCTTAAAAATCACGACTGTAACCAAAACGCTTTTACTCAACTGTTTACAGGAGATGTGCCAGGACTGAATCTAGGATCCAGTCCTGTGGTTAGAAAAGTAATCCATAAAGTAACTAATTGCATTTAACTAGAAATTCACATTGAGCTGAATGTTGCATTGTGTTTGAAAATGTGTTGCACATTGCAACAACTGTAACTACTGTACTTAAAAGTCTATTGCCTATGTGCAAAGTATTTAAACTAAAGTAATTCATTCTGAGAAAGTATTTTTTGTAATGTAATGTATAATGTAATTACAATGTAATTTAAAAAATAAAATATGTAAAAAAAAATTGTTTCTAAAAATGTAGTAAATCAGTATGAAAAAAATTAATATAACAATTAATACATTTAAAAATTGTCATTTACAAAACCTTTGAAATTCACTGAAAAAACCGTAGGTTTCAGGCACGTTATAGTTAGAAATTAGCATTTAAAAAACCTTTGAAATTCACTGAAAAAACCATAGGTTTCAGACACGTTATAGTTACAAATTAGCATTTAAAAAACCTTTGAAATTCACTGAAAAACCATAGGTTTCAGACACGTTATAGTTACAAATTAGCATTTAAAAAACCTTTGAAATTCACTGAAAAAACCATAGGTTTTAGGGACAGTTATAGTTACTTGGACATTGCACTCATACAAAACCCGTGAAATTCCCCCGTTATAGTTAGTTCAGCTAACTATAACTCGCGCCCCGCAATGCACTGCTGATGACGTCACATATTACATCACTCATGACATGGTCAGTGACATCACTGATGACATCACTGATGACATCTCAAATGACATCACTGATGACATCATCCACGTGATAATCTGATGCACCTCCTCACACCCTAATATAACCTTTGATACACCCACTCTAAATTACAGACTGCCATTCGCAAAACCATAGACACTCCAACACCAATAACTACATACCCACTCAATGATTCTTAGGTCTACACACACACATCCACTCACTCACCCGTACAGTCACTCATACTTACGGTCACTCAGTACAGGACTATCATATGCACTCTTACTCCTATATAGACACTCAAACAACGCCACTCATCCATAGAGATACTCACACACCTAGTCAGTCATGCAAATAATTAAACACACTGCCATTTACTCACCTATACAGTTATACACACACCAGCTCACTTACTCATACAAATAGTAGCACATTGTTACGCTCTTATACAATCACAGATACAAGCACACACTCATCCATACAGCCACTATCACAATCACTCACTCTTGCTTATAGCTATTTATATACTCCAACACACATATATACTGCCTTTCACATATGTAGTTACTCACACATGTACCACTGGGACATACATTCACTCACTAACACACTCTTACACACACTTACCCACCCATACAGTCTATCACAGATGCACTCTTGAAACCATCCACCCAGTGAATCACCCACTCACACATCTATGCACAGAGTTGCACACACCCCTCCCACACAAACACTCAGGCACCCATACAGATACTCAGACAAGCATTCAATAACTCATATAGACACTCATTTAGCTATTCACAAACACATGCAGCCACTTACACAGCAACAGACAGACGGATACAGACATTCACCCAGTTTAGTCACTAACCCATGCATTCAGTAAGATACGTTAAATCACTCACTTATAGAGTCAGTCACGCACCTACTAAATCATCCATACAGACACTTACACACCCACTCATTCTTCAATACGTCTTTTCCTATATATATTAAAAATATTTAAACTTTACAGAAACACACAGTCACTGGATGATGTCATCAGTGATGTCATTTGAGATGTCATCAGTGATGTCATCAGTGATGTCACTGACCATGTCATGAGTGATGTAATATGTGACGTCATCAGCAGTGCATTGCGGGGCGCGAGTTATAGTTAGCTGAACTAACTATAACGGGGGAATTTCACGGGTTTTGTACGAGTGCAATGTCCAAGTAACTATAACTGTCCCTAAAACCTATGGTTTTTTCAGTGAATTTCAAAGGTTTTTTAAATGCTAATTTGTAACTATAACGTGTCTGAAACCTATGGTTTTTTCAGTGAATATATATATATATATATATATATATATATATATATATTCACTGAAAAACCATAGGTTTCAGGGGCGTTATAGTTAGTTGGACATTTTACTCGTACAAAACCATAGAAATTCCCCCGTTATAGTTAGTTCAGCTAACTATAACTCGCGCGCCCGCAATGCACTGCTGATGACGTCACATATTACATCACTCATGACATGGTCAGTGACATCACTCATGACATCCCTGATGACATCTCAAATGACATCACTGATTACATCATCCTTGTGATAGAGTGGCAGACCTCCTCTCACCCTAATATAACCTTTGATACACACACTCAAAAATACAAACTAACATTTTCAAAACAATGGACATACCAATACCAGTTACAACACACTTATTCAGTAATTCCAAGATCTACACACACATCCACTCATTCACCAACAGTCCCTATACAGTCACTCATACATGTACTCACTCATCATATGTACTCATACACCTATACATCCTGTTACACACCACCACTCATCCATAGAGTTACTCACACACATAGTCACACATGCAAACAAAGTATCAAACATCCATTTACTTGCATATACAGTTATACACACACTACCACACTTACTTCTACAGAAACTTACACATACTTACTCTCTTAAACAATCACTTATAGAAACACCTACTTATTTGTACAGGAACTCTTCCAATCTCTCACTCTCACATATACTCACTTATATACACCAATACTCACATATACTAGTTTAAAACATATGTAGTTACTCATAAAGACACTATTGACACAGTCATTCACTCACTAACACACCCATACACATACTCATCCACCTATACAGTCCTGCACACATGCTGTCTTCAACACATACAAACAGTGAGTCACTCATTCATGCATCTATGCACTAAGTAATACCCCCACCGAACAATACAGACACTCACACACTCATACTGATACTCAAAAAACCAACTAATAACCCATATAGACACTCATGTAGCTACTCACCAACCCATGCAGCCACTTATACACAAAGTGAGAGACTGATACAGATATTTTCATATTTAAACATTACTCACTAACCCATGTATTCACTAAGATACACTTAGTCAGTTATACAATCAATTTTACAAAAAAAATCATCCATTTAGACACTTATATACCCATTTATTCTTCCATCGACCTTGAGATATACATATATAAAACATATTTAATTTTCAGAAAAACACACATTCCCTGGATGATGTCATCAGTGATGTCATTTGAGATGTCATCAGTGATGTCATGAGTGATGTCACTGACCATGTCATGAGTGATGTAATATGTGACGTCATCAGCAGTGCATTGCGGAGCGCGCGAGTTATAGTTAGCTGAACTAACTATAACGGGGGAATTTCTATGGTTTTGTACGAGTGAAATGTCCAACTAACTATAACGCCCCTGAAACCTATGGTTTTTTCAGTGAATTTCTAAGGTTTTTTAAATGCTAATTTCTAACTATAACGTGCCTGAAACCTATGGTTTTTTCAGTGAATATATATATATATTTATTATACTATGTATACATGTGAAAATGTCTCGGTCCCCTGTTTGCCTCGGTGGCACGGAAAAAATGGGTGGAACTGACGTCAGCACGCCGAGGTCCTCTTATGGCTCCGATGACGTCATACGGTGTCGCGAGCGGAGCCGTGCTCGTTGACGTGGGAGAGCTAGGAAAGAATTTCCGTGGAATGCTGGTGCAGGGGATATTCACCTAAGTGTTCAGGCTAGTCCTTTGGGAGCAACTGTTTATGTTGCCCCTCCAGAAACCGAAACCAGTGATCCGAGGGCAGAGGCCCTGCAGATGGCACACGAGGTGGGGTGCCCAGTCGTGTGCACCAGCGGGGCAGCGAAGTGACAAGCACCACAACCCACAAACAAGGTAACGAGGGCACTGAATAACACAGGATCTTCTGTTTGTATCTGGCAGGAACAACGAAGTTAAAATGCCCTAGTACCAAAATGTAGGATTAGTGCTACAATGGTCTTCAAGAGGACCTGCGATGCCGCTTCTGCCTCCCGTACCCTGGAGGCGGCACATGGGTCACGCGGTACGGTCATACTGCGGTGGGACGCACACTCGTTGACCTCTCATGGCACTGCTCCACACTTCAGGGAGGACGCTTTCCATTAGCTATGTTTTCTGATGACATGTCGCGCCGGCCCCGTCCAACAACAGAACTCCTTTAGATCCAAACAGACTCTTCCACTCTCTCACTGGAAGTGAAACCAGGCCACGCGGACACTTTCACAATACAACAGCCGGGAATGCAGTTTTCGGTAAAAAAACACATTCCTTCCTCCTAATTAATCAAATAAACGTCTCACTGAAGAACAGGGGCCAGCTTCGATCGGTAAACAGCCGTTACAATGACTTTTTTACTTTGCGATACCATTACAACGCATGCATTACCACGCATGCGTTGTACATCACGAAGTCATTACTACGCATTTTTTTAGAACGCATGGTCATTTACCATGCATGCCTTTACAACGAATTTTGTTGTAAAGGTATGTATGGTAAATGACCATGCGTTCTAAAAAACATGTAGACGATCCATGTCGTTGTAAGGAAACAGAGGCTGTTCCGTTTCCTCACAACGACGTGCACCGCCCCTCAGAGATGACGTGAAGCAGGAGCCATGAGGAGTGAGAGGTAAGGGGGATTGGGCATGGGGTGGGGGTTTCTTTTCTAGGGTTTAGGGTAGTGCAGTGGTGTTTGGGTGGTGTAGGGGGTCGTGCTGGGGGTAGTGTTTTAGGGTTTAGGGTAGTGCAGTGGTGTTTGGGTAGTGTAGGGGGTCGTGCTGGGGGTAGTGTTTTAGGGTTTAGGGTAGTGCAGTAGTGTAGGGGTCATGCTGGGGGTAGTGTTTTAGGGTTTCGGGTAGCGCAGTGGTGTATGGGTAGTGTAGGGGGTCGTGCTGGGGTAGTGTTTTAGGGTTTAGGGTAGTGCAGTGGTGTTTGAGTAGTATAGGGGTCATGCTGGTGGTAGTGTTTTAGGGTTTAGGGTAGTGCAGTGATGTTTGTGTAGTGTAGGGGGTCATGCTGGTGGTAGTGTTTTATGGTTTACGGTAGTGCAGTGGTGTTTGGGTAGTGGAGGGGGTAGTGTTTTAGGGTTTAGGGTAGTGCGCCCAACCAGCCACAATATCCGTGGACAAAGGGGATCCTGAGTCTTTGGAACGCTCCGTCAATTGAATAATTTGGGTCAAGGGCCCTACCACATCCAAGACCTATCAATTCCTTTCTTGGGTTCCCTCATATACTTGGAGAAAAAGGTACATAGTTTCTCATCAATTTCAGGCATGTGTGCCACCTTCCCCTTCAGTGAGGGCCTGGGGCATTCTCCCCTCATCCTATTCCTGACCTCCCTTTCAAGGGGTTGATGGATTTTCCCCACCACATACTCTGCCACTTTGGCGTCAGGTGTCCACTCTGCCGACCTAGGATGGTAAATTTGGGTAGGCTCGAACATGTCCGAGTGGACCCCGTCCCCAACCGGGGACTGAGAGGAGTGGGACTCTGGACGCCAGGGACGCCCGAGTCCTTATCCTCATTGGAGGAGAAATCGTCCTCCGATACACCCTCTCCCTCTAAGGGAAACCCGCCGTCGGGTCTACAATAGTGGTGACAGTGTCGCAATTTTCTCCGGGCCCCTCCTCCTCCCGGCAGGGTGCATGTTTTAGCGTTCGCGCACTCTTGAGGAAGGTCTCTGTAAGTTTATCAAATCCTTCCAAGTGCCCCGCGTTATGCTTAACGGCCCTTTTATTCCCCATCTGGGAGCTACTTGGACCCGCCACCACCAGATCTGGGTCACTGAACACCCCAGGGATGCTTTTCGCCAGCTTATCACCTTGATCCCTAAGAGGAGCCAGCGCCCTAGAAATAGCCAGAGAGAGGGCTTGGTCCACTGCTGGAGGGAGAAGTTGGGGGGCCATTCCTCCTCCACTTCCTGGTAGGAGGAGTAAAAATGGTCTTCTGGAGAAGACAGGATAGCAGAGGGTGTGAGCACAGAACAAATGCCCTTAAAATCCCTGAGACAGCCCCCTCGCCGGTGCTCCAACAGCTGGGCTTTCCCCGAAGCGGTTATAAGAATAGACTGAGGCGCAATACCAATTACCAGCACCAGGTGGCGCTGGTCACTAACGTGGCCGTGTGGGGAAATCACCGCGTAGCAGTGTCAAAATTAGGCGAGGGTTGGTCGGGAATCAAGCGGACACTAAAGGAGTGACCGGATTCCCAAACGCACGTAAAGACCAGCGGGAGCGCTCGACGGAGCTGCCTCGCTCGGACCAGACGCGCCTGACAGGATCTCACCGCGTGCAGAGCACACAGCGGGAGAAACTGCGAGGGGGAGAACGCGCTCAGGCAAGAGCCTGCTGCGCAGGGAATATGAAACAATACCAAGGCAATAATGCTAATAACGTGCACAAGAAACCGCTATACAAACAGCAACAACGTCAGATTAAGCCAAGAATGTAAGGAATGCACTTAACTGATGAGCAGTGAAGAAAGAGGAAGCGGAAGGGACGTCACAATATTATATACGATGGACTGTGATATGATTGGACTATAGTTGCCTTGGAGACTACCCCCTAATGGTTCATGGGTTGTGTAGTCTTTTGTTTAATGATTGTTGTGTTACGTTTTCTTTGAACTGCTATGCAAATAAAGTGAGGAAAGATATGCATAATCCTCGCCCCCGTCCTGCCATAGAATTCATTAAACTTTATTTGATCTGATTTAGAAACATAGATCATAAAAGTGTACATAAAAACAGTAAATCCTCTTTCCTAATACAATACAGTGAGAATTAATTAAAACCAGTAGGTAAAAACGGGTGTTACAAAGCCCGGTTCAGAGCAACTTCAGGTTAACAGAATCGTAAAGTTCAATGTTTCGCAAGATCAATCTCATGTACTTCGTGCAAAATACGCAATAAGGGGTCCAAGTAAGATGTAACACTCCAATACCTGACCAGTTTGCACTATATAAAACTGCAGAAAAACTAAAATAAAAAGTGTTTTGCACACTTCTGTCATTGGGCTATATGTGGGCTACATCTGGGTGATATTTGTGCTACATTTGGGCTCTTTTTTCTCTGGTGGCCATCTTGGGAGACTTATTTGTTATGAAGTTTCCTAATTTTGTCATTTACTGCAGTCTCCTCAGTAGGAAATGCTTTCAGTTTTTTACTTTGATTCCATCAAAAAGGCATTCAGATGTGTCACACATTTGCCATAAATTCAGAATGTTAGCACTCTAGTTGCTCATTAGATCACTGTAGTAAAGCTACTGCTCACCAGGGAGTTAACTGGAAGTCTACTGCTGGTATTGAAAGTGATTGTTTCAGTCTGCATGTCAGAATTTTCTAATGAAATAGAAGAGGATTTGAGATCTCACTTAAAACATGCCCTAATTTTTCTTTCTGCAGCACTAACCATAATTTCTATGGCAAAATGAACCCCCTCATTTTGTTCCTTTTTAAATTAAATGTTTTAAGTGTTACCAGTTTATTCCAATCAAGATGGCTTCAGGTGTGCCATACTTTTGTCATAAGTAAGACTGTTAGCGCTCTAGTTGTTCTTTAGAACACTCTGGGAAGCTGCAGTAGAACACAAAGGCATCAACTGACAGGCTGCTCCTGTTGAAATATAACAGGAAGATATTTGAGATCTCACTTAAAACATGTCCTAATTTTTCTTTCTACAGCACTAACCATAATTTCTATGACAAAATGAACCCCCTCATTTTGTTCCTTTTTAAATTAAATGTTTTAAGAGTTACCAGTTTATTCCAATCAAGATGGCTTCAGGTGTGCCATAATTTTGTCATAAGTAAGACTGTTAGTGCTCTAGTTGTTCTTTAGAACACTCTGGGAAGCTGCAGTAGAACACAAAGGAATCAACTGACAGTCTCTGCCCTTGTTGGATGTACATGTTTTACTGAGAATGTCAGACTTCATTCTCACATGACTGAGAAATATAATGTGAATTTACAGAAAATATGCTCTCATTTTAGCTTCTGGAGCACCTTCCAAAACTGTATGGGACAAGCATGTGAAAATAGTTTTCTCTCAAACATGATTCATGATATCCCAGAAGAAGGTTTTCCACAGGGTAAAATCACCTTAGAACACACCACAATTCCTGAAATTAGTATGGTACCATCAACAAATGAATTCTAATGTAACTAAAGTCTGTTATCACCCTTTATAGTTCTCCTTTTGGTAACCCTCAAAATCTTTGATTCACTACAATGCATTTCAATGGGGTACTATCATTTATATTGGTCCCAAGATGGCTGCCAGCAATTCCAGGATGAAGTGCTGACAGCCAATCAGATCTCACGATGACGTGTGGTTTGGCTCCGCCCAGATATATATGTGTTTTCTTTTTCAAATTTCTCAGGAACTACTGAACGGATTTACACCATTTAACCAAAAGGCACGACTCTGAACCAAGGGCTACCTTTTTGCCAAATTTGGTGTAATTCCGTTCAGCAGTTCGGGCTGTAGCTGCGACTAAAGGTTCCTATGGAAAATTGCATGGGGAAAACACGTTTTGGGACCCCCCTTTTTTCTTGGCCCCCACTTGACGAATCACCCCGAGACTTTCCGGATAGGAGCGGACCGGAGCGCCCCACAAGTTTTGAAAATTTCGCGAAGATTCATCAACCGGCGCCAAAGTTATTGGAAATAGAATGTTGTGAATTTCCTATGGAAAATAGGTCCTAACTATAACTACCTACTGGCGACCGCCAGTAGGTAATATATATATATATATATATATGAACACCACTTCCGTACCTATTTAAGAATGGACGCCGACACCAGGGAAGCTTTTTGTAAAATGTCTTTTTTTAATCCATAATTTCGCTGTTACGCGTTTCGGCACACCGGCCTTGTTCACACAACATTTACCATCACCATCAATACATTTAAATAAGCAGGGGAAAGCGGTCACATGATCCACAGTCACGATGGGCACTGAAGACAGACTGGATACACATATCTCTAGTGGCATGATAATTAATGATTATTGCTTTCTGTTTTTTTGGTTTGTTTTTCATTTCTTGTTTCTTTACATTTGTATTGAAATCTTTTAAAATTCGTAAATTTAAAACAATTAAAATTCATTGTTATTAAAATTCTACGCAATCAAGTAAATCATACCAAAGCATATTTTAAAACAATCTAGAATCATCATTATTTCAATTAGTGCAAAAATAGAGGGCAAGTGCCCATTTTCAGTAAGATTTTACTTTTCCAAATTCCAACATCGTAATTAGCGCATCAGGTAAATCATACTCAAACATTCCATGTTCATAGTAATGAGCCTTTGCTAACACCAATGGCTTAATTGATTGCTTTATAATTTCCACTATTCCTTCATTACTACTGCCCAACTGTAATCAAACCCTTTATTGTTTTTAACCTAAACAAAATTACCTCTTTTATTCTAGTTTATTGTTACTTGTTACACAAATTATCTATATACTGACACCTCCTCAAAACAAGAAAAAGACAAGAAAAAGAGTTCTACAGTACTCTCTATCTTCCATACAAAGAATGACAGCTAAAGTGCAAGTGCCATACATCTACCTAGATATATTTCATATCGCTGGAAATCATATCTTTCATTCATTTCTTTAAAGGATGTATCTGAAAATAGATCACAAGTGCAAATGTTACAATACAGTACTTCCAATATTTAGATAATAAAGTGCATGTGCATATACAGTACTTAAGAGTTTAACTCAATTTTTACATAAAAGTGCAATTGCATTACAGTACCATAATATGTGCAAATTAAAAACAGTAAAATACATATAGTAATGCTATGTTATTATAGCAGATACATCCTAATGCAGAGAAAAACTTTTCGCTGAAGATATCCTTTATCCAGGCTCAAGACTTCCAACCACTTAGATTGAAAAAATATCATCTTTGTATTCTATAAAACCTACGCAATCATTGCCATTATACATACAAAATTCATATAAAAACGCATACCAGTATCTGTCTCTGCCTCTTCTTTGTGTTGCATCCTCCTCGCTACAGTTAAAATCTTCAATAAAACTAGTCAATAATGGAACCCTTATCTCATTAGATGGACATGCAAATCTTCTTCAACATTCAAACCATAGGTACTCTTGGAATTAAACAGTAAAATGTACCTAGACTCAAGTTGGTGGAGCTTACCTTCTTGGTTACCCCCTCTCCTTAATTTGGGGACCTGGTCAATGGCATAATAAACCAAATCATTTATATTTCCCTTGTGTACCTCGTTTATGTGTCGTGCCACCACATAATTCTTATCATTATTTTTCACTGCCCTCAAATGTTGTAAGATTCGGATATGCACCATATGTATGGTGCTTCCTATGTACATTTTCATGCACGTACATTGTAAAATGTATACCACGAATTCACTCTTGCAATTTAGTGATTGCCTAATTTTCCACGGTTTGTTTAGGAGAGGCGATATCACTTGTCTTTCATTGCGACCAATCTTACAGGCTTTGCATTTAAAGCTTTTATGGAAGCCTGGGCTTGATTTCAACCAGTTTTCTGTCTTTGTTATCTCTGGGCTAGTTTTGAATAGATCATTTCGCATTGACCTTGCCTTATTAAAAGTAATCATTGGTCTTCGAGATACTAATCCATTCAATATTGGATCACTTTTCAAAAGATGCCAATGCTTGCACAGACTGTCCCTCACTCTGGAATGGTATGCATTATATCCATTAATCAACCTGATTTGGTCTCCTGCTTTCTTCTTCTTATTTTTCACACTTTCTACATCTGGTTTCAGAAGTGTCTCTCTCTCTATTTTATTTACTTTATCCTGAGCCTGGTTTAAAACTTGTGCTCTGTACCCTCTTTGGATAAATCTTTTGGTCAGAGAATTTTGCGCCCCTTTTAGTGTACCTACATCACTGCAGTTGCGCTTCATCCTTAGTTGCTCTGCATATGGAATACTCATTTTCAAACGCTGTGGGTGGAAGTTATCTGCATGCAGAACGGTATTCCCTGCAGTGGGTTTCCTAAAGGTGCAGGTATGGATCCTGTCCTCTTGTACATACACCTCTAGGTCCAAAAATGAGACACTGGTTTTACTTATATGGTCCGTAAATTTCAAATTCAAATTGTTTTCATTGATGTCCTGGACAAAATTTTTAGCTAAATCACTTGATCCATCCCATACCACAAATAGATCATCAATGAAACGGATCCATATTAGCACATTTTCCTTCCAGTATTTGGTGTGCTCGGTTTTGAGCACCTGCTCCTCCCACCAGCCCATATGCAAATTAGCATAGCTGGGGGCGAAGCAGGTGCCCATCGCCGTACCCTGTACTTGTTTGTATGTGTCTCCTCCAAATAAAAAATGGTTGTTGCTCAGGCACAATCTGCACATCTCTACCAACATCACTGAGTGCTGATATAAACCAATATTTCGTGTGTTCAAGTAGTGCCGCACCGCCCTTAAGCCATCATCGTGAGCAATGCTGGTGTACAAACTGACCACATCTAATGTGATCAGGAGGTAAGAGTCCTTCCAGGCCACATAGGTTATTTTATTCAAGAAATCCCTTGTGTCTTGAATATACGCAGGGAGTGCCCTGACAAACTCTTGTAGGAAGGAATCTAAATACCTAGACATGGGCTCAAACAGACTGCCAATTGCAGAGATGATAGGTCTGCCCGGCGGGTTTTCTTTATTCTTATGTATTTTTGGAATTAGATATAGCACGGGCATTACTGGATTCTCAACCTTCATAAACAAATATTCAGCTTGTGTAATAAGTCCTAGCCCTCGCCACCTACTCAAATCCTTCATCAATTTCTGCTTGATTTCAAGTAGATTACTTTGTGGTACCATGAGGTAGCAACTGCGGTCCCTTAACTGTTTCTTGGCCTCTGAGTTATAGGACTCCAAAGGCCAAAGGACCACATTGCCCCCTTTGTCTGATTGCCGGACTACAATATCCGGTCTACTTTTTATTTTAGTTAACACAGCTGAGTACTCCTTATCAAACTGAGTACTATCTTTACAAAATCCTCTACTGGAGGTTAGTGATAAATCCTTCAAGTCTTTAATGACTAGATCAAAGAACATGTCTATGGCATCTCTTGGGGTATTCGGTGTAAACGTAGAGCTTGGTCTAAAAGGGGTGGTTGCCCTTTCATATACATCCAGTCCTAGTGTATCAACCATCTGGCTTACATTTCCAATTACCTGTAACCCCTCCCCTCTAATTCAAGTTGTTGCAAATCAAAAAGTACCTCCATGTCTCCAACCTCCAAATTGGATGTCTCCTCTCTCTCTCGTATTTTCTTTTCCAAACCACTGTCTCTGTTGTGGAAGAATTTTTTAAGTTTAATTTTTCTTATGAATTTAAAAAAGTCAATCCGAGTTTGTGAGTAGTTGAAGTTGGTTCGGGTACAAAAAGATAAACCCAATGCCAAAATTTTATTTTCTTCATCCGTCAAAGCCAAGTCTGTTAAATTAATCACTGTTGTTGTTTCCTCCATCCTCTGCGTTGTTATGTTTCTTTCTTCTTTGTTGGCTCCAACTCCTCCTACCGCCACCCTGCCAGGAGGACCCATCCTGTCCACACGTAAGCCTAATTTGTGTTACTGTCTGGAAGGAATACACAAACCCCAACAGCAGAGCCATTCACAGTCCTGTGACCCAGAACACTGGCAGAAGGCACAAATGAATAGGACAAGAAACTGCCAACTTTCTAAAAGTGCCATTTTCAGAATAGTGACTTAAACTCTGACTTTCCCATTAACATACTTTTTTTAGCCAATGATATTTAGCCTAGCTGTACAGCAGTGCGGCTGGTGTGCATCATGGCTAATATATATATATATATATTCACTGAAAAAACCATAGGTTTCAGGCACGTTATAGTTAGAAATTAGCATTTAAAAAACCTTAGAAATTCACAGAAAAAACCATAGGTTTTAGGGAAAGTTATAGTTAGTTGGACATTTCACTCGTACAAAACCAGAGAAATTCCCACGTTATAGTTAGTTCAGCTAACTATAACTCGCGCCCCCGCAATGCACTGCTGATGACATCACATATGACATCACTCATGACATGGTCAGTGACATCACTGATGACATCACTGATGACATCTCAAATGACATCACTGATGACATCACTGATGACATCATCAAGTGACTGTTTCTGTAACGTTTAAATATGTTTAATATATATAGGGAAAGGCGTATTGAAGAATGAGTGGGTGTTTAAGTGTCTGAATGGATGATTTAGTTGGTGCGTGACTGACTCTATAAGTGAGTGATTAAATGTATCTTACTGAATGCACGGGTTAGTGACTAAACTGTGTGAATGTCTGTATCCGTCTGTCTGTTGGTGTGTAAGCGGCTGCATGGGTTTGTGAATAGCTACATAAGTGTCTATATGGGTTATTGATTGGTTGTCTGAGTATCTGTATGGATGCCTGAGTGTTTGTATGGGTGGGGTGTGTGTGACTCTGTGCATAGATGTGTGAGTGGGTGATTCACTGGGTGCATGGTTTCAAGAGTGCATCTGTGATGGACTGTATGGGTGTGTGAGTGTGCGTATGGGTGTGTTAGTGAGTGAATGTATATCTCAGTGGTACATGTGTGAGTAACTACATATGTGAAAGGCAGTATATATGTGTGTTGGAATATATAAATAGCTATAAGTGAGAGTGTGTGATTATGAGAGTGACTGTATGGATGAGTGTGTGCTTGTATCAGTGATTGTATAAGAGCGTAAGAATGTCCTAGTATTTGTATGAGTAAGTGAGCTGGTGTGTGTATAACTGTATAGGTGAGTAAATGGGAGTGTGATTAATTATTTGCATGACTGACTAGGTGTATGAGTACCTCTATGGAGGAGTGGTGGTGTGTGAGTGTCTATATAGGCGTATGAGTGCATATGATAGTCCTGTACTGAGTGATGGTAAGTATGAGTGACTGTACGGGTGAGTGCGTGGATATGTGTTTAGACCTAAGAATCAGTGAGTGGGTATGTAGTTATTGCTGCTGGAGTGTCTATGGTTTTGAGAATGGCAGTCTGTTATTTAGAGTTGGTGTATCAAAGGTTACATTAGGGTGTGAGAAGATGCATCAAATTATCACATGGATGATGTCATCAGTGATGTCATCAGTGATGTCACTGACCATGTCATGAGTGATGTCATATGTGACGTCATCAGCAGTGCATTGCGGGGGCGCGAGTTATAGTTAGCTGAACTAACTATAACGGGGAATTTCTCTGGTTTTGTACGAGTGAAATGTCCAACTAACTATAACTTTCCCTAAAACCTATGGTTTTTTCAGTGCATTTCTAAGGTTTTTTAAATGCTAATTTCTAACTATAACGTGCCTGAAACCTATGGTTTTTTCAGTGAATTTCAAAGGTTTTTTAAATGCTAGTTTCTAACTATGCCTACAGAGGTAGGACATGTGAAGAAAGAAGAAGAAAAGCACAGAAAGAAGGAAGACAAATGAAGAAAGAGGCAACAGAAGTCCAGCAAGACGAAGGAAAGTGCAAGAAGAAGGAAGAGATGTGCAGAAAGAACCAACAGAGGAGTAGAAAGTACTCCTGTGCCCCCAACTTTTGCTGATGGGAACTGGTGGTAACTGACTCTGTCTCTGGTGGTAAAAGACACTTAGAATACAGTGAAAACACCTACATACACTAGGGAACACTATGCGTTGGGGTACCCCTGTGATTAGCATGACCTCCTCTGTATTTGCCATGAGTTAGTGCCTGGGTCATTGGATGAGTACATGGGTACTGACTGGATGATTAGAGTACTGCAAGGACAGTGGATGGTGAATTTATAAGTGCTTGTGTTTTGGCGGAGTGATTGGATAAGTACATGGTGCTCGCTGGTTGATTGGAGGAGTGCATGGGTAGTGACAGGGCGATGGCTGGACTGCATCAGTAGTGCGCAGGGTAAGTTGGAGGATTAATTCCCCTTGAATCCTGAGGGTCCCTATTTGATAAAAGCCCTGGCGGTGGCGGTCCCTCGGGCTTGGGGCCTTGGAGGCCCCCAAACATTAAAAACAAGCCCCGGGAGGTGGCGGTCCCCGGGCTGCGGGGCCCCCGCGGGCCCTGCATTTATTTGTTGGCAATGCCCCCGGGACCTGGCCCACCCGGGGTCTCAACTAAATGAAGCGCGTATCCCGCGCTTCTATTTTTTACATTTCGGCGGGATTCGCGACCCCAGCGCGAATTTCGCCAATTTTTAAAAAATGCTTTTTTGGGCCTTGGCGGTCCTTGTGGGACCCCTGAGCAGGCCTAGGGGTTCAGGTGTTTCTACCCTGCCCCCTTTCTTCTTTTTCACCTTTCCCTGTTTTCTTGTGACTCGGTTCTACCGAGTCACAAGATGGCTGCCAACACTTCCTGGTTTGGAGTGTTGGCAGCCAATTAAAATGAAGCTCGTGGTCAGGAGGGTTCGCAGATCCACCGCGCCTCTAGATATCGATATTTGTTTTTTTACAATTTCTCAGCAACTACCGAACGGATTTACACCATTTTTAAAAAGGTCGCTTTCTGAGCCAAGCAGTTCTCAAATAGCAACAAAGCACTTTTGAATTATTTGTTATCTCTATGTTTTTTTATCCAGTTGACCACTTGATTAAATGTTACGCTTAGGGGAGAAAATGTGGTGTTACCAAGTTGGAGTTTCTGCTTCAGCTCGTCATTCTGTGATTCTGGTCAAATCACTTAATCTCCCCATGCCTACAACCAAAATGAGTTTGTCCTTGAATGATGTAACCAATGCTCATGTAAAGCACTCCAATATCTGACCAGCCTGCACTATATAAAACTGCAAAAACAAAGGATAAAAAGTGTTTTCCACACTTCTGTCATCGGGCTATACGGGGGCTACATCTGGGTGATATTTGTGCTACATTTGGGCTCATTTTTCTCTGGTGGCCATCTTGGGAGACTTCAATTACATTCATTAAACTTTATTCGATCTGATTTAGAAACATAGATCATAAAAGTGTACATAAAAACAGTACATCCTCTTTCTTAATACAATACAGTGAGAATTAATTAAAACCTGTAGGTAAAAACAGGTGTTACAAAGCCCGGTTCAGAGCAACTTCAGGTTAACAGAATAGTAAAGTTCAATGTTTCGCAAGATCAATCTCATGTACTTCGTGCAAAATACGCAATAAGGGGTCCAAGTAGGATGCAACGCTCCAATACCTGACCAGTCTGCACTATATAAAACTGCAAAAAAACTAAAAATAAAAAGTGTTTTCCACACTTCTGTCATTGGGCTATATGTGGGCTACATGTGGGTGATATTTGTGCTACATTTGGGCTCTTTTTTCTCTGGTGGCCATCTTGGGATACTTATTTGTTATGAAGTTTCCTAATTTCCTCATTTACTGCAGTCTCCTCAGTAGGAAATGCTTTCAGTTTTTTACTTTGATTCCATCAAGAAGGCATTCAGATGTGTCACACATTTGCCATAAATTCAGAATGTTAGCACTCTAGTTGCTCATTAGATCACTGTAGTAAAGCTACTGCTCACCAGGGAGTTAACTGGAAGTCTACTGCTGGTATTGAAAGTGATTGTTTCAGTCTGCATGTCAGAATTTTCTAATGAAATAGAAGAGGATTTGAGATCTCACTTAAAACATGCCCTAATTTTTCTTTCTGCAGAACTAACCATAATTTCTATGGCAAAATGAACCCCCTCATTTTTTTCCTTTTTAAATTAAATGTTTTAAGTGTTACCGGTTTATTCCAATCAAGATGGCTTCAGGTGTGCCATAATTTTTTCATAAGTAAGACTGTTAGCGCTCTAGTTGTTCTTTAGAACACTCTGGGAAGCTGCAGTAGAACACCAAGGAATCAACTGGCAGGCTACTCCTGTTGAAATATAACAGGAAGATATTTGAGATCTCACTTAAAACATGTCCTAATTTTTCTTTCTACAGCACTAACCATAATTTCTATGACAAAATGAACCCCATCATTTTGTTCCTTTTTAAATTAAATGTTTTAAGTGTTACCAGTTTATTCCAATCAAGATGGCTTCAGGTGTGCCATACTTTTGTCATAGGTAAGGCTGTTAGCGCTCTAGTTGTTCTTTAGAACACTCTGGGAAGCTGCAGTAGAACACAAAGGAATCAACTGGCAGGCTGCTCCTGTTGAAATATAACAGGAAGATATTTGAGATCTCACTTAAAACATGTCCTAATTTTTCTTTCTACAGCACTAATCATAATTTCTAAGACAAAATGAACCCCATCATTTTGTTCCTTTTTAAATTAAATCTTTTAATTGTTACCAGTTTATTCCAATCAAGATGGCTTCAGGTGTGCCATACTTTTGTCATAGGTAAGGTTGTTAGCGCTCTAGTTGTTCTTAAGAACACTCTGGGAAGCTGCAGTAGAACACAAAGGAATCAACTGACAGTCTCTGCCCTTGTTGGATTTACATGTTTTACTGAGAATGTCAGACTTCATTCTCACATGACTGAGAAAGATAATGTGAATTTACAGAAAATATGCTCTCATTTTAGCTTCTGGGGCACCTTCCAAACCTCGGTGGGACAAGCATGAGAAAATAGTTTTCTCTCAAACATGATTCATGAAATCCCAGCAGAAGGTTTTTCACGGGGTAAAATCACCCTAGAACACACCACAATTCCTAAAATTAGTATGGTACCATCAACAAATGAATTCTAATGTAACTAAAGTCTGTTATCACCCTTTATAGTTCTCCTTTTGGTGACCCTCAAAATCTTCTATTCACTACAATGCATTTCATTGGGGTGCTATCATGTATATTGGTCCCAAGATGGCTGCCAACACTTCTTGGATGAAGTGCTGACAGCCAATCAGATCTCACGATGACATGTGTGGTTAGGCTCCACCCAGATATATAAAGTTCTTTTTCCTTTAATATTTAAAAAAACTACTGAACGGATTTACACCATTTTTGAAAAAGTCGCTTTCTGAGCCAAGCAGTACCTTTATGCCAAATTTGGGGTAAATCCGTTCAGTAGTTTCCACTGTAGCCTTGCACAAAGTTCCCTATGGGAAATTGATTTTTGACTCTTATTTTTTGAATTTCTCAGCAACTACTGAACGGATTTACACCATTTAACAAAAAGGGCTCTTTCTGAACCAAGGGCTACCTTTTGCAAAATTTGGTGTAATTTCGTTCAGCAGTTCGGGCTGTAGCTTTGTCTGAAGTTTCCTATGGAAAATAACATTGAGAAAACACGTTTTGGGACCCCCTTTTTTCTTGGCCCCCGCTGCCGAATCACCCCGAAACTTTCAAGATAGGAGCGGACCGGAGCGCCACACGAGTTTTGAAAATTTCGCGAAGATTCGTCGACCGGCGCCAAAATTATTGGGAATAGAATGTTGTGAATTTCCTATGGAAAATAGGTCCTAACTATAACTACCTACTGGCTACCGCCAGTAGGTAATATATATATATATATATCCAACAGTTTAGTAGCGCAGCACCCGAGCCACTTGCAACGGCGGGCCGTGGAAGGGTCGCAAACCCTTAATAACCATTCCAAGCGTTGTTCACACAGTAAAAAGACAACACACCAGGGCCACCAAACTTGCTTCAGTGTGATTTATTCAGCAAAGTCACTCAACGCGTTTCGAAGCGTCCGCTTCTTGCTCACGAGTGTCGTGCATTGCAAATCAAACGTTTTTAAACAAATCATGTGACATTATAAGTATAAAAAGTGAAAACAGACTTCATTACGTCTTCAAACAAAAATCATTGGAACAAACTGCATGAACTTTTAAAGGCCAAACAATGTTACAAGAGATGGCATTCCATTTACCAGAATTCAATGGATATTGTAATACATATATTTACAGTTATTAGAACAAATGTAACCCGATTTAATTATAATTTTTAAAACATTAGGAATCGCCTATCACTTACTTCGAGTCAAATTCCGACTACATATCCCATAAATCACTAAAAAATGCTATATGGAGCACGTTATAACTAACTTTATTGAGACAAGGTGCAATCACATACTAATGGTATCTTAATCATCACGTTGAAGTTCATACCCCAGTGGCTCTAACCTCAACAAAAACGGGACCTAACCCGTTATTAACCCCAGTGGGTAATCCGTAAAACATTTTTAACTGTAAAGTCTATAGGACCCAATACTGAGTCAAAAAACAAAAAACATCATGCCCCAGTGGGCAATGTGACTTATACCAGGATGGCACTGTCGAAAAAAACTCAATACCTCGTGCTCATAGCCTAGTAGATAAGATTGCGGGACCACCTGCTCGTCTATATGACATATTGTCATTAGGACTCAGTTCCTCAATTTAAATGCAGGGCCAGGTTACAGTTCTATATTATCTATTGTAATAAGGACTAAACCACCATTCTTAACAAAAAATAAAAAAATATATAACACCATCCTTGCCGGTAGATATAGCAGGTATCATGGTCTAATTTACTTTCCACTTGCTTTGAGACATATCCAAAATCTGCAAAAGGATAATAATAGGAAAATTTTTAGAAAATCTTTTTTGAGAAAATGTTGGGGTTCACAAAAGATAAAAACATGATTTCATAAATTTACAATCACTGTAATAGTTTCAACAAGATCAAGAAAACGTAAAAACCATATGTCAACATTGAACATATGCTTAAAAACATTCATGAACATTAATATATTGCAGCTTCAGTAACAGTGCTTGTATTAAACAGCGAAATAATCAACCCAAATGCACAGATAAGGCTTCATCACCATTATGACCTACTGGTTGCATTGTGTGGTATTTAATGATAAACCTGGATTCAAGGCGCCGCAGTTCTTTAACTCTGTCACCGCCTCTTTCTCTTCTAGGAATACTGTCTAGTACAATAAAAGATAAAAGTTTGGTATTCTGATTGTGGTGGGAAAAGAAATGCCGGGCTATTGGATATTGTTTGTCATTGTGTGTGATTGCCCTCAGGTGCTCCAAAATACGCTTCTTAGCCTTATGTATGGTACTACCAATGTAGAATTTATTGCAGGGGCACCTGAGGGCATAAACCACATACTCAGTGTTACATGATACATGTTTGTTGATTTTAAACGGTTCGCATTCAGTGTGTAATTTGATCTCCTTGCAATTTTTGCTGTATTTGCAGGTTTTGCATCTGCCACATACAAAAAACCCCTGTACAGTATTATTTAAACTGTCGGAAGGAATCAGAGTCGGACAGATTATATCATTAAGGGATCTAGCCCTTCTATATGTTATCTGTGGATATTCATCTAGACATTTGTCCAAATCTGCATCAGTTTTGAGAACCTCCCAATACTTACCCAAAGATTTCCGTACTTCCCTCGCTTTTTTGTTATATGTTGTAATAAACCTGATACTACAGGCATCATTCAACTCTGGGACTTGGGATGGTTTTAATAAGTCTGCTCTGTTTCTTCTATCAACTTCCTCACAGGCGTTCATTATGCACTTGGAACTGTAACCTCTTATAAGGAACCGGTCAATCATTTTCACTTTTTCTTCATTAAATCCCTCCTGGGTACTACAGTTACGTTTTGCACGAAGCAATTCTCCCAATGGGATACTCTGGATGAGGTTAACAGGATGGCAGCTCTGGGCATGTAAAAGACTGTTCCCTGCAGTCGTCTTTCTGTAAAGGAATGTGTCTAACTTATCTTTATTGGCTTTAACTTGCACATCCAAAAATTCGATAGTTTCTTTGCTCATTTGACTAGTAAAAGAGAGATTGAGTGTATTACTATTCAGTGTTTTAACAAAATCATTAGCTTCATCTACACTTCCATCCCAAATACAAAAAATATCGTCGATATACCGCGCCCAAATTTTTACATGATTTTTAAAAAGATCATGGTGGCTGACCACCTGCTCCTCCCACCAGCCCAGGTAAAGACACGCCAAGCTGGAGGCGAAGCAGGTCCCCATCGCCACCCCAAGAGTCTGACGGTATATCAGACCATCAAAAATAAAGAAATTCTTAGTTAGACAGGTAGACGTCATATCAGTTAACATGTCAGTGTGCAATAAAAAAGACACAGACCTGTTTTGTAAAAAATGCATACATGCTTTTATGCCCAAATCATGGGGAGTACTAGTATACAAGCTATTGATATCAAGACATATCAATAAGTAGTTATCCTTCCAAATGACATCTTCAATGAGTCGCAGAAAGTCGGATGTATCCTTCACATATGATGGAAGGTTCTGAACCCAAGGTTGCAGATAGTAATCCACATACCTCGAGGTGTTTTCGAAGCAACTGCCTCTGGAAGAAACTATAGGTCTTCCGGGGGTTTGTCCTATCTTTATGCACCTTAGGAAGTAGGTAGAGAACAGGTCATTTAGGATATTTACAAAATAGAAAGTTATACTCTTCTATTTCCAATAAACCTCTGTCCCTCCACTCCCCCAACTTCTCCTGATATTCACAATTGGCCTTTTCATAAATTGGTCTAGTACTTCTTTCGTATCTTGTGGTATCACTAACTTGTCTGATACCTTCACCTAAATATTGATCTTTAGACAAAATAACAATATTCCCGCCCTTATCAGACTTTTTTATCACAATGTTTCTATCATTCTTAAGGGCTTCAATAGCTTTGATATGAGCTGCAGATAAGTTGTTCTTGATATATACTCTTTTCTTTTGTATTTTTTCAATTCCTGAACAACTCCTGCTTCAAAGACATCTATTGCTTGGTTAACAATCTGAGGCAAGAAAATGGATTTGGGTTTAAAACCACTGTTGTGGTTCAAATCCAACCTGATATTTTCATTGATTAAATTAATATATGGATCCGGAATCAAACCAGGTTGATCCCCTAACTCATTTAATGTAAATAACAGATCAATATCCCCAATTGCAATATTACTGGGAGACTCACTTACATCATTCCTTGTTTCTTTCACCTTAGTCGCAAACCACTTTTTAAGGCGCAATTTCCGTGTGAACTGGAATAGGTCAATCCGACCTTGCGTATAGTCAAATTCGGTAGATGGACAAAAAGTCAATCCGCGTGCTAGTACCTCCGTCTCGATGTTACTCAATGGCCGTTTGGAAAGATTAATCACAGTCTTTTTGTCTTGACAATTCACATTCATTGTTTCTGCTGATTTCTCTGCCCCCTTGTCCTGGTTCCCACTGGGCTCTCGATTTCCTCTCGCTGCTTTGTATTTGGTCTTTTGGCGCCTCTTCCTCCGCGTCCACGACCTCTTAGTCCACTCGCACCTTGCTTGCTTTGGGCAGCCATTCTGTCTTGTGCCATGATAGTGAACTCTTTTAAAATTAGGTTTATTTACTCCCGTGACCGCTGTTTCGCTAACATCCTCAGCGTTAGTTGTATCTTCTGACCCTCGAGTTTCATCACTTGCCGCTGCCAGTTCACCATGGCTATTAGCACCCGAAGATGTTTCCAGAAATCTATTTTTTGCTGAGACATTGCCTCTCAAATGATCATAACGTTTAGAGAAAGTTAATATCTGCCCTTTCTCATAGTCTATGAGATCCCGCAGAAATTTCTTTTGTTTCTTATCCTTTATTTCTTTCTCTATTTTTTCAAGGCGTTGCTCTAATTTTGACATATCGTTCTGGAATTCTAGGTTGTCACAGACACTTTTTAACTGGGTTGTGATTTCCTCTATCTCATTCGTTATTCGGTCACAATCCTTCCTGGCATATTTAACCAGTAACTCTAACATAACAATAGAGCACTGGTGGTTGTTTGTTGCCCACTCATCGACTAAATCAGGATCCGGATCACTGAAGGTCGGAGTAATAAAAATTCGAAGACCGCGAGGTACCCGCCCGGCCTCCACATATTTTTGTAATGTCGTGGCTTCCCACCACTTATTCTGTTCAGCTTTTAGTAATTTCCACAATCTGTCCCACAATGTTTTTTTTAGAAGTACCAGTATTCGAAATGCCAGTGGTGTCGGTGCATTCATCGCTCTCAGGCAGTGTTTGTTTATCGAACATTTTACTTGCCGCCTCCTTTCTCTTGTCATGTCTCGACATTGCCATAGATAGAAAAAATCAAACGCGCAGAAGCGCGCACACTCTGAAAAATGGTCCCGAGCTACAACGTATCCAGTCGAGCTCTCGACTCCGTTTGCCCAAACCGCCAAACTTAAATGTAGCATCTGCATCTGTTCCCGTCCATCAAAAGGCATACACACTCTGCACTTACATTCGTGCTGCCGTTTTGGAACCGGGTTAGTGCTGCTGTATCCAACTCTTCGGCGAGGGCGGGCAGGGGTTGCTTAAAATTCAATCCAACAGTTTAGTAGCGCAGCACCCGAGCCACTTGCAACGGCGGGCCGTGGAAGGGTCGCAAACCCTTAATAACCAATCCAAGCGTTGTTCACACAGTAAAAAGACAACACACCAGGGCCACCAAACTTGCTTCAGTGTGATTTATTCGGCAAAGTCACTCAACGCGTTTCGAAGCGTCCGCTTCTTGCTCACGAGTGTCGGGCATTGCAAATCAAACGTTTTTAAACAAATCATGTGACATTATAAGTATAAAAGTGAAAACAGACTTCATTACGTCTTCAAACAAAAATCATTGGAACAAACTGCATGAACTTTTAAAAGCCAAACAATGTTACAAGAGATGGCATTCCATTTACCAGAATTCAATGGATATTGTAATACATATATTTACAGTTATTAGAACAAATGTAACCCGATTTAATTATAATTTTTAAAACATTAGGAATCGCCTATCACTTACTTCGAGTCAAATTCCGACTACATATCCCATAAATCACTAAAAAATGCTATATGGAGCACGTTATAACTAACTTTATTGAGACAAAGTGCAATCACATACTAATGGTATCTTAATCATCACGTTGAAGTTCATACCCCAGTGGCTCTAACCTCAACAAAAACGGGACCTAACCCGTTATTAACCCCAGTGGGTAATCCGTAAAACGTTTTTAACTGTAAAGTCTATAGGACCCAATGCTGAGTCAAAAACAAAAAACATCATGCCCCAGTGGGCAATGTGACTTATACCAGGATCGCACTGTCGAAAAAACTCAATACCTCGTGCTCATAGCCTAGTAGATAAGATTGCGGGACCACCTGCTCGTCTATATGACATATTGTCATTAGGACTCAGTTCCTCAATTTAAATGCAGGGCCAGGTTACAGTTCTATATTATCTATTGTAATAAGGACTAAACCACCATTCTTAACAAAAAATAAAAAATATATAACACCATCCTTGCCGGTAGATATAGCAGATATCATGCTCTAATTTACTTTCCACTTGCTTTGAGACATATCCAAAATCTGCAAAAGGATAATAATAGGAAAATTTTTAGAAAATCTTTTGGGTCCTATAGACTTTACAGTTAAAAACGTTTTACGGATTACCCACTGGGGTTAATAACGGGTTAGGTCCCGTTTTGTTGAGGTTAGAGCCACTGGGGTATGAACTTCAACGTGATGATTAAGATACCATTAGTATGTGATTGCACTTTGTCTCAATAAAGTTAGTTATAACGTGCTCCATATAGCATTTTTAGTGATTTATGGGATATGTAGTCGGAATTTGACTCAAGTAAGTGATAGGCGATTCCTAATGTTTTAAAAATTATAATTAAATCGGGTTACATTTGTTCTAATAACTGTAAATATATGTATTACAATATCCATTGAATTCTGGTAAATGGAATGCCATCTCTTGTAACATTGTTTGGCCTTTAAAAGTTCATGCAGTTTGTTCCAATGATTTTTGTTTGAAGACGTAATGAAGTCTGTTTTCACTTTTTATACTTATAATGTCACATGATTTGTTTAAAAAACGTTTGATTTGCAATGCACGACACTCGTGAGCAAGAAGCGGACGCTTCGAAACGCGTTGAGTGACTTTGCCGAATAAATCACACTGAAGCAAGTTTGGTGGCCCTGGTGTGTTGTCTTTTTACTGTGTGAACAACGCTTGGATTGGATATATATATATATATATATATATATATATATATATATATATATATATATATATATATATATATATAGATAGATATATAGATAGATATAGATCATCATCAATATTGTTTTATTTCGGATTACAATCCATAAACACTCTTTAATAGGATTATAGAATTCAACTTGAAACTAAGAATAGTAAAATAGCTTAAAACAGTGCATATTCTCATCATTAAAAATAATCTATTACAACTTACTCATATTTACAATACAAATATAGCACTTTTACCAGCATTCTAGCTATTAAAACAAGGTAGGAGCACTCCAAGTTGGGAAACACAGTAGACCTCAGTTTGTTGTGCATGCATATCTTGACTAAAGCGTGCGAGGATAGGGCACATAAAGCAATTTCACAGCTCTCTTTCTCTCGTGGACCCGTAGCCTGAACCTCAAGTGATTGTGCAGATGTTCCTTCTAATCATTTGCGGATTAGCCAGGCTGCCTTTAGATACTTGGCCATACCAATCACGATCACTTGTGTCTGACCTAAGAATTCTCAGAGTTATATCGGGGGACATAAAACCAATAAGATTGCATAATGGAATAATCAATTTGTTGCGTGGGGTTCGCTATGCATTGCAGAAGAATCAAAAGTGGGAAATTGTCTTAGAAGGGTTATTGCATGCTTTGTATGTGCTGTAGGACTTCTCACATTCAAAAGTGAATTGGGCCAGTGGGAGTGTCCCATACCTGAACTTCAAGTACAGCTGTCTAGGCAATGAACCTTGTATCGAATCAAGTGCTGCTATATATGATGGCATAATCTTGAAGTCAAGGAATTGGTCAGATAAGCTACCAGTCTTACATGCTTTGATCTTATCACCACAGAAGTAATCCCTGCATTGATCTTTAAGCTCTTGACGCAAGTAGCAGGGAATCACTTCTGGGTTGGCCCAGAGATTTTCGAGGCCTACAGCATAAAGCATCTTTTTTACATTTGGCAGCCACTTGATACTTAAATGGCCTGCTGTTTTTAAAAGCTCCCTCATTGCTTCCTTGTAGGGCTCTAGTTCAGGTGTTGACCAGAGTCTGAGCCAAAAAATTAAAGGTTGCGACTTTATGGTAGAGGAGATCGGGAACAATCCCATATCTTTCAGCACAGGGAGTGTGGGTGTGCTCTGTGGGAGATTAGTAAAATGTCTAAGAAATCTATTCTCTACCAAAGTCAACTCTGCATTTTCTACGTGGCCCCAGAGCTCTGCACCATAGAGAGCTGCACTTTTTGCCTTCACTTTGTATATTTCTAGAGCAGGCATTAGATGGCTAGATTTTAGTTTCTTCGCCATTTTTAATATTGCTCCCGTCTCTTGCTGTAACTTGAGTGCGCTTTTGTTAATCTCAACCTTCCAACTAAAATTGTGGGCAAGTCGTCACTCCTAAATATGTAATATCTTTGACCAAGTCAAGTATTACATTATTAACCTGCAACCTAGGGTGTGAAGATCTATAGGGATTGAATACCATCACTTGGTTTTGCTGATATTCAATTCTAGTCCTCGATCTGCACAAAACTGTAAAAACGATCTAAAATGGCTTGTAATCGCGAGGTGTTTTGGAGATTAAGGGCCCGATTCACAGAACTAACTTAAGACAAAATCCTAAACTTACTACCATTTTGGTATTCACAGAAGGCACTTACTCATTTTGGTATTCACAGAAGGCACTTACTCATCAATGAGTAAGTGCCTTCTGTGAATACTAAAATGAGTAAGTTACTCAAAATGAGTAAGTTACTCAAAATGAGTAAGTTACTCAAAATGAGTAAGTTACTCATTCTGGTATTCACAGAAGGCACTTACTCATCAATGAGTAAGTGCCTTCTGTGAATACCAAAATGAGTAAGTGCCTTCTGTGAATACCAAAATGGTAGTAAGTTTAGGATTTTGTCTTAAGTTAGTTCTGTGAATCGGGCCCTAAGAGAGTATCATCTGCAAAAAGAAGTGTGGGTATTTTTCTGGAACCAACTCTTGGGGCATCATTACTCTCAAAATTGAGTATCTCTGCCTGATCATTAATAAATAGAGAGAAGAGGGTTGGAGCTAAAACACAGCCCTGCCGCACCCCCCTTCTCGATCCTGAATATGTCAGTCTGCTCTCCATTTTTGCCGTTTCTGACTCTAGCCTTGTTGTTGCATGGAGTCTAATGAGGATATCTAAGATATTTTCTGGTACACCCATGTTTTTCAGTACTTCCCACAGCTTGCTCCGAGGTACCATGTCGAACGCAGAACTTAGATCTACAAAATCAAAATAGAGATGGCCTATCCCCAGAGCTACCGTCATCCAGTATACAATGTTAAATCTCAGTATTTGGTCCAGAGTGCTGGTTTTTGGTCTAAGGTCAGCTTGCAGGTCAGACAGGATGTTGTTACTTGGGAGCCATTCAGTCAATTTGGCCAAAATTTGTCTGCAAAAGATTTTCTGCAGCCCATTGATTAAGCTGATCAGTCTGTAACTCCCTGGTTCATCTCAACGCCCTTTCTTATAGATCAGGAGAATTTCGGCCCCTTGCCAGGAGTCAGGGATCGGCCCTGCCTTCAAAATTGCTCTAGACAGGATGTTCAAGTAGGTCACCCAGTTGCCCGGCTCAGAGGCGTAAAGATCGACTGGTATACAGTCTGGTTCTGGCACCTTTTTGGCCGCAAGTGATTTGAGTCCAATAAGTGAGTCATTATAAGATATCTCAAGGGCGTCTAGTTGACCTGCTGTATTGCCCCAGGAAGGGCTGGTCATCCCCTCGCTGTTCGCCTCAGCTTTTGCCAGGGAGTATAGCTTTTCAAAATGATCTACCCACAATTCTGGTTGTACATGGAAAGCAACTACATCAATAGGTTAGCTGCTGCCATGCGCAATGATACTCCAGAATAAAGGATTTTAATTTACAATTAATTTGAGTGTAAACGCCATGCTTCGACCTGCTTCTAATCTATTGTTATCACTTATTATTGTAATAGAGTAACCCAATGTTAGTCAATGGAAGAAATAGGGCTAACAACAGTGAAAAACGACTTTATGAGTTTTTCACTGACAGGACATGTAAAGCCTAAGTACACATGTCCTACTTTTAAAATACAATGTACCCTGCCCTATGAATCTTTAGGGCCTACCTTAGGGGTGACTTGTAAGTTTTTCAGGTTGAAATGGCAGTTTAAAACTGCACTGCGGCTTTGCAGTTGAAGGCCTGAGACATGTATTAAAAGGCTAGTGTAGTGGGTGGCACAATGAGTGCTGCAGGTTCATTAGTAGCATTTAATTTACAGACCCTGAGTACAGGTAATAGCACTTTATCAGGGACTTACAAATAGATTAAATGAGCCAATTAGGTGTAGTCCAATTTCACCATGTTTGAAGGAGCGAGCACAACCACTTTAGCATTGATTAGCACTGGTAAAGTCCTAATGCCAACAAAAACAAATTCAGCAAAACAGGAGGAGTGGAGGTCAAAGGTTAGGGGGAATCCAAGGATGTCAGATCTAACAATCTCCCTTTGAAGGACACTGCTGTTTATGCTCCTAATCCTGTATTGTAATAATTGGTTCTTCAGTCATGCCATGATGTGTAACAATTGATTCTTCAGTGATGCTATGGTGCTGAAGGAACAACCTGGAAGGAGCAAAACATATTGAACAACAGATTGAATAACAAACAAACTTTTAAAAATATGTAGCTATGTGTGTTCATTAATGTGATGTATGTACCGAAGCAGATTGGTCAAATCCCTGAGGATATTTGCAACCAATACCTACCTACCCCTACAAAACCATTAGCAGTGATCTCTGTGGATATTATAATAGCCCTTCAGCAGGATCAGGGAATGACTGCTATTCTTGTAGTGGTAGACTGTCTGTCCAAGATGGCACATATGATTCTTTGCAGTGGGTTGCCCGAAATTCAGGACCTGCTTCAGTTTACACTGCAGAATGTACTACAACTTCACGATTTACCAGTTCTCATAACATCTGACTGTGACACGCAGTTCAGGCCCAAATTTTGGAAAGCCTTGTGTGAATCTTTGCAAATTAAGCCTTCACTATAAACCAGTTCCACTCCCAATGCGATGGGCAGAAGCAAAGAGTGAATTAGAACCAGTATTTACAGCGCTTAATTTGTAAAAAAAAATATGAGTGCCAGGACCATTGTCAGAAGGCCACTGCAGTTTCCACTACACACTGTCCCTGCCAGCACTGCCAATAACAGTGCCAACAGAACTACTAACAATCACACTCCTACAAGTGTGGAAATTCAGACTATTGCCGAGCACCCGGAGCGATAACAATGGTTTGGGTGGAATATATTACTCATTTATCATGTATATTGAATTATTAAACAACTGCTGTTGTGCTGCTTTGAAAATTAGACAGAGAGCACCACCATGTGGCGGACTGTCAGAAGTGCTGGTGTTGACATTTAAGTGCCGGTGCCATTCACCCGAAACCACCAGGTCAAATTAAGCACTGAGGGGCAGATTTACAAGAACTGACGCATCTCTGCATATTAGCAGAGATGCGTCAGTTCAAGTGCGTCACGCAAAAAAACCCTTGCTCCATCATGGATACGTCGCATTTACAATGCAGCGCACCGTGGCGCAAGGATTGACAGATGCGTCACGCATCTGTTGGCGTACCGGTAACGCATTGCTGGAGTAGTGTTGCAAGCACAACGCAACTCCAGCAATGCTCAGGAATGCCTATTCCTAATGTGCTGCACCACTCCTTACGCCTGCTTCAAGCAGGCGTAAGGTTTTGACGCAGTGGCGTCGTAAAAGTGACTCAGTGGAATCTTGTAGATTTCACTGCGTCACTTTTACGAGGCTTTCTTGCGTTGTAACGCCCACCCTGCATACATTATACCTGACGCAGGTATAATGTGACGCAGGGCTTTACAACGTGACGCATCTCCCTAGATGCGTCACGTTGTAAATGTGTCGCAACGTGGCGCATTGTTAACGCCGCCGCTGTGTCACAAAAGTGACGCAACGGTGGCGTAAAAGTGTCACACGGGGCTTGTAAATCTGCCCCTGAGTATTTAAGATATTTTCTTAGCAAATCCCAGGAGATCCTGAGTCAACATGCATGGGCTAACGGAACCTTCATACAATAATGTCAATCACTCCTTTACTTATTTTCGCCACGTTTTGCATGGATGCCATCCTTGATATCGCCTTTTACTTATACCACATTTGAATGTGACTGTGCACAATGTGACTGAGAAGTTCCAAATTGCATATTTGTCAAAAAACACCCAACTAAACTTATTAAAAGCAAAGGGCACCTACAAGAAGTTTGCCACCCAGAAAAGACCGCTAGCGCTACAGTACAAATCTAGATATAAAGTATGGCTTTTTGCTCGCCATTTGGTGTTCAAGTATCTATTTCACTCAGGATTTGTTGACCCATTTTCATTTATACTATGGATCAACTCTGAGTTATGCGCTAGACAATCCTGGGTCCTTGCAAATCTATCTGGTGTTCCATATTTCCTTGTTAAAATCTGCATCTAAGAAAGCAGGGCCTTGTCCTCCTAAATTTGGGAAAGGTCACTCGGAGTAAGAGGTTTGTAGCATTTAGGATTCCAGATGAAGGAGAGGTTATTTGTGATATTTGGCAACTTTGACAGGTTATGGGCCAAGGAATGATTGATCGGAGCCCGCTTTTGCAGTCTATGCTCCTAAACTGGTATGACTGTTACATGTTTGGATCCCAATAAACCAAGTCCTGGACTGAGAAATGGGCTTAGAGGCAGGATTCTGGGAGACTGCTGCCTCCAAGGAATATGTCTTGACACCCTCAACCCCGCAGGCTGATGCGGAGGTGCAAATTAACACCACAGATGGCTGTCCGGAATTCCAGTGATTTAGCTGGGTGCTTGGCCCTGGGCTATACCTGCAGTCAGGGTGAAGCCCACAAGCGCTCTCCGCTCGAGTGGCAACGGAGGAGACACTGAGAAAAAAGTATGACTAGATGCTGTAGCGAACAGAAACAACATTTTCTGATTTGCCTTTGGGGGATTGGTAGAAACTGGGTTTCTGGTTGGCTAGGGTATGCACCTAAGCCAGGCAGAACCCATCACTCTAGTCAGAGCACGTAAGTTACACACCAAAGATAACCTGTGCTCAGCCCCAGTAGATTGGCGCAGAGCAGTCAGGCTCATCAGAGGCAATGTGTAAACACACTCACACCAGTAACACAATAAATACACCACAAAAGAGACTCCACGCAAGATTATATAAAAAATATATAGTATATTGTG
This sequence comes from Calotriton arnoldi, assembly GCA_963921515.1. Taxonomy (NCBI): domain Eukaryota; kingdom Metazoa; phylum Chordata; class Amphibia; order Caudata; family Salamandridae; genus Calotriton; species Calotriton arnoldi. The sequence continues at coordinate 197,651 of CAWUFW010015369.1, read as the reverse complement.
CATATAAACATAGACCAAATGACATGAACCATAAATACTGCGCATACTGTGCATCCTATGCAAATCCTGAGAAGGTATTCATTATCCAGGCAGTGCAAGAATCTAAATGACATACATCATCACATCAGGGCATGAAATGCAGTAGTTAGGTTAGACGAAAATACGTAAATCATATCTATAACTTGAATAACATCATGCCCAGCTTGTTTGCGCTCTTTCCACAGGGGCACTACACATATAAAACCAAATATTACCAGCAGTACATAGGGCACTCAACAATACCCTGAGTATAGGGTGTAGCACATCTGCTCTCCTACAACGCCTTATACAGAAATTATGGTAACACAATGTTCCCTTTGGGGAGACAATAGGGGTATGCCTCATAGGCTGCAGAAGCTCCTGCACATCTACTACAGGTAATGCGGTAATTTGCAGGTTTCTTGAATGTGGCCAACTCCCTGTGGCAACCGGAGACCGCCTCTCTTAATCTCCAGCCTCCGCGGCCTGGTCCTGTGCGACATTGCTCTGGGTGGTGGGGCCGCCCTCTCCTTCTACCTGAAGCGCTGCGTCCTCTGTGAGCCAGGCAATGCTAGGATTGTTGCTCCACAATCTCCGCTCGACAGTACCACAGCAGGGCACTGCTCACTGGGGGACCGTATGGGGGAAATACACCTGGCACTTTCCTTATGACAGGAGGCAGAGCGCTCACCACGTGCTAGATTGCAGGAGGAAGTGAAGACCTGAAGCGCCCTCCACACACAGTTCTTGGGGTGAAAAATAAAGAGCTCGCCATGCGCTTCTTTGTGAAATAAGAAAATGAAGCACTCACCATGCACTAGACTACAGGGGAAGCCAAGGAGCAAGAAACAGTGCTCCCCACGCTGTGGGCTCCTTGGGAGGCACATAAGCAGGGCCGGACTGGGAACCGAAACCAGCCCTGGCAAACTGCTCGGCCAGCCCCCCCGTAGGGGGAGGGGGGTGCAGCCGAGCTGTTTGCGAGGGCCGGTTTCGGCCAATTTTGTTACAAGGGGCCGATATTGCTGACCCCCGGTAACGCCAAAACCGGCCCCACCCTGGCGGCCCACCGGGGAAACGCCTGGTGCCCACTACGGCCAGTCCGGCCCTGCACATAAGGGGTATGCTGGGGCAGGCAGGCTAGCACACTGAAGCAAATAACCTCCTGGCAACCCAGCAGGGCTGAGTACACTCAAAGTCAGGGGGCAACTGACAGCAGGGCAACAAGCAGGAAAGCAATCGAGTGAGTCCTTTAGGCTACCCAACAAATAGCAGGCAGCAGGGCAACAACAGAAGAGCAGTCCAAATGAGTCCCTTGCGCAGCGCTGCATCCTTCTGACAGAGGTTCAGTCCCAGTTCCAAAAGTGCTCTAAAAATGTGGGGTCAGGGCACCTGTACTTATACTTCAAAATGTCTTTGTTAAAGGATCAACTTCAAAGAAACCCTTTCAAGTGTAAAACAACCCCTTTCAACCCAGATCTGGCTCCAGACATCAGTAGGGGGTAAACAAGCCCTTTGTGTGAGGGCAGGACACAGCCTATATAAATGTTAGTGTGCCCCACCTCTCTCTCTCCCAGCCCAGGAAGACTATCAGTATGTAGATGCTCCTCTTTTCACACCCAGCCTTTCCTGTGTTGTGGCGGTTTGGAAAGTATGCACAAAGTGTAACTGTCACTTTGCCCCAGACGTGGATTGGAGTCTGGCTGAAACTGACAGAGTTATAAGCACAGAGAAATGCTCACTTTCTAAAGGTGCAAAAAGAACAGATGATGGAGGGAATGCTGAATCAATCAAACATTCACCCCCAGTTACAGATCTGGGTAAATTCCATCTTTTTTTGCACGCCATGCCATTCCAGTTCAGACCCAGCCATATGCAAATCAAACTTGACCCTGTTCCCCATGGGAACAGTCCATCCCAAACGGCCAGGCCAGGTCCTCCCTGGACCAGAAACAAGCATCCTGGTACCGGTTTCAGGGTTTCACTCCTCATCAGCCAGGCTAGCGTGAATCTGGTGGCGTAGCCAGCACGGGACCCACGTCTGGGCATACCCTTACCACTTTGGGCGACAAATGCAAAAAGAACAGATGATGGACGGAATGCTGAATCAATCAAACATTCACCCCCAGTCAAAGATCTGGGTTAAATTCATTGTTTTTTTTGCACTCCACGCCTTTCCAGTTTAGACCCAGCCATATGCAAATCAGTCTTGACCCTATTCCCCATGGGCATTACTAAAATAGTATTAAAAAATCCACCTACACCAGCAAGCATGATTTATCACTACCATTCTAAACATACCAAACATGACAATTCTACTCATTTCAGATCAGGAATTACCACTTAACCACATGTAAGGGTATTCCCAATGTTAGCCTATGGAAGGAGCAGTCCTCACAGTAGTGAGAGACAAAATCGGCTGTTTGTCACTACCAGGACATGCCACACAATAAAGGCATATGCCCTACCTTTTACCTACACAGCACGCTGCCCATAGGGCTTCCTAGGGCCTATCTTAGGAGTGGCCTATTTGTATTGAAAGGGGAGTTTAAGTCTTGGCAAGAAGTAGTTTTAAATGCCAAGTCAATGTGGCAGTAAACTGCGCACACAGTCCCTTCAATGGCAGAGGCCTGAGACAGGTTTGAAAGGCTACTTCTGTGGGTGGCACATTCTGTGCTGCAGGCCACGAGTAGCTTTCAATTTACATGCTCCGGGTACATGGAATACCACTTTACAAGGGACTTACAAGTACATTAAATTTGCCAAACAGGTGTAAAACAATCATACCATGTTTTAGGGGTGAGAACACATGCACTTTAGCACTGATTAGCAGTGGTAAAGTGCCCAGAGTCCTAAAGCCAACAAAAAGAGGGTCAGAAAAATAGGCGGAAGGAGGCAAAAAGTTTGGGGTTAGCCTTGCAAAAAGGGCAAGGTCCAACAGAGATATTAGAAGAATGTGCAGTGAGGCAACCACTGATAGATCCTGGGTTTATTCAAGGTATCAGCAGCGATGAATAAAGTGGATCTGTTGTTTCACCACTCTGCTGGGGGCGAAGCACAAAGACTTTCAGGAAAGGATTCTGACATGTTGACATGGGGCAGGGGAGCTTCTTCTATAAATGCTATATGACGTCAAAGCTAAGGCTGCATGCCAGGTGAGCATAGCCAACTATTTTGCACAGGAGGGGGTACAGCCTCTACAGAAGATGATCAATAATTTAGTGAGGAAATTCTGTCACAAATGGGAGCAAAGTGTAGCCCACGAGTGCCTTCCTCTCTTGAGTTGCACCCGAGGAGACAGAAAGAAAGAAGTATGCCTGGGTCCAGTGGTGGAGAGACACAATGGCTTCTTTTTTACCTTTTGGGGGATATTGGAAGACTGTGCAAGAAATGTTGTCACAAATGAGCGCACTATTCAGAGTTCATGTACCGTCTCACGTTCATGTAGCAACTACTCATGAAACCATCTCCATTCATCTTAGAGGCGTTGCTAAGTGGTATGCCCTCCATTAACTTTTCTGTGCTGTTCAGTACAAGTGGTCTAAAGGTTGGGCTCAAACAATTACAAACTATGGACCACTCTCTGAGATCTGGATACCCCCAAAGGAGATCTTTGTGAGTAATGTACATACTGTGAAGATCATTGACTAGAGGTAAATGCCACACCCCTCTTACCCACTCATGCACCCTCTCTCCCTCCACCAATGATTGTCACAACCCACACCTTAACCCTCTACTTTGTACCCCAGTATACAGCCGCCCTCCAACCACAATCATGGTTTGTCTTCTATACCCTGACAACCACCAATAAACCTGTTTGTCCCTCTTATGCTTAAAGGCAACAGTTTGCTTGACTTTCTCACACTCAGTTTCACATCCCTGTACCCCCTCTCTATAGATTTCCTTTCCAAACGGTTCTCCCTCCCCATTTCAACCACCCCTGCCAATTTGGTTAATCTCTCTCCTAACAGTCTAAGGTTCTGGAACTCCCACCAGGGACAACATTTATTTTTGCTCATCAGACATTTATAAAGAGCAGGAGAGAAAAAATACACAACATGGAAAGAAGGAGGAAGAGAAAGAAGGAAATAACATCAAAAAGGGAGAAAGCAAGCACCTGCAAGAGAGATCTAAAGGGACAGGGAGTGGCTGGCAATGGATTAAAGAGCACTGAATATGCAGCCTTAGTATTCGGCATGCAGGCATTTAATAGCACCAGCCGCAGGTTGCTGAGCAGAGCTTTGGGGACCACCACTCATTGTTTGACAAATTAAGCACTGGGTTATCCCAAGCTATTTTGTTAGCTGACATTATAACATGATTCTTCACCCAGTGGATGCTTACGCCTTCTCTATTTGCAACTGACCATTATTTGCCAAACTTTCATTTGATCTTGCACAGCTGCTTTTGTTGCACTATCATTCAATTCGGTGTATCAATTTTTGACTCTGAAGGTGTCCCACTTTGTGGCTTAAGTTCCCACTCCAGTTGTGTTCTGCTACTTCTCCTGCATGATTATGTGTCCTGTTGTAAAACAGGTTTTTTCAAGAGTATTTACTCCAAAGCAAATGCCTTTGTAGAGAATTTACTACAAAACAAATGTTAGCCCATCCCTGTTAGAAGATTTTGGGGTAGTCACAAATTATTTCAATGCTGGTTTGGATTCCATTGCCTAATGGATCCCCACAAACTTAGACAGGAGGTTTATAGATGACACCTCACACATACTCAAAAAAGTGGGCCTAATTGCTTCCGTATAATTTCCTCTGGGACAAGGCTGGTGCCTCTGGACAGTGGACTCATAACTAAGGCTCCCGGTTTTATGGTATTTTTTTTTTTAACATTTCCGTCTGTCTTTATTCATATTCATTTTTTGACCAACCTATTGGTATTTATCCATATTTATTTTGTGTTTTGAGAATAAATTCAATTCAATTCAATATCTTTATTCGGATACCAAAATATATCCATAAAAGTGCAGACAGACAACAACATATACAGTAAAAATTATCCAGCAGCAGAGGGGACATAGAAAAATTCCAATTAAAACAGGTCCTCCAGTAGTACAGTATACATAAAAAGGAAACATGATAAAAAGGGAAATTCATCGGGGTATTTGTTACCAAAGTTAAAATTGTGGTTAAAAACAGGATAAAATAAGCATGATTCAGGGAGGATAAAAAAAGTCATAACACTATGTTTCCACATTTATTTAACTGATAAACATGTACTCATACTTTGCTGCCTGTCCCGTTTTAGCAAACTAAGCAGCCAAATATAGCCAAACCTTACACCCACAGGTAAATATCAGTATTATAATACAAATATATGCTAGCACATGCCTGTATTCAGGGAAATCTGAACCTGGTTTTTAACTTCCCATTCTGTGTATCTTCTCAGCTGTTGTCCTAGAAAGCACGAAAGACAGCATGGAGAGTCACCCACAAGAAGCATAATATTCCGTATTTTATCACTTTTAAAAATAAATACAGAGAAGAAACACATTGTTTTCTGTCTGTATTTATCTGTAAAAATCAGTAAAAACGGAAAACTGGGAGCCTTACTCATAACCTAGATCCGGATATACTCTTTCAACCTGGGGACCCAGAAAGAGATAACAAATTGGTGGATGTAAATGTTAGAGCTAACTGGGAATACTGTTTGGTAACACTCAAGTCCATCCAACTTTTAGCTTGTCTGTGCCATTATAGAATGGCGCCAACCCAGTGCTTAATTTGAGCCGGTGGTTTCTGGTGCTCGGCACCGGCACTTCATTGTCAAAACCGGTACTTAGACAGTCTGCCACATGGTGGCACTGACTGTCTAATTTAGAGATGAGCACAACAACAGATGTTTATTAATTCAAGATACATTAAAAATTACCATTACCAGCGCTCAAACTATTCTTATAGCGTTGAGGGCCTGGAATAGTCACACTTTTAGGAGGTTAATAGTTGTTTTGGTATTGTCATGGGCAGTGCTGACAGGAGAAATGGGTGGTGCAAGCTGCAGTGGCCTCTTGGAGAGGGCCCAGCACTTGTTTGTTTTACAAATTAATCACTGGGCCAACCATATTCAAATCCTAAAGAAGTTGCCCGGCTAAAACTGCCTTCACCCTCAAACACACGTTCTCTGGATATATTCAGATGAAACACAGAAGTAAATCGACTTGACTCCCCGCAACCACCACCAAGACAGTCGCTGTCTGTCTTCGGTAAAATATGCAACTGATTCGATGTAATTTAGCTTTAGCCTAAAGTTACTCTAATCATTAAATATAGACTTGCCTACCACCAAGAGGGACCCCACATCAAAATCCCTGAAATTAAGGTGACAGCGGAGATACACCCCCTGCCCACAACAATGTCAAAGGCCTGGGAACCTCCCTGTTGGAAACAGCATCGTCCACAGTAAACCATTTCTTCCAACCTTACAAAGATTTGCAAATACGCTCACTCCAACATCTGGAATAACTGTGTCAAGGGTACTTACTCATTGCTTGTCGGGTTTCCACAAATATCTTCCAGGCTGTGTCACTGCAAAGATTTCAGGGTCTTCCAGGGGAAATTATCTGTTACATACTATAATAGAATTTACCCATCACTCCAACACGAAAAGCCCTGTACGGCTTCTACTTTCGGCATGGGTTCACAAGGTACATACAGTGAGTGTCTGCTGAGTTGACATTCAACCAGACGTTCACCTACACGGAATATCTTATCAATGTTCAGCAGAACTACCACTCAAAACACTGGCTTTTCTATAGAACTGACACAGCTTAGTAAGTAGCAGGCCTGCACCCACCGACCTAACCTTCCATCAATATCAAATGAATGGTTAAATACCTTAGGGCCTGATTTACAAGGGAAAACTTACACTTTTGTGTAAGTTTAGTACTTTTAGCCTTCAAAAACAACGCGTATCATTTTACTAATAAAAATTTTACAAGTGCAGAGCGTCCACAGTTGAGGCAGCGAACTTCGCACATAAAAAGATAGAATTTTTTATGTGCGGAGTGTCCGTCACTAGTGCGGAATCTCCGCTGTCATAAAATGACTACTAGTAAAATTAAACTTGTAGGGCCTGATTCACAAAAGTAAATTTATACTTTTCTGCAAGTTTACAATTGTTTGATAGTCCCGAACTTTTTTTACTCATAGTATCTTAATGACCTCAGAGTCTCTGCACATAAAAGGATAGGACTGATCCTATCTTTTTATGTGTGGAGACTCCGCAGTCGTAAAGATAATACTATTAAAATACCTCTGGGCAGTCGTGCATATCTATCGGCATTACTCTCACTGTCTGGTCGCCCTGCTTTTAGATCATTACCCTAATTTTCTTTGAAATCTACGTTTCATTCTGAAGTAACAAAATACGTGTTTCCACTCCGCGATATCCCATCATGGCCGATTAATAGTAACAAAATAGCCAACATGGAGCAGTTGAGTTAGGCAGCTTTTCTTACATGGTTTGTAGATAACACAGGGAAAGAACTACGGGGCATATTAGCAAGACTGGCGATAAAATTATCGCCGTTTTAGCGGCAGGAAACTGCCGCTAAAACGGCGATAATTGGCTTGCTAATAAGCGTTATAGAATTCCAATAGAAGCCCAGGTTAGATGTGCAGGACATCTTACCTGGGCTTCTATTGAATTCTATAACGCTTATTAGCAAGCTAATTATCGCCGTTTTAGCGGCAGTTTCCTGCCGCTAAAACGGCGATAATTTTATCGCCAGTCTTGCTAATATGCCCCTACATTCCCTGTTGCAAACGATGTAATTTACAGATTAGCTACGCAGAGCCACGGACTGTGCTAAGAGTATCGCGTGTACGCTGACCCTGCGCCTTAATGTCTGTGTTTACGGTTTTCCAGTGGTAATCTGACCTGCATGCAAATTGATGCGCAGTTTAGCAGTAACAGACGAGCGTCGTGCCTGACCCAGCGATAACGGAAAGTTACGCATTAATAGCAGAATAGGGCCAGCTATTCTGTTACATTGGTCATGACTCCTGGATAAATAGCTTCATTTGCACACAAGGCACTTGTAATCTGATTTACAAGACCAGACAAACTACAGCTCACTGACGGCTAACTGAAGAAAATAAATCCATATTGAAGCGGAAGGATACAACTCGGGCCTTTCCATTATCCAAGAAAGCAACCGGGTCAGTGGGAAAGCTGCAGAAATGGCGCCAGTTATGGAATTCTCTGGGGACTCCACGACGGCCGAATGCGACTGTCGCGATCTTCTGCAAAAATTGGATTGGATACTGAAATTGGCGTTGAAGACCGCAGCTAAGACAGCTGTGGAGGATCTGCTTGCAAGTGACTTTCACGACTTTGTAAACCCCGAGTAGCAGTCGAGAACCCCTTGGGCACCGCCTGGCGGCCAGGTGCGGTGCACGCTACGAGTGAAGGGGCCACCATGAAGATGCAGGCAACCAATACCCCCCTGGCCGAGGAAAGGCTGCCTGTTGCGCTCATAAGAGCCGTTGTGTTGGTGGCTGTCATCGCCATTCTGCTGCTCTCCTCCTGTAGGTTGGTGATGCATTTTATCGTCAGGACGTACCACTTCAGCGACTAGTGCTGCTCGCAGGCACTAAAAGTCACAAACAAAAGTGCTTGAGATTAAAAAAAGTCTGCTGCAAAAGTTTTCATACTGCTATGCAACTATTGTATTTCCATTCCGCTAAATGAGATCTATGTATACAGTGCAGGCTACAACATGGGAAAGCTGTCAGACGCTTGCATTATTTTTCTCCTCAGCATTTCCTGTATATTCCGTGCTACTGCAAATGTATGTACTCATAGAATTTGCGCGATAGTGTACTCCATTATGTAACTTACACAGCCGGGTAAAGATGCTAGCTTGCTGTCAGGTTTACCTGCGCTACACATTGTAGATTAAAAATTCTTTAAAGGCACAATTGTTAATCAACGCAATTTTTATTTGACGATATTCCCCTTTAATCAGCGGTTGCCTGTTCGCGTGTTTGTATTGGGACCCTGTGTGAGTAATATGGTGATGTCGCTGTCAGATGTCGCACTCTCTTGCTTTGCATACTGAGAATGAGTAGAACGACGGCGTTAATAGCATGAGTAACTGGAATCCCATTTAAATGATGTGTGTGTGCATGTGGGTATAAACAGATGTGCAGTTCTCATTACGGACATTACAAAAGCGACGGGTGAAGTGGAAACGGTTGCCAGGGCGACCAGTTGCATTGTATCAATCTGTAGTCGGCCTCCAATGCTACTGTAAGCAAGCATTGGCAACGCCAATAAGTGTGTTAGCTATCAGCCTTTTGGCTTTGTCAATGCTGGTTTTGTTTCATCGTGGCTTTTGTAAAACTTTATTGTTGGAGCAGCTGCAGTGTCCTCAGCTATGTTATAAAAAATGTTAAATGCAAAAATGTTTTACTTTTGGTTTAAAAAACACACATAGCCATAGTAGTCCCTGCACTGAAAGGAACTACTTTGTGTGGAGATGAGCTCCTTGAGAAAGAGCAGAATGCAGTCACTCAAAGTGGAGTTAGCCAATGGCTGAAGAGGGCTGGCCCACAGCACCATGCTGTATGCTATAGAGGAAGAAACGTGATTGGCAGTATAAACCAATGGATGAAGAGGGCTGGCTGGTTGCTCATATAAGTCAGCATACTATACATATAATTTTAGTCAAATCAAAAGGTCCCAGACCTTTAAATAAGACTGCAATGATTGTCAGTACTCTGCAATTTGTATCATAGATCATTTTATGTCACACAAGTAAAAATAAGTGTAGCCCAATAAATATGGTTTGGAGAGCAAGTGCATTACTATGCTTATATACACTTGTCTGTTTCTTAGTTAGATATTTTGTAGAGCACTTCCTTGATGCCTTTCGTCCTCGTGGCTTCGTAGATGGTCATAATGCAGGTTGACGGCTAGGTAGGCCTCTTACTTCCAATTTCGAGCGCTGGTTTATGTGGGTTCCAGAATGTACTTGATGTTCTTGCGAACTGTCCCTTGAGCCTTTTTGGAGGGTGGTCGTGGGTCGGCTGTTGGTATGCTGTGAGCCAAAAATGTATTTACAAGTCTTATATTCGTGACTCACCTGAAGCCTTGTAGCCTGGGTTGGTTTCTCCAGTATCGGTTCTAAGAGTTCCAGACTGTGTAGCCAATACTCAGATTGGCTTGCCATATCTGTGCATTACATATTTGGCTCCTTTAATGCCCAACAATGTGGTTGCAAACCCTATTTTTTCACAGGGATAATAACCTGTTCATTAATAATTCTCTATAATTCAAGGATGTGACATCCTACCATGAATTATGAAGTTCATCCAATGGGAGGCCGAGTTTCAGTCTTTCTTTCTCCCTAGATAATCTCTAAGCATAACAATGTATTTAGATGACTGAAACATCACAACACCTTACACTGTTTCAATATTGCTCTTTTTAATCAGTATTTTGGACATGGAAGGTAAACACAGCCCAAACATTGCAACTACAATCAGTCTCCATTATTTGCTGATCATTACAGACAAGAGCTTCAAAATCTCTCACTTTTACCGACAAATGTGCCTCTTGATTCAGTAAATGATGTCTTCTATCAAATGCGTCTTTCTACATAACATAAATGAACATTCTATGCTTATTACCAAAGACCAACAAAAGAGTATTTTTTAATATGTAACTTACAAATTTAAAAACATATTTTTATTTTGAAAAACTGCTTCTTCTAAATGCACCAAAATAAAGACGCTGTATAAAAATATGATCCAACAATACTGTAAAAAGGTTTCTGATGACATTTACAAACCGTTCAGCCTGTTGGTTTATTTTATCAGCAGAATCCCTCACTGGGAATATTGGACCATAATACAACACTTATTGTTACCTCTAATATATTTATAATGTGATTAAACAAATGTGCAAGGCATTGAATCATCGGATGGTCGGTGATTCCGTCCTTACTAATGACTGAACTGTATTTCTTGAAGCTTTGGTTAAATACTTTAAATTTAACCGCACATAACTGAGTTGAATGCAAATACAGTTGGAACAAACAATGTGGTAATGGTGCTTGTTTTACACATATACCAACATTCAAAAGCAAACTTTTAAAGTAGCTAATGGAGCTTTTTGTATAGTTAACATAGTTGTGAAATGTATTTCAAATTCAAAGTGAAGGGCGGGTTTAGGTATCTACAGAGACCTTTTCTCAGAATACTTTGCTTAAAATGGATGCATATTTTGGAACGCTTTAACCTAATGACCAAAATAGATTAGTCCTAATTGCTGGAAGGTGTGTGTAAGAAAACAAGCCCTTTTTGCCCCCCCCCCATATATTTTGCCCCCAGTTGGACTACTAGATGCTGGTTTTCAACTCTGACAGTGCACTGGGGCCTGCTAGCCAGGCTCCATTGCCAGTGCTCTTTCCCCAAAACTGATGTGTTTGAATTGGCATCCCCAGTTGGCATAGGACTTTACCTCCTTATAAGTCTCTATTATATGGTGCCAGTGGTACCCAGGACCTGGGTGGAAAAGGGGTCTCCAGGGCTTGCAGCACTGTTTGTGCCGCCCTGAGTGACCCAAAGAAACTACTGACTGCAGGCTTGCCATTGCAGACTGCAGGAGCAGTGCACACTGCTTGAACTCGTCTTTGTCCTCCCCATGAATGGGAAAGTCAATGCACTGTCTTTTATATATGTCAGTCCCCCCTGAGGAAGGCCTCCTAAAGCCCAGGAGGCAGGGTGCATTATATTAATGGCATGGACATATAAGTGCAAGCTTGTTTGGCCCTATTGTGCCCTTTACCATTAAAGGCCACTATAAGTGATAGACATTTCATAGGATAACATGGGCTGGCACCTGGGCAAATCTGAGGTTGGCAGCTCCATTATGGAACCGCCAAAATATATATATATGTTTTTTTATTTATTGTGAGCAGAATTAAAACTAACAAAGAGCAACTTTAACAATACAAGCAGTTATTATTACTTTATACAATTAAAATTCAATATATTGTCTTAACTTATAGCTGGAATCAATTTCCCTCACTCCTCATCTCATACAGATACAAATCCTGCACCTATCAAAAAGTGCAAGGTGCAAATAACAAATAATAAAGTGCTGTGCAAAACCATTTTACCATAATCAAGTTGTTATATTCAGGCTTGCTATGGGGGCGGGGGGACTATTCCCTCATCCATCCTAGATACATAGACTAAAGTGCAGTGCATAGCAGCTTTTATATAATAAAACATAATTAATCCATTAATAAACATTACTCATCCCGCCTCAATCTAAAATACTGAGCCTTTTACTTTCTATCTTGTCCATAAATTTCCAAATTGCCAAGAATTTCCTAGTAGCCCCTACCCTTTTTGCATATGCTTCCTCGAAAGTTTTAGTACGTTGCATTTTTCTATACCAATCTTGGTAGGTTGGAATTTTCGCTGTTCTACCATTCTGAAGAATCAAGGAGCGAGCCACTTAAGCAGAAATCGCTATAAATGCTTTCTCTCCTTTGGAGATTGGAGTATTCGAACTTTGCCTTATAAACCCAAACAATGCAATCTCTGGTTCCGGTTTTAATTTTCTCTGTAAACCTTCATTAAAAGCGGAAAACACTTCCTCCCTGAACTGGGTTAAAAACGGGCTTGTAAAGAAAATATGTATCCAGCCCCCCTGACCCATTTGCTGACAGCGAAAGCACTTGTCCTCTACTTCTGGATACATTGTGTAAGGCCCTCAGTGTATGATAAGACATCCAACTGGATAAAAATGCCATTCTTTTAAAATTAGCAGCTCTTAATGTTTTATTACCATGCAGCGAAATCTCCTGCCACTCCGATTCTGAAAAAGTACACTGAGTTTCTTGGGAGATTTTATCTAAAAACCTTGTTACTAAAGGGCTCTCCCTTTGATCTCGTAATAATCTGTACCAATTTCCGACACCCCTTAATTTAGCTCTCTGTAAAGGGCTGGTAATAGGGAGGCCGAAGCTATACTCAAAGGAAAGCAAAATTTCTTTACAAATTGAGTAATCTGGAGAAAGCCCAAAAAATACGAATTACAGCTGGTTCCACATCTAGCCTGGATCTCCTGCCATTTTAAGCATCTCCCCCTGACCACAAAATGGCCTAATTCCTTAAAGCCTTTACTTTCCCAAAATCTTATCTGATTATTTCTGATATAAAGGCCCAATATTTTACACTCCGTGAGTTTCAAAAACTCATACCCCCCTGTATTCACCTTCATATGATAACATGAACGTATTCTTTCCCCAAACCCCTGTAGTGTCTTATAACGAGTCTTTTTCGGAAGTTTGACCGTTTTAATAAAGACTGGAGTCTGCGATTCTGCTTCCTGCACCATCTTATCCACAAAGAAGCTATCCAACGATTCCTTACCATCGAGCATTATAGTCATCAAATCCACAAAAGTTGCTTCATAGTAAGTTCGTATCTCGGGAAGTGCCAACCCCCCTTGTCTGATATCGAGTTGAAGCACTGGAAGTTTCACTCATGATGCTTTTTTCTTCCAAATAAATTGTCGAATCATAACTTCCAACTGTTTAAAATATGAGATATTAATTTTTATAGGAACAGCTTCAGCTTCAACAAACAAACAAAGAAGTAAGCAGAAAAACTCGAGGGAGAGGGATTTTCCTCTTTTTTTTTTTTTTGTTTTGTTTTGGAGGTTTTAGCTTAAGCCTCTCTTTTTGATCTGGATGTGACTGAAATTCGCTGGGGCTCCTGCGAAAAGGCTGCTGCCCATATTAAAAGAAGGGGGATGAAAAGCTGAAGAGGGAGGAGGGAAGTAAAAGGGAAAAAAAAAACAGCTGACATTTTTTTGTATTAGGCTGTGCTGTGCTGGGTTTAATTGGGGAAGCAAATATTCTACCAGGATAGGGAAACATCTAAAAATCACCAATGTACTGGCTCAACCTGATTCAAATATGGCGCCCAAGTCTAAAATTCGAACAACACAGATGAAGATTGCTTCCGCAACTGCAAGAGCTGAGCGTGTGCAGAAAGCTCGTCGGGGGTCAGCCCCAATTGCTAGCCCCATGAGTTCTGAAGATGATGTCTTGGAGCACGGTGCGGGGAGTCAAGGGACTACCAATCAGGAGAGGGCTGAAAATTCCAGCCAGAGAGGAACAAATTTAAGTCCAGGGGCTGAAGAACGAGACAGTGCATCATATGGCTCAGTAACGTTAGGGGAGAGCCTGATTAATAGCTCACCAGCGATGAATCAAGATGCGACGGCGAACCAGGAGAGCACTCAGGAAAACCCCTCCTGTACATGTCAGAGTAAAGTTAAGGAATATTCGTTATTTCTGAAATCCAAGGTGCCTTCACTTCCTCCTCAGCCTCCACTGCCTCTACTACATCAAGCTGCAGAACATGATCTACGTGAACAGGCTCAACCATGTCTTTCGCTGGCTGCTCAGGATCTCCCTTTACTTTTTAGACCATTGGGGAGCCCTTCGTCATCGTCAACTTCTGTGGCGGATAAAAACTTAGTAACAGGTCAACAACCACGGCTAGGATCAGGAGATCCGTTGGTTGCCCAGCTTTTAGAGGCCGGGACAAGCTTCCAGTTTGATAGAAAAGCCATGCTGAATCTTATCCTTGATGAGATAAGGGAGATGAAAGCAACGCAAGCAAACGAGATAGCAGCACTTCATTCACGTCTATCAAAAATTGAAGAAGCAGTCGGATCTTATCCGGCAAGACTCCAAGAGGCTGAATCAAGGATCTCTCTCCTGGAAGATCAGATGATCTCGATGCAGCAGCAGGCCTCAATAGATAAAAAACAAAAAAATTAGCTGGAAACCAAGCTAGAAGAGTTGGAGAACCACTCTCGACGTTCAAACCTGCGGCTAGTTGGGGTCCCTGAAGGGTCGCAAACGCTCCAGCGGGTCGAGTCCTTCATCAAGGAGAATGTACTACCCGAGTTTTCAGGTGACCTCACGATTACACGAGCACACAGAGTCCCAGCACAGCCATTCCCGAACTCAAAACTGCCTAGAACAATTTTAGTCAACTTTGCGGACTATCGACTGAAGGAGCAGATTTTGACCAGAGCAATTCAGAAGAAGCAATTCTCCACTCGGGAAGTTCCTAGTTGCCGCATCTTTTCGGATACGAGTGCAGCAGCGGCGCGTCGACGGAAAGAGTTCGTTAAGCTTCTCTATTTGTTCAAAGCACAGGGAGCTCAGGCGGCCATTGACCAACAATCGAAATTGCGAGTTTTGGTTCAAGGCAAGTTTCACATGTTTGCAAATCTCGACGAAGCCCAGGAACTATTGCAGAAAATCACTTCGGAAGAGTAAAGAGTTTGAACTGACCGGCATGATGGACATGTTTGACATGAATTTCTTTTTTCTACTTTTTTTTTTTCTACTCATGGGGCGGGGTAGGGTAGTAGGTCACACTAGGGTGCAATAACATGGCACCTGACTTAGGGGATTCTCAGGGAGGGGAGGCAGGGGGTAAGGTGGGCTATTCCCCAACTGCCAGGGGTGGGAAGGGTCACGGGAAGGTGGTGAGGGCTGGGGGGGGAGGTAGGGCACAGGGAAGGGGGTGTAGGGAGGTAATTGCAAAAAAAGAGAGCAGAATTAGAGAAGAAAGCTTAGCTATCAGAGCAACTACGGGAGTAGAGCAATGTGCAGGGGAGAAACAAAGGGGTACAAATGGTATGGTTTTGGTTTTTATGATGCAATATGGATTCTAAATTAAGGATAGTATTGATAAATGTTAATGGAATATCTAATAAGAAAAAATATGGTGGGCTGATTAGATGGCTTACTTCTTTTTCTCCTCAAATCTTGTATCTTCAGGAGACCCATCTAAAAACAAATATACCCAAACTCTTTATACCTAAATACTATTCTAGAGCCTTCTTTGCCTCGGCAGGGCTAGCAGTTAGGGGGGTAGCTATTTATTTTGGGCAAGGAACTAACTGTGAGATACATCAAGTAACGAGAGACCCTGACCGGGGCGTGGCTTGGCGCGCGGCAAGATGGCCGCACGGTAGTGTAGCTCTGCTGGCTGCCGACACTATCCTTTCATTTATCCTGCTCTCCTGTGGTCTCCCACGGAGTACTGGAGGCTGGAGCATATGCTGATGTGCTGGGCTCCCACCCGCTGAGGTCCCAGCGAGTGTATGGTGCCTGGGGAGGCCGAACGGAGACTTCTGCTGCGAGCGCCGGACTCTAAGATGGCGGCTGCGCGGCGGTGGTCGTAGCCGCGAGCTGCACTGCTGTCTATCGCAGCGACACCGAGGGACCGGGAGACGATAGCGCGGCCACCCGGAGCCGTGACTTCTGTGGCGGGTGAGCGGTGCTTTGTCTGCAGGCTGTTTCCTGGATTTGGTGGCCGCCGGCAGCCTCTGGGGGACGCAGGCGCAGGGTCTGGCCCGCTCTGGGGCTGTGAGAGCTGCGCGAGTGCACCGGCTTCACAGTGCGGGATAGGCCTCCCTTTATGCTGTGACTACAGGCCGAGTTTGGCGACGTGCTGGGTGCCCTTCCCCCCCGCTTCACTTCATAAGCCCAGCAGTGTTGGTGCAACAGCGCCTGGGGACGAGGAAAGTGCTGCGAAATATTCTTGCGACACCTGGGCTGTGGAGGGGCTGCTCCCGCCAGTTTGTAACATCGACGCTCTTGCAGACTAGGCCTTATTTAAGGGACAACAATATCCAATAGCTTGTGGTCTGGCATCATGGGCAAGCCATAAAAAACCCAGCCTTGCCTTAACTTTGAACTGCGTAAAAGTGGCAAATCGACGTAGAATGCTGCGTCTGACTCGGAGCTGGACTCTACCGCGCAAGCTCCTACTGCCCTGGAAAAGACGCTAGCGGCGATCCAAGCCAGTTTACAGTCAATTGATGGGAAAATAGAAGCGCTAAATGGCCGCATGGACCACATGTCATCCAAGTTAGACAAGCAGGCAGCCAGGCTGGGTGAGGCGGAGCAGAGAATATCCGATGCCGAAGATGGATTACAACAAGTGGCTGCCAAGACCACGGACATTGAAAAGATTCTGGCACTAATTCGGGACAAAAATGAGGACATTGAAGCACGCTCACGGCGCAATAATGTGCGCATTTTGGGCCTGCCGGAATCAACAAACGTAGGTCGACTGGAAGAATACGTCGAAGCCCTGTTTACTGATATCTGCCGTGCTGAAAACCTCTCAAATATGCTAGTTGTGCAGCGCGCCCACAGATCCTTGGCAGCGCGCCCGCCTCCTGGCGCCCCTCCTAGGCCCATCATCGCGCGTCTACTAAATTTCAGAGATCGGGACACTGTACTGCGTATTGCTCGACAGAAGGGTACTATTAATCATCAGGGAAATGTGCTGTCGTTCTACCCCGATTTTACAGCCACTGTCCAGGCGGCAAGGAAGGAATTTCAAGGCGTCAAGAAGCTGCTGATAAAGGAACAAGTGCCCTACGCGATGCTGTACTCTGCTCGCCTTCGTATAGGCACAGATGATAAGGCGAAGATATTTGCCAATCCGAAACTGGCCATGGAATTTGCTAAAACTTTGCGACGTCAAAAACAGTCCTTAGGAAATACGTCGGATATTGACGAATAATATGTCAATGTATATCTGTTTGCCAGTTCCATCTGTTGGTCGAAGTCGTCATGTATGTTCGGGACCAGTCATTTCATCCCTATCGCAGAGCAGGATGGTGTAGGTGATGGGTCCAACACATGTTTCACCTGAGCTGCGCCTATCACATATATGATGCAGCTCGTTTGCTGGTAACTGTGAGGCTAAGCCAGGTCTTAGCTGTGCATGTTGCATAATGGCCCGTTGTGATAATGTTTCCCTTACAGGCATTTGGACACACGCGGACTTAGGTCTGCTTCATGGGTATGACCTCTGCAGCACGGGTGGGTTTTAGCGTTGTTTTTGTTTATTATATCATCTTGAATAATCTTTATTCTTTCCATCCGCGGGAGGGTAGCAGGAGGAAACCTCCATTCTCTTGAGGCGGCCCCCTCCCTCCTACAACTGGGAGTGGTAGGTGCCACTACGTCCCCCTATGGGAGTACCCCACCATGCAATTGCCGCATTTTGTTCTTTGTTGGGGTTGTTTGTATTCATGGGTTATGGCTTTGGCGAATTGGGGCTGCCAAAGTGGGTGGGGGGTGGGGGTTTGCATGGTATGGAACTGATATAACTGTTGTGATTGCTAGGTCAGCCACAGATGTGGGTCTTGCTATGGTCTTATTGGAATATAGAATGGTATCTGTTCAGAAGGTGTTCACACTCCACAGTGGCAATGTTGGGTGAGCGGTATAATTGTATAACATGGAATGTCCGCGGACTTAACACTCCCAAAAAGGTTCGCCAAGTAATGGCACATCTAGAGCGGCACAAGGTTCAAATTGCTTTATTGCAGGAATCGCACCTGAGCAAACAGAAGGAATCTAATATTGCACATAAATGGGCGGGATATAAGTTGGCATCGTCGTTCTCTACCTATGCGAGAGGGGTCCTTATCTTGATTAAAAAAGGAATACCTTTCCTCCCGATACATTCACACACTGACAGCGAAGGGCGCTGGGCCATGGTACAGGGCAAACTAGGTATTACATTGGTAACGGTTATTAACATATGGGCCAGTGGTGGATGATCCCCAAGCTTTCACACAGCTGCTGGATGTGCTGCGTACCTGGCCGGAAACAGCTGTCCTTTGGGGGGGATTTCAATACACATCTTGATCCGAGCCTGGATAAATCCAATCCACATGGCGTACGAACTGTCAAGATAGCTCAGTGTGTTCGAGATGCCATGTCGGAGATGGGATTAGTGGATGCATGGCGACTCCGCAATGCTACTGATAGAGCTGGCACGCACGTCACCCCGGCCTATAACAGCTGGTCACGGTTAGATTATTGGTTATTGAATGAGGAGTCTAACGGGTGGGTAACAGATGTATACAACCTCCCACGCACCCTATCAGATCATAATCCGGTACTATTAGGCATTCAAATCCCTGCAAACACGCATCGTCCCTTTACATGGCGCTTCCGTGCTGAGGCCCTACTTGATCCTGTCTACGAGGACACTATCAGAAAGGCAATAGTGCAGTATTTTGAACTAAATGTGGGTTCGGTAGAGAGTTCGGCCGTGCTATGGGAGGCCTTCAAGGTCACGATATGGGGGGTTTGTATAAGTACAACATCGGGCATCTTAAAAGATATTAGAGGTCAGCTTGCCAAGACTGAGAAGTTATTAGGTGAGCTAGAAACACAGTACTTAGCTAGTCCGGCCGCAACCTCCCTTGTTAGGGTCCAGGAATTAATACAGGAATATAACAAGTTGGCTGAATCAGAGGCACGCTACTTGACACGTCGCCATGTGGCACGAGCCTATGGAGAGGCGGGACGTCCCGGCAGGAAGCTCGCTGCCATATTACGCTTTAGGTCCGAACATCACCACATCACTAGGATAGTAGATGCCCAAGGGGTCGACCACTACACGCCACAAGAAATAGTAGAGCAGTTCAGAGGCTTCTACAGAGACTTATACACTACGCGAGGGGGAGGCGATGACGAAGCCCTGAATGATTATCTTTCCGATGTCGCTTGTGTGTGGCTGTCGGATGGACATCGTGAATATCTTAGTCAACCTATAGATGAGACAGACATTAAAGAGGCGATTTCGTCTTTACCCAATAATAAGGCTCCTGGACCCGATGGTCTTACAGCTGAATTTTACAAACGCTTTGTGGACCTTCTTACCCCTTATTTGTTAGAGATGTATGCAGAGGCTCATGACTCCGGTATTTTACCTCCATCTCTCAGACAAGCTCTCATTATTACTCTTCTTAAAAAGGACAAATCACCTACCCTATGTGAAACATACCGCCCTTTGTCATTGATCAATTTGGACGCAAAAATATTAGCAAAAATCATTGCTACTAAAATACAACCTCTACTACCCGCATTAGTGTTGCCTGATCAGTCCGGCTTCGTGCCGGAGCGCTCAACGTCCCACAATCGTTGTACAATATTTGCCATGTTTCACATTTTAAATCCCGACCTTGCTGCGGCTATGCTTGATGCCGCTAAGGCCTTCGATTCCATTGAATGGAGTTATATGTTTCATGTGTTGAGGAGGATAGGGTTCCCAAATGTTTTGCTACGCTGGCTGCAGGTGTTATACAATGATACATCGGCGCGGGTGGGGGGGCCTCACCTCAGAGCCATTCCGTATAGACCGAGGCACGCGGCAGGGGTGCCCCCTGTCGCCCCTTCTATTTGCTATTATGATGGAGCCACTGGCATGTATAATTCGTCAGCGCCATAGACACACTGCACTTAATTTTAATCAACGGCCTGTCGGCATATCAATGTATGCAGATGACATGGTCCTTTTTATCTGTGACCCACAGATTCATCTCTCCTCAGTGCTGCGTGAGTACATCATATTTGGACTCTTTTCTGGACTCACGATTTATTTGGAAAAATCAGTAATAATCCCTTTGACGATCTGCACGTCCCCTCCCCAGATGGAATACCCTCTAATCTGGACAACGGACCCTGTCAAATACCTCGGTATTTGGGTACATCGTGATCCAGAGACTACAATTAGGGAAAATTATGGAAGAGCGTATGATACTTTGGTGAGCCAAGTGGAGAGATGGGCTCGCCTCCCGCTGTCCCTGGCAGACCGTATCGCAGTGATCAAGATGGTCATTCTCCCCCGTTTTTTGTATCTCTTTAGTAATATCCCCATCAGCCTAACCAAGCAATTCTTCTCTACTATTAAAACTCAACTCCTGAACCTTGTGTGGGGTGGCAAACAGGCTAGGATTAGTTGGGCTACGCTGACACTTTCATATCCCCGAGGGGGTTTCGGTGCACCTGATCTTTATATATATTATTTGTGTGCACAAGCCCAACATGCCTACTACTGGTTTAAACCACATGCATTCACTCCACATCTAGCAGTGGAAGACGGGGACGCGCATCCCATACCCTTGACGGGGGTATTCACGCACACTTAAAGAGGCACACCCAAGGCGGAGATTAACACCATTGACACTACGGTCGCGGCATGGCAGACAATCGGAAAACTAGCAGATAAGCTTCCGATCTATGCTCGGGCTTTGCCCTTAGCTGGGCATGCAGCTCTGTCCATTACACAAGAGGCTGGCCCCCTGAAATCCCTCTGGGAAGTGGGGATCACGCACATGCGGGATCTCTATCCTGACGGTACATACATCAAAGAGGGAGATCTCAGATTCATTGCCAATCCCACACCACTTTTTCGGTATACTGGATATCGCCTAAAGCAAGCTATAAGAAGTCACTACCCGTCCTTCCCTGCAGAACCACCATCTCTTCACTCACTGCAGCTGCTTATCGTGGCGCCTACCAGAAAAAAACGAATCACTAAGCTATACAAGGTTGTACAGGAGGAGACAGTGAGAGTAGCAGATAAAAGTCTTGAGCGCTGGAATTCAATTTTAGATCCCCCAATCACTCTGAAAGAATGGGAACAAATATGTACATTGACTGGTAAACTCACGTCGAATGGAAATTTACGTATTATTCATTTCAAATTTCTTCAAGCGTATCACACTCCTATCAAACTGCATAAAATGGGGCTTCGAGAGTCGGATCAATGTAAAAGATGCGGGCAAAGGGAAGCTGATTTTTATCATCTTGCGTGGGGGTGTAGCTTAGTCTTCAAATATTGGGAAGAGGTGCTGCAATGTAGACATACTATGACGGGGTCCTCACTCCAATGTACACCACTTACGTGTTTGCTTGGTTATGTTCCTCTGCTGAAGGGAGTGTTGGGTAGGTATGTTCGAATCGCCCTCTTGCTGGCCAAGAGACGTGTGGCGCTAACTTGGGAGAGCAAACTTAGTCCTCAGATTGACGGGTGGGTCAAAGACTTAGTGTACTGCCAAGAAACCTTGGAATTATATGCTGAGGAACTGCCGGTAACATCTAGGCCCAAGGACATTTGGGAACCGCTGAGACAATACTTGTTGCATCAAGCTCAACTAGATGTCACATCACCCTGAGGAGCAAATGTAATGTTGTAATACCATAACATTCTAAGTATTTATATGATAGACTATGTCATGACCTGTTTTCCAATGTTTCCTGTGTAAGTTTGATCACAAAAGACAAGCACAAGTCGGCTGATTGTGGGTTTTTGTTTGTTTCGCCCTGCGTGGCGACATTCACTTTGTCTCACTATGAAAATCAAATAAAGAAATAAAAAAAAAAAAAAGTAACGAGAGACCCTCAAGGGAGGTGGATCTGGGTTACTACTAGGGTAAATGGGGCACTGTTCAATTTTGTAAACTATTATGCACCAATTAACGATGATCCAACAGCTCTTATAAAGATGAATGAGCTGTTAAGAGGCAAAGAAGGCCCGTTAGTGTTAGGTGGAGATTATAACTTCATCCAAGATTTTAAAAAGGATACCTCTAATAAAGGAAAAAAAGAGTTAAAACCAAGGACAAAAGGATATTATGCTCTATGAAACAGGATTATCTTTTTATAGATCCATGGCGGGAGGTACATCCAGGTGATATATAGTTTACTTGTTACTCCCAGCGGTTTAAGACAGCTTCTCGTATCGATTTTTTTCTAATCCCTCGTTATATTAATTGTGGTAATGCTGAAATTAGAGCCAACTCCTTTTCAGATCACTCATTGGTTATTATTGAGATGAGAATAGAGGCGGAAAGGCAGGAGAGATCCAGGTGGCAGATGGATCGGCTCCTCCTTTTGAACCCCAAATGGGTAGAAGATATGAAAGAATGGATCAAGACATTCTTTCGGGAAAATAAGGGCACAGCGACTATTTTTTCAATTTGGGGGGCTTTCAAGGCTACAGTAAGGGGCCAGATGTTGGCCTTCTCGGCATCACAATCTAAGATGCGGAGGCAGCAAATAATTAAATTGCAACAAGCTGCTGATCTAGCTTTACTGCAGAGGGATAGTGGTAGGGGGGAGCACTTTGAACTAGAGCAACAACTAATCAGAACTAAACAGGAGTTAAGGGAATTTTTTACTCTCGAAGAAATAACTAGCTCCTGGACGTATCAGCAGCACGTATACGAGGAGAGTCAGTTAGTGGGGAAACTTCTCGCCTGGTCAAGCAAAGTCAAGCAGGAGTCTATGTTAATTTCAGAACTGATAGAACCAGAGTCAGGGGCACTGATTTTTGATGAGGAAAAAAATTGCAAAAATATTTCTGAATATTATCGTAAGCTTTATGCAACTAAGTATATGGTATCAAACGAGGCGATAACCCAATATCTGGGGGACATCAATCTTCCGCTTATGACAATTGATCAGGGAGATGAAATAAGTGACGAAATCACCCCAATCGAAATCAAGAATGCCCTTGCTTCAATGCCGGGTGGCAAGGCCTCAGGAAATGATGGCTTACCAACAGAGTTTGATAAGGTATTTTCAGAAGTATGAACACCTTTTTTTTGGAGCTAATTAATTTCGTAAGAGTGGGAGGGGAAGTTCCCTCTATTTTTAAGGAGTCAACGATAGTAAGTTTTGTTAAAAAAGATAAGAGCCCTAAAAACGTCAACTCGTACAGACCAATTAGTTTGTTGAATGTTGACTATAAAATCTTAATGAAAATGTGGGCAAATCGTTTTTCCCCAATAGCTCAGAAGGTCATCCACAAAGATCAGACTGGGTTTGTTTCAGGCAGATACATGTCATCAAATACTGGGCTTCTAGTCCAAGCGCTTGATTTTTTTTAACTCAAACAAATTACCTGTCTTAATAATGACGGTCGATGCCGAAAAAGCATTTGATCTAGTTAATTGGGATGCTCTTTTTGCGGTCCTTACAAAGGTTGGATTCCCAATGCAAATAACACAAATGTTGGCACATTTATATCAAGGGGCTCAGGCCCAAGTTATTATAAACTCGCAGTTAGCAGGAAGAGTGGATATAAGGCGAGGAACCCGCCAGGGATGTCCCCTATCCCCTGCTTTGTTTGCATTTTTTATAGGACCTCTTGCTGCAAAAATTAGGGCCAATCTGCAGATACAAGTGCCCTTGGAAGGAATGCCCAAATTAAAACTGTTCGCAGATGACGTTATTCTTTACCTTAGGCCAGAGGAACAGATCAAGACAACTTTGACTGAATTTATGCAGTTCGAAGCTATTGGAGGGTATAAAATTAACCATAATAAAACGGAAATTTTAGTACTCAATGCAAGTAGTCAAATTCTGCCTGAGTTTTTGCAACGGCAAGCCCAATCTCCTGATCCTATCCGCTATTTAGGGATCTACGTTACAAATAGTTATGAGGAACTTTTTAAATTAAACTATCTAGCAATGGTCACCAAGATTAGAAATCTATTAGATAGATGGACTCTTCTTCCACTCACAATAATCGGCAGGGTAGCCCTTATAAAAATGTCCATCCTATCATTATGAACCGCCAAAATATGTCATGTTTGGTATCAAACAACGTGCCGTCTCACCCCTAACACAAATCTCATGTCGAGGGTGATGTACCCAGGTGGCTACCTTAGAGGTTGCCCTCCTGGTTGCCCCAGCTTCTCTGTGCTCTGGCTGGTAAGCCCGCATTTCCTGCATTTTCTACCACCAAGACAGGATACTGACCTCTTGCCAGGCAGTGTGATCACTCCCAGGAGTCAGTAACAAAGGTTTGGGCAGGAAGCGGTCACACCTCCCTCCTCCCAAGAAGGCTAGTGAAGTGGCACATTAAGGAGGTGGGCTTCAAAGGCTGCACCGCCTCTGATATGCATCAGGACTGACTCCCAGAGAAGGAAACAATCCTCCCCCTGGCCCAAGCACATTTGCACCCAGACAGGTGGGAAATTAGTTAGGTGTACACCCCTAGAAGGCTAGCCACACCTCTTGAATGAGCAGCCTGTTCTGTACACTAAAATTAGATTCCTGCCATCTTTAGGAGTGGCAGAATAGAGGGTTCTGGGTAGAAAACGGTGACCCGCACCCCCGGATGTGGTCACCTCAGGGGCAGATTAGCTGCAGGGACTATTAGCACATTGGCCACTTACTCACACATCCCGAACTCCCCTAATTCTAGGATTTAAGGGACAACACTGACACCAGAGCCTCAGTTCTGAACAACCTGCATCAAAGAGGACAGAAGAAGAGACCAGTGGCAAGCTTTTACTGTGAGCACATGAGACCAACGAGAATGGCCAGAATGTGAGATGCTGTTGCTGGTGGTACTTGCGTTTTCTGCGTTAATTTTTGCACAACAGATATCCCTACGTCACAAATTGGTACGGGAGGCTAAAAAAAATAACTTGCATTTCGTATTATTTGTGTAATTTCATGTAATTTTGCTGAAATTTGCATCATTATGCAAATTTTGCACCCCCCTACCTTCCACGTGGTGGTGTGGTGTTTAATTTTTGCCCAGTCTGTCATTTTTGTGCTTTTCCCCTTCAACCTGCAGCATTTGTTTTCACCCGCAACCAGGCTGTGCTCAGCACTTCTGAAATTGTCCAAAGCACGGCAGTCGACGGAACATCACCACTTATAGAATGCAAGCAGATGCCTAAAAACTGTACCTATTGCAAGCCCTGAGGGCCTGACTGCCTTCACTGTAGCTTGGCTGCAGACCCAGCATTATGATCGCAACTATTGTGGAACTTTCATTAATGACATTTGTCTGCAAATTAAAATATCGACTAGTTGGTAGAATAGTTTGTGACGCATCTTAGAATCTCCAGCGTGCATGATAAGCTTTCAGCGCCATTTTGAGTAGAATGTTGTTTTAATTTTGTGTTTTGTGGGTGCGTTTGTATAAGCAAGGCCTGTCCTAAACCCCAAATTAAATTTCACTCATTTTTCTAGTAACTATTCCACATGTTTCAGCCACTACCCTTTGTCCCTCCCATATTTACTATCAAAATTTACCCTTACATGTGCGGAGATCTCTGCCACTTTTGCTGAGATCTCCACAGAGAAAGAATAGGGGAGAATGAGGTCTTCACCTGTAGGTTTTGGAATAGAATTTTGTAGTGCATGATAAGTATTTTGTAGTAGTGTTTATGTTCTACAAAATGCAGTTTGCGAAAAAGGCCCCAATGTGTATAGAACCCATAAGGTAATCCAAGTCAGTGGTGATCTTGCTGTTACAATTCACGTTTTACTTCATGTTTCATGGTACATATGTCCAGTGGCGTAACAAAGCCCCCCCCCGCAGCCCCTGCAGTGCGGGGGGCGAGCTCCAGGGGGCGCCTTCAGCACAGTACCCTGGCCTGAGAGCTCCTGAGTGAGTCCAGAGGGGGGTCTCTCCATGTACTTTGCAGCGGGCCCCCCTCAAGTTTTGTTACGCCACTGCAAATGTCCGTATTTCCTAATAATATTTTCTTTTCCCATATGTCGTGCTTCTGCAGTTTTGTTTTTCATGTAACATTTTAGCCTTGTATTTCGCAATTGAGTTGCTTTTAGTTGTCAGGGTGGGTACAGGAAGTGGATGGTTTTTCATGATGGTAGAGCTCTGGAGTTGAGGCTGAGGGCACTGCAAGTTTCTCACAGTGCCAATCCATTTCATAAAGGTGTTCTTACTATATGCTCACCCAATCCTTGGTCTCTCTGCAGAGAGCACAGAGCAGTGTTCACATATGTGCCAATTGCAGTAATGATTCTATGGGGGAGTGTGTGCGGGAACTATACAATTTCCAAAATGTGGAATGCACCAAGGGAAAAAAATTGTAGCGGGGGGAACCCCGTATCCGAACCTCCTTTGAGGAAATCGGGTCACTCTCTTCTCTTGCTTGCTGCAATCTAGCTTTGGCATTGTCTGTGCAGGCAACGGGTGGTGCCAGGGTTGTGGGTGGATGGTGGCCTCCTCGCAAAATGTTGGTCACCTGTACTTACCTGTTTACAAATTAAGCAATGCCAAGTAGTGAGACCCAGAACTCTCAATATGTACCACTATCTTTTCCTGCAAATGCACTGATAACTCAGTACTGGGACATCCTCAGAGCTCTCACAACTCTCCTCCATTCTGATAGCCATCATACTCCATTATCACAGTATGGAAACATCCACAGAGCTCCCACAATGCACCGCTATCCTGAATTGAAATGTTTACTCGTACCCCAGCGCAGATACCCTGATATCAGTCTTAAAAGTAAAATCTGCTCACAGTATTTCAAAGAGTGAAGTGATGCAGACCCCTTTCTCTGGAGAGATTTAATAGATTTAAATGTGAGGTGCAAAGTTTTTATTTCATCTTTGCATCCAATTGCGAACATAGTGCACAGCATATAATGGTGAAAGAAAAGGTCTCCAGCACAAGGGAAACACAGGATGCTTTCCATGTGAATGTTAAAATGAGACTACAGTATGCTGGTTCGGTAGTTATTGTTTCACTCTGGATTGACATGTCTGTGAAGTTTAGGACTGCGTTGAAGTCTGATTAGAGGAAACAAAAGTCATGTAGATGGAAGCGCTTTGTAGTGAAGAAATAACCTAGAATAGCAGGATTTCAGTACATTGAACAAGCATGGACACAGCCAATAGATATTGCCTTTGGCACCTAGGTGCTTTTCCAATGGTTTTAGCAATGTGGCACAGCATCCTGGCAAAAGGAAAACAAAGCAGCTTTTGAGGCGGCCAGCCGCATTATTTTGTAGGTGTGCACTGCACATGCACGCACCTACAAAATGACGCAGCTGCTTTTTTTTTCTTTTTAGTTACTGATCCGCGTTGGGTCTGTAACTAAAAAGAAAAAAAAACATGAAAGTGTTCTTTTTTTAAAGTGAGTGGGGGGTAGCAACACAGGGGCACAGGTGGGGTGCAGGAGCAATATGGGGGACAAGGACTGGAAGCAACACAGGGGCATTATTAAAGCAGATGAGGTAAGCAACACAGGGCAGAAGCTGAATGGGGGAGGAAGCAACACAAGGGAAGGGGAGGCGGAAGCAACATTGTGCATGGATTAGGGGGAAGTACCATGGGTGGGGAGATCAGATGAGCAAAAGAGACTAACATGGAGCTAGCAGGGAGTGAGGGAGAAGCACATGTGCAAGAGAGAGGAACACAGAGCGCGGGGGAGGGAAGCACACAAGCACGAAAAAACATGCACTGTTGTAGAGTTATTAAAAAAAAAGAAAAAAGTAGCTCCTGAAAATGCAAGCAGTAAAAGCAAATAGTAATGTGTTCATGCTCCAGGGGAGAAGAAAATACAAGAAGAGGAAAGATTACCCACACAGCTAACGGATAAGAAGCAAGCAAATGAGGGTGACTATGAAGCCAATCACTGGTAAGCATTGAGCAGGCTCTAAGTCCACTGTAGACAACAATACGTCTCACAATTGATAGCTCATGCACCGTCTTAGGCAAGAACTAATGAGGCTTGAGGGACAGGAGGAAGACAGTAGAGGCAAAGGGAGAAAAGGTCAGGAGGAAGTCTAAAGAAGAGGCGGCTAGTCCGGCGATGGGGAAGTGAGGGAGGGAAATGAAAAGAGACATTCAAAGGAGGAATTTGATATGTACCAGGAGATCCCACCAAGCGAGGATAACAAGAGCAATGACACAGAGAGAAGTTGGACAAAGAAAATAGGAAATACAAAAAGAGACAGATAGGAAGGTAGAGAGAAAAGATTTTTAAAAAGTCAGAGAGAATAAAAAGAAAAAATGGGCAGTAACAAGAGATGAAATGAGGAAAAATAGTAAGGAAAAAGAAAGAAAGAAAGTGATGGGATGGGATGCAAGAGGCAGGAAGAAGATACAGAGGAGAAAGAGCAAGAGAGAGGGGAGATTTGATTGTGGAGAGAGAAAGGCAGATTAGAAATGGACAAGATGGAGAGAAAGAATAAAAGATGGGAGAGGAGATAAAATAAAATAAAAAATAAAAAAAATCGGAAAAGGACAAAGAGAAGGGCGACAAGAAGGATTGTAAAGAAGAAAGCCCAGAAGACAAGGTTCCGGAATACCTTTTCCCCCACGACTAAGTCCCTAGAAAAAGAAGAAAGATCAGAAATGGTGCTGAACCTGGTCGAAAAGAAGCAGAAATCACCAATTAAAGTACAAAGGGTAAACTCTAACCAACTTAACCCAATGGCGTCAAGTTTTTCTGCTATAGATCCTGGAACAAAGACGCCGGCTTATAAGGATATTCCACAAAGAACCCATTCCACTGGGAAGACGCACACACAATCTGAGAAGAGCAAGACATGCCGCCTGGAAATCACAGACTTATTTCCTTCAGGCGACATCCCGCTTAATCGTGAGAGAATCATAAATCTACTGCAAAAGATACAGCCGCTGCATTCTCTATCAAGCAACGAAATAAAATTAGTAACTTTCCCAGAAAAATCTACAACTACAACAGTGATAGTAGAATTCTGGTCTCCAGTAATACCAGGAATAATATTGAAGGAAAGTGAGACTCCTCACAAATACGGTTACGACTTGACGCCAGTGCAAAACTGTAAAACCCAAAGATTGGAAACTTCCGAAGAAATTAACAACACGAAAACTCAGCAATTGATCCAAAGGTACAGCGCTACTGATAATCCTCCAAATTTCTTTGAAGAAAATATTTTTGTTTCTATAAAGAATGGAGAAAGGAGAAGCTGGAGTAAAAATACACCAAAGAGGGAAATAACAACAAGTGAACACTCATGGGCTTGGATTGCGGGGAATCTGAATAGCAACAAACAGGGCAAGGAAAACAAACGCCCTTTTTAACGCAGGTTTGACCATCTCTTCCTGGAATATCGCCGGAAACACAAAGGAGAAATTAGCCATAATCACAGAAGATCGACCAGGGATTGTTACCCTACAAGAAACCTGGTCAACTACAACTTTTGACCAACAAGACTACTACATATATGATATACCTGCAGAGCAGGTTGAACGGGAACACGTGAAAGGAGGGATAGCTATTCTTCTGAATGAAGATTTTAAGTGGGACCAAGAAATTATCCCAATAGATTCAAAGAATTTTCACTGCATTAAGGTCAAATTTGGGATCGACCCACTAGAAACATTGAAAGATAACCTCATCTTTATTGTCTATATCCACCCCGGATCAAAAATGGATGCTCTAGCAATAGAAATATTCGAGGGAATAAAAAAGGTAGTAGATCAACAAGGCTATCCTTCAGTCTTCATAACAGGCGACTTCAATGGAAAAATATCTAACGAGCTACTTGAAAAATGGGTAAACTGTGATAAAGAAGAAGCCCTCGCAATCTCCACTCCTCTATTCCCCAAAGAAAACAAAGCTGACAAAAGAGGGAACATTTTGCTAGCCTCACTCCCAATGTTAAATGGAGTAATACTAAATGGCAATGTAGAAGGAGATATTCCGGCATCATCCACAAGACAAGGGAACTTCAGCTCCTCAACCCTGGACTATATGATCTGTAGCCCGGATCTGTTCGGTACTGTTTCATACCTTAAAATTAATTTTGCACCGGAAGTGATCATGCAATTCTTCAATTAGCAACAGAGTGGAAAGCTCAATCTACATCTTCAGGCCACATTATGTACTTTCTAAGCACATTCCTGGTGAACCAGCCCCAAGGACGGATACTGTGGAATTCAAGGACACTCAATAAAATTATCAATGCAATTGAGATGGCTCAACCATTACAGACAACGCATTCTATAAATCCGATAACAAACTTTGAAGTAGTCATCAAAAATGTGGTTCAATTTTTGCAGGAAAATCTAATAAAACGGGGGCCAAGAGTGAAACAAAACAAAAGACGGAACTCAGACACTAATAAAACGGAATTAAATAAATTAATAAGGTCGCAATTCCTTCAATACTCTGAATCAAAAAACTAGAAATTAACAAATTGAAAAAACAGTGCAGGAGAGAAAAAGGAAAAAAAAATCGGAAAAAACGCAGGATAAAAATTGGATCGATATACAGATAGCAGCAAAACAGAATAACCAATGTGCATATTGGAATATAATCGCCAAAGAAATAGGCACAAAAAAATCATTACAAGCCATCCCAGTACCCCCGACAGAATGGGAAACATACCTAACCAAATTATATCAATTAAATAACAGTTCAGAAAGTACGAACAGGTTGGCAAGTAACCCTGGAGTAACACTTCAGATATTGGAGCTCCATCTCCCTTTCT
The DNA here is from genome assembly GCA_963921515.1 of Calotriton arnoldi. Lineage (NCBI taxonomy): Eukaryota > Metazoa > Chordata > Amphibia > Caudata > Salamandridae > Calotriton > Calotriton arnoldi. The sequence continues at coordinate 166,505 of CAWUFW010015369.1, read as the reverse complement.
AATTGAGCTATATATTAAAAAGGCAAGAACATCGGGAGCAACGGGTCCGGATCAAATTCCAATCAAGGTCCTCCAAAGCAACCCCATAGAATGGAGTAAGCTCTTAGCTCCCCTCTTTCGCCATATCTTTGACACAGGGAAATTCCAAAATCTTGGAAGGGGAGCATTGTAATTCCAATACATAAGAAGGGCTCAAGGCTGCTTCCCGGTAACTACAGGCAGATAGCACTCCTGGATGCAACAGGAAAGATTTTTGCAGCAGCAGTACTAGATCATCTTAAAGACTGGGCTTTTTCATCAGGTCTAATTCCTTTATATCAAGCTGGGTTTAGACCAAAACACTCGGTCACTGATAACATCGCAGCGTTGCAAACCATAATCAACAAATATGTAACCTTAAAATCTCAGGTCGTATACGCTGCTTTCGTTGACTTTACGACCGCATTCGATAGGGTGGACAGAGGAACCCTCTAGAGAAAACTTCACAAAATGGGTATCCCGGATAACTTACTCCATGTAATAACATCACTATACTCCGGAACTTGGTGCCAAGTCCAAATGGGGAGGGAGAAGAGTCTCACAAGCCCTATACCTACACCAAATGGCCTCAGACAAGGATGCCTTCTTGCTCCCCTACTGTTTTCCCTATATCTTAGCGATCTGCCCGAAAGCTTCAAACAGGTCTGCAACTTTCCACCTAAAATTGCACTTCATAAATTCCACACCATGATGTATGCAGACGATGTAGTCATCCTAGATTTAACACCATTCGGCCTGCAAAGGAATCTGCAAGCAGTCGATAAATACACGGAAGAAAATTACTTAATACCGAATACCACGAAAACAAAAATAGTTCCATTTTCTGGAAGGAAACGGAGTGTGAACTATAATTGGTCTCTAGGCGGAAAACTGCTGGAAGTGGCAGATGAATATACCTACCTAGGGAGAATTTTCTCAAAATCCCTACAAAACTTGCTTTACATACAGAATTTGAACCAGAAAGTCGACGTCCATCTGGGGGCACTTCTACGTTTATATGCCTCGACCGGTCAAAGGCATTTTTCCTCTCTTCTTCAGGTATACAGCGCTAAGATCCCGCCAGTACTATCATACGCTCTCGAATACATCCCTCTAAGTCAATGGGAACATTTGGATCTCAAAGAAGGGAAAGTCCTTCGAAAACTCACAAAGATGTCTCAAGCTGTTCCGGTACAAGCTCTCCGCCTCGAACTTTCACTAGCTAGCTCTTAAGCCAGAGGAATTAGTAATATTATTAGATGGGCATATAACCTCCTCCATGCGGAACAAGGAAAATGGAGACATTTGAACAAGGTTCACCAAAATATGTATTTTGTAGGAATGTCTCAATTGCTTTTAAAATATCAAATGTTAACATAAATTTGCTGCAATCTTGGACTCCTGCCCAGTTAAAACTGTTTTTAAAACATCTAACACCAAGATTAAGCTTTGATCTTGGCTTTCAGCATTGTTCCAAACTGACACTGTATAAAAAATATGCTGAAACAATTGTTTATAAGAAAATACAGCAGTATATTCATTTTAATCTAAAGCACGGTATCAGGCGATCGATTATATTACTCCGACTTGGGATACTTCCCTAAAATCTTTTACCTACAAGTGGTTCTCAAAAAGAAAAACTAGTAGTTCTTGTAACCTATGTAACGGCGGGGAGCAAGACCTTGAACATATGCTATTTGCTTGCCCAAGTGTGACAGTTGTAGAAGCAAGAAAAAGGTTTATACAGCCAATCCTCACAAAATGTAAAATTAATTCAGTTCAGAACTTGATCTTGCTTTGTAAGGCTCCGCCAAACGAAATTGTATGTTACAATTTATTCAAATTTTTAAAATCTATTTTAACTTTGTATTAGTATTACAATTTTTATTATCTTACTGTCAGAATTTTAAGGGAAAATGTTATGTATTAAATATTTGTTGTTCTCAGCCGAGAACTAAATCAAATAAACTTGAACTTGCATGAACTTGCATGATAAAATAAAAAAAAACGATAAGGAAGAGACCAAAGTCAGGTAGAATGACAAATGTAAAAACAAACAGGGGCGGAACTATTATTACTACATTAGATGCAGCAGCGCTGGTGCTCATTGGTGCAAGGGAACCCCTAGCTGAATTATGCCTGTCTAATACCGTGCAATAGGCAAGGGGCCAGTTTTCCTTGCTCGTATTAGGGCCTATTACACTCCTGCTATTCTACTCAGAGTGAGCACTTATACAGAGCACTTTACATACCCACGTCTCTACTCCCTTTGCTGATGTAACAACACTTTACTGCATGACCTCAAACACCCCTTGGCAAATATGCACCACTAGAAGCGACATAGTTTAATTTCATGTATGACACCGTCAGTGAGTCCTAGTTTTTATCCAATAGCACTAGATTGTTTGGTTCATTACCCAAAAACTATAATGCAAAACTACAGGTCCCAGAATTCAACAGCTGTCGTCTGAAAAGCCAGACTTGCTCTACAGCACCTACGTGCCACATGACAAGGGGCTATTTGACAGCTATGACGCAATGCAAAGAATATGGGGGCATGTTTTTGTAACCAGCCTTGCCACCCTTCCTACTTTCAGGACACACCTGCTTTTTTAGTTAAGAGAATCATATTTTTCCAATTCGGGTCTCTGAAAAACATTGTTTCCCAGTTAAGGTAACTGACAAATTTGTTCAATATTGCCCCTTCTGTATGGAGAAATATACAGAAGTTTCCCCTGATGGTTTAATAAGAGGGGGCACATTGCATCTGTTTTGCACTGGTGTAACACTCGACAAAATGCTCATTTGGCACCGTTTTCCTGCTTGTCTCATGTGGAGTCAGTCCCACTGCGTCTACTTCAGTTCATACTGCATAAAGATTTTTTCATCCATGCAAAAAAATGGAACAAAGGCGATTTGCTCTACTTTGCTGTATTTACACACTAAAAAACATGTTTTCTCTAGTTCTAAAATATGAAAACAATCAAGTTTGAAGCCAAATCTGTTAGTGACCTCTTTAAAAAAACATTGTAAACGGCAGATAAGAGCTTTTCTGCTTCCTTCCAAAGTTTAACAGGGACCCAAGCGAGCCTATTATTTGCCGAGAAAGTGTGTTAATTGATTACATCTTTAGGTCGAGCCTGGGCAGCGCATGCGCTGCTGCGAGGCATGGGGTACTCGGGTATGGACTTGAAGCTCTGCCCACTCTCCGCCCATCTTTCCAATTGGCTCCTGTTGCTGTGGTTTCTAAATGGTTGCATCTGATTTGTTAACAGGCTTGTTAGTCCCTCCTTAGTAACGCCTTGTCTGCATTTGTAACCGCCCATCAGGACTGGACCCTTTACAGGGTCGTTACTGATTAGCTTACATTAGCCCTTCTGAGAACTCTTTGCTCATTTTATCTAAAGAGCACTGGTGGGACGCCAGCTTTAGTAATGGCGGCCACTTTTTTAAAATATTAATTTGCAGCATGCCCGCTCTTATATTTTTATTAGGAATTGCGGCCGCTTCATATTTACAAAATCCGCGGCTCACCCAACTTGCAGCTTTTCATCAACACTATTTTTATTTCGAGGAGCTCCCGCGACCCGCCTCTAGCCGGCCACCATGTTCCCCCTGACTTGTAGGTTTGTGTATGTGAAAATAAGTAGTTAGCAGCGGACTACGTTTTCGGAGGTTTTGTGGATTAAGAGGCGAAAGGGACAAGATGACGAAATAACGAAAAAGGTAGTGCAGGCAAAGTAAATATCGAAATAATTACCGTATGCCGGCTGATTAAGCCGGGACTCGCCGATCTGTTTTGAACGCCGTCCTTCCAGTGGGCACCGTTTCAGTGAGACTTCAGTGCCGGAGCAGCGGAGTGCAGAGCCGGGCGGTTTGAATTGTGGATCGGATTGGGAATTGTGGATTACAGAAACAAGTGGGAAAACTTCGGATACTGCAGGGAAGGCGCCCAAAAGGGGGAAAAGTAAGTGGGGACAAAGCAGCCACAGCAGGCAGGGAAGGCAGCGAGCAGCGCTGGTCAAGAGCCGCGCTGGAAGTAAAGAGAGGGAGGAAGGCGGCAGCAAGAATCCCCTTTCGAAGAGGAGGCGGTGGAGACGGCCCAAAAACTCCAAGCAGGGAAGTTGAAGATCTAGAGGGCTTAGAAAGCACGGGGGTACAGGTAGAAGCCTGGTTTCACAGAAGAGTGCTAGCCCGAAGGAAGAGAGGGAAAAGAAGCCCAAAGTGGTGCAGGATGATGAAACAAGGCAAAAATTAAATCAAAAATTAAAAAGCTAAAATACAAATAGAAATATTGGTGAGCCCAAGCAGCAGGAGGTGGGGAGGTACACGTTAAAGAGTACAAAGAGAGAAAAAGCCTTACTAGAACAGTGTGCAGGAGGTGGGGGAGGGGGTAGAAGTGAAGGAAAGGAGGTAAAACCTCCGGTAATTAAAACCCCAGTAGTAAGAGTCCTCGAGGGGAGAGAACAGAACTCGGTTAAGCAAGAGGCGCAAGAGCGGTTGCTTAAAAAACGCATGAATAAAGTGCAGAAGGTGAAGGTAAAGGTCACTCCCTCACTCAGGACCTTTTTTAAAGTACTGCCAAGGACTCTAGTATTGAGCGAAGCTGGGACAGCAAACAGGAAGATGGAGAGTGGTAAGATTACAGAGGGGCAGGTAGATCATGTGGTTGAGGAAATCTCAGCGGAATGGGGAAATATGTGTAGTCCCAATAGGTATGCAGTATTACAGGAGGAAGGCCGAGAAGATTTAGAGGGCAAGAAGAATTTAAAAGAACTAAGTGGCAGCAGCATCACTCACCCAACACTAGAGGGAGGAGAGAAAAGTAAGAAGGGGGAGACAGAAAAACTCGGTCCAGAAAAATCCTTAAATATAGAGGAGAGAATGGATAGAACACAACGAGCACAGGCAGAAGTAAATACTGGAGGAGCAGTTTTAGGGGATTTGATTGCAACACTTACGTCCGAGATTAGAAGTAGGTTTGAAGTATCTGAGGGAAATCGGAGAGAGATCAAACTGGCGTGTGAGGCTTTAGAGAAGAAAATCGACGATCTGGCTGGGAGAACAACTTTTCTAGAAGAGTCAGTAAAGGAACTCAAGGGCAAGATACAAATGAATCAAGAAGAAATAAAAGCCTTAAAATTGAGAGAACATGGGTGGCAGGACTGGGAGGAAAGGATGGAGAATAATCAAAGGAGAAACAATTTACGGATCCTAAATGTGCCTGAAGGAGCAGAGGGAGAGGACTTGAAGGGGTTGGTAGTTAAGTTGATTAAAACAGGGCTTCATCTGGGTGGCGTGGACAAGCAGGCCAAGATGGCGGCAGCACTCCTCTAGCGCTCCGCACTGCAGCCCGCTAAAGTCCGCCAATAATATGCCACACAGCCATAATAACCGGCGATAAAAGCCGATACAGCGGCGGCGATCGTGGGGGACACGGGCTGGCCCCGAGGAAACGACCAGCGAGGCGACAATGAAGACGCCGGAGGCTCAGACGGGGTTGCGGCCGGAATCCCAAAATGGCGGCACCCTGTGAGGCCCGAGAGCTCCCGTATCTGGACCGGGACCGATAGCGAGGCACATCGGGCTTCTGCCGCGTAGACCTGGCGGCATGCCCCACGCGAGCTCCGGAGCCCACCCGGACACCGGAAACGACTGAAGGAGGGCAGGTGAGAGCGTCGTGGCGGCTGCTTGGGAGCCCCTCGGGTGGCTGAAACTCCCGCCCGAGAGAGGTCCCCTATCGGCGGGGACGCCACGCCGGCGCCCGGGATCACCGCAACACCCCCAGAGCCCAACAGTACCACCCTGCACGGATTGCGCTACAAGCGACATCGCCTGGAGGGCCCGCGGGGAGACCCCCCCTCCTCCGTGCAGTGACAACCCCCTCCCCGCTGCGGCGCTGGGCCTCGAGGCGCGCGGGGGGGACACACGAACAGACTGCGGGCACAGAGGGGCAACTAGACGTGGTGCCCCTGGCCGTCGGAGGGGGCCTTTCGTCTCCACGGAGGCTGGACCCGTGGCCTGTGGGGCAGAGTGAGGCAGCCTATGCGGGGGGAGCCACTGGGACTTAACGACACCCTGGTCCGGGGGCCGACCAAAGACACCGGATCGACTGCGGGCTGACTGCTACCTTGCGCCCCTCCCCCGCAGCGGCGCCGGACCTCGAGGCGCGCGAGGGGGGGAGACACATGACCAGAGTGTGAGCCTAATGGTGGGGACAGTGAAGGGCAACTGGATGAGGATCCCCTAGTCATCGACAGCAGCACCTTACTGCAACAAGACCCCCCAACTCTGTGAGGCCGAGACCCGGGGCCGGAGGGTGCGGAGTGACACTGGCACATACACTGGCAGCCTAATCAGGGGGGCCCAGGAGCACGACATTGCCACCGCCCCCGGACTGGGGCAGACCACAGGCTGCGGACCGGGAGGGTGCAGACATGATCTACCGGGAAGCAGGTGTGTGCGGTTGACCTCCACCACGCACGGATCCCTAAGAGGCCCGGAACCGAACTTCTGTGCTCTGGGAGGCCTGGAGCCCCGCCGGCGGTGGTTGGGCCGTGGGACGCGGGGGGCATTCCATCAACGGGCCCCAATCGACCGGGGCAGACGTCGAACCGGAGGGGCGACGGGACACCCTGCACCCTCCCATGTCCGGCGGAGGCCCTCCGCTGATTCAACCAGGACACACTCCGGGAGGCCTGAAGGCGACGTTGAGAAGAGTTCAGGTAACTACGGCAGACCACAATAGAAACGAGTGCGAGGAAGACCGCAAGGCATCATAGCAGCCACACCTGACCACAAGTACCGCGACCCACACACGGGTGGAGCGCCGCGGGTGGCGGACGGGATCTGTCGGCGGAAGACACGATCATCATGGGGCGCCAATGCATAACGGGCACGGCGCAGACCCCGGGACCCCCAAGGGCAACATCCCCAGCATCCCACACCACACAACCAGGAGGAGAGCCCACAAGTGCAGACTCCATGTCCAATAAACTGGATAAAGTCCTAGCGGCGATTGAACACTCGAGAGTGACCATGGAACACAAGTTTGGAGAGCTAGCAACGGATCTTAATTTACTCCGGGATGACCATAGGAAACTGGCGGACAAGGTAAAACAAGGGGAAACAGCGCTGCACACTCTGGAACCACAAGGGCAACAACACCAAGACACCCTGAAAGACCTGCAATCGCGGGTGAGGATCCTAGAGAGCAGAACAGATGACTTAGAAGGACGATCCCGGAGAAGTAACATCCGCATTATCAATCTGCCAGAAGGAGCGGAGGGGACCAACCCCCTCAGCTACATCACAACATGGATCGCAACGTTCACTCCAGCAGGAGAACTGACCCCGTTTTATTCCATAGAACGGGCACACCGAGTCCCGGCCCGCAGACCACCACCGGGGTCGCCACCCCGACCATTTCTTCTGAAATTGCTCCATTACCAGGACAGAGACACTATCCTCCGAGCCGCGAGGCGGCAGGGCATAATCCGAGTGGAGGATAAGCAAGTTATGCTATTCCCGGATTACTAGCGGGCAGTCCAGCAACAAAGAGCCACCTTCGCAGCGGTCAAACGCGTCCTGCGCCAAAAGAACATCCAATATGCGCTTCTGTTCCCGGCTCGGCTCAAAATCATCCACGACGGAACTGCACACTTCTTCTCGGACCCCGCGGAGGCCAGCGACTGGGCTGACCAACACTTGGCGAACTTGATCAACACCAAAAAGGCGCAGATCAATCGCTCATCAGGTCGCCAACGCCGGCAACAGAAAAAGGTCACACTCACCCAACTAACTTCACGCTCGGATTCCTCCAGTAAGAACTCTCCGGACCTCACTCAAATCATTGCAGAACGCCGGAAAGCACTTCAAGCAGTTGCAGAGTTGGGACACCCGGGGGACAGCACGGATGGTGAGAGGGACCCGCACCTGTTCACATCCGAAGAGGAAGGCAGCGGCGGTGTCACCCCAGGAGATGGTTCGGGGACTCCGCCAATGGTGACCCCCCAAACAGCAGACACTTTGATTTGACACCCCCAGGTTGCCACACCAGACCCCCGAGGGTGGGGACGCTCGAGGCATCCGTGCCTCCCACTCTAAGAAACGCTGCTCGACATGGCTGAGACGCCCTGGTGACCACTCCGGTATTTGGCGAGTCTGAAGACCAGTTTTCACAGTGGATTCCACCGAGTGGGGGTGGTAACAGTAAGACATAGACAACGAGCGGGCAGCGACGGCGACGGACGGAGGCCGACGACCACTTCCCCCCACGTAACGAACTAGAGTTAGCACATGTTGTGCAGTTTGGACGTATCGCCCCCAATGATAGGTCCTTTTAGTTGGGATGGTTTCCCGCCGACTCATTTCACTTTCCCCCAGTTTTACATCCCTTCCACATTCCCTGGAGCACGAACACACGACATACACAAAGTTGGTTCGGTTAACAGAGATCGGCATCTGGACACAAGGGGGACACGAGAGATGCTGGGGCATTACGCCACGAGACACATCACCCAAACATCAGGCATAAATGACGGCTAGGATCCCCAATACAGACCTGAAAGTTGTCACATTAAATGTCAGGGGTATGCATACAGCCAGCAAGCGGTATGCAATATATGCATACATGAAAAGACAGCAAGCACAGGTGGCTCTCCTCCAGGAGACACACCTTACGGGGGCAGAGGTGGACCGCCTACGTAAAAAATGGCGAGGAATTATCTGTGCCACAACGTACTCTGCATTCGCTAGGGGAACCTTAATTTGGATCAGACCTGGGATCCCCTTCAGCGAACAGTCCAGGGTGGTGGATAAGGAGGGCCGGTACTCCCTAATAACAGGGCACCTCGAGGGCAAGGAGATACTGATAGGAAGCATTTACGCCCCCAATGTGGAACAGGAGCAGTATTGGACCCGCCTCACAGGGGCGCTAGCACAATACACTGCGATACCGTGGTTATTGGGAGGGGATTACAATTGCACCCTAGACACCAGTTTAGACAGATCCCATCCCCCGCCGGCACATTCACCCGCGCTAAAACAGACAGAACAATTTAAAAACTGGGTTACCCATTGGTCACTCGTAGACGCCTGGCGAGAAAAGAATCCGAACACTAAGATATATTCCTTTTACTCCGCCCCGCACAATCTCAGAGTGAGACTCGATAGATTCCTCTGCTCAGCAGCACTGGTCCCCCTGATACAACACACTGACTACCTAGGCAGAGTACTGTCCGACCACGATGCACATACTGTGACCCTTAGATGGAGACCACCCCATCCCCCAGTCCCTACTTGGAAATTGCCCAGAGAGTGCCTCACGGACCAGGTTTTTTGCCATACACACGGCGAGCACATTCAGGAATACTTCTTACTAAATGCGGGCACAGCATCAACTAGATCAGTAGAATGGGATGCATTTAAGGTCGAGGCAAGGGGGCACTGCATTCAACACATAATAGGGGTGCGGCAGGTGCTGGAGCGGTCATTGCACACTGCGGAAACACGACTGGCGGGCCTAACGAAAAAACTAGATCAGGGGGAGGCTACCCCAGAACAGGTGGCGACAGCAAAAACAACACATGCGGAAACCATGAATGACCTCCGCAAATATAATTTTAGAGCGTATGCCGTCCGAACACATCGAGAAGGGAATAGGGCAGGTACACTCCTCGCCTGGCTCGCGAAACAAGATACGGACATGCCACCCATCACAATTTTGCGTGATAAGTCTGGCACCCTTAAACAATCGCAGGTAGAGATACTACACATTTTTCGCGACTATTACATGGAAATTTATCGAGCCCTACCACAGTCATCGTATCTAACATTATCCCGTTTCTTTCAATCCACGCCTCTGCCTGGCATTCCACCGGCGGACACGAAGGCGATGGACACAAAAATCAAATCCCCAGATGTCATTCAGGCCATCAGGGCATTGGTGCGTCGTAAAGCGCCGGGAGCGGACGGCTTCCCCCTGGAATACTATACCGCCTTTTTAAGACAGCTGGCCCCGCGCCTCGTAATCATATACGACGAAGCGCTACAAACAGGTGAACTGCCCAGTTCCCTTAGGGAGTCTACCTTGGTTACCTTCCTTAAACCAAATAGAGATCCCACTCTCCCGTCCTCGTACAGGCCCATAACTTTGCTCAACACGGACTGCAAGATCTTAGGGAAAATACTGGCAGACAGATACATACAGGTTCTCCCGCAGTTGATCCACCCGAACCAAAACGGCTTTCTCCCCAGCCGCAACGTATCACAGAATATACGCAGACTCTTTCACATTCAGGACAGAGCACGAGACCGCTTTCCACAGGCCGCATGCCTAATCTTAGATCTTGAAAAGGCCTTCGACACGCTCCTATGGCCATATTTATTCGCAACCCTTCGAAAAGTGCATGTCGGTCCGACCCTATTGGCATATACGCAACTCCTCTATAAGGGCCTTACCACTAGGGTAAGAGTGGGAAAGTATATCTCAGATCCACTTCGGGTGGAGAGAGGCACGAGGCAGGGGTGCCCCTTGTCCCCCCTCCTTTTCGCCTTGTCAGTAGAACCTCTAGCCATCCGTCTACGGCATGAGGGCGAAGCCTGGGGTATCCCGATCGCAGACACGGTTCATTGTGTGTCACTATATGCCGACGACCTCCTGATCTATGTGCGGGATATCACAAGTGATCTTACACCGATCTGGGAAATATTACAGACCTTCGCAGAGGTCTCCGGACTTAACGTCAATTGGGGAAAATCGACGATCTTTCCCCTTAGCCCCCACCTAGCTCCCTCGGAGATCATGATAGGGCCCCAGACACTTGGTTGGAGTGCAGCGGCACCCCGATACTTGGGAGTGAGGCTGTACCATTCACCCGAAGATCTCTACGAGGGGAACCACCGCAAAACTTTAGCGGGGCTGCGAGCGGCAGTCGCCTTCTGGAAGACCCTGCCCTTGGCCCCTATAGGGCGTGTAGCCTTAGCAAAGATGATCATGGTGCCCAGATTGCTCTACTCCTTCACCAATCTCCCGGTGATACCGCCACGCTCCTTTTTTCAAGAGCTAGACACACTACTCACGACGTTGATATGGGGAGGCGGCAGACACAGAGTAGCCTTACGCACCCTCTACTTACCTACCACACAAGGGGGTTTGGGGGCCCCCTCCTTCGAAGCTTATTTCCTAGCGGCGCAGCTCCAATGGCTGTCACATTGGACAGTGGAACGCCACATAGAGGAGACATTTACTGATGTGGGTCGGATGCCCCTCCCGGCTATCCGGAGATTGCTGATGCCGGGCACCAAGCCTATGTGTACACACTCCCTACAGGTGTCGATAGCCCGCAAATGCATGATGCGTATACACCGCATGTCACGGGACATACCCCTCTACTCCCCACTGCTCCCACTAGTGGGATTCCCACAGAGAGAGAACTACTACACATCCGGTGCCCTCCGGATATGGACGGAACACTGAGTGACGGAGATTGAAACGCTGTTTGAAGATGGGCAGCTGAAAACATACGCCCAAATGAGGGATAGCTACGATCTCCCTCCAGGACAATTTCTAGTGCACAGGCGATTGGTAGACAGCGCCCGCCAATGCTGGGATCTCACTGAAGGGGAACCACCGACACATCCGGTACTACATACAATCCTAAGTATGGGCGGGGGCAGACACTTAGTCACTTGGCACTATAAGGCAATTAGGGAATTGACCACGGCCCCTTTGCAGGCCCTACGCCAAAAATGGGAGGATGAAATAGGACGAGTGCTTCACGACCAGGAATGGGACAAAGCTCTAGAATACCCAAAGAAAGTCTCAAGGAACGCCCGATTCAAAAACATCCAATTCAATGTTTTACATCGTGCGTACCTAACACCGCACCAACTACATCGCTTTTACCCCGACACACAATTCGCATGCCCCAGATGCCAAACACCCGAGGCCAACTTCAAACACATGTTCTGGGACTGTCCCACACTCCAACCATATTGGGGTAGGATACATCAGGTACTGAGGGCGACCGTACACCTCACGCACATTACCACATGGGAGGCATGCGCCCTGGGAGTCTTCCGCAGGCGGAATGCAGAAAAAGTGCAGGGCAGGTTTGCATCCTTAGCCATACTCCTGGCGAAGCGGGGAATAGCCATGCACTGGAGGGCACCAGCAGGACCCCCTGAGGCAGCCTGGATAGGGGCGGTTAAAAAATGGGGGGCAGCGGAGGAACGCTATTGCGGGAGGAGGAGGTGAAAGGGACTCGCAAACACCACATCTCCATGGAATGGGTGCAACTCCTGTTTCAGTTCACGCAAGAGACAACACAAGAAGAACCACCTGGGGCAACGCCATCCCAATCCCAGACTCCACCCCTGTCCCCGATGGTACGAGCAAATACGAACTCCTAATAGTCATATTAGAAGAAGGATCGCCCACATAGTTGGGCCCCGCCAAACTGACAACCCGACCTGTGACAGGAGACATAATCTACCCTAGGCATCCTTGATTCCCCGATTCCGATGCTACGGACATCCTGTAGAAAAACTGGCACCGACCACAAGACAGATACTCACTACAAGGGTTATTTTTATTTGTGGACACCCCAGACCCCTCCCCTCCTCTCCCTACCCCCCCCACAGTTTACTGTTTCATGTTTATCTTATGACAGCGTAAAGTTAGCTTCTATATATTGGGAACGAAAACATGGTCATCAACCAAGGAGGTAGACAGGGATGGAATGGGGGACTACACATCAATCCGCACCCTTGCGGGAACCCACATATACAGACGCTTGACACTAATCAACCTACCCAAGTTCACATTAGACCTCTGAAGATGTAATCCATGTACAATTAAATGTTTGATCCGCACTGCCTGAGTTCACATGTTATTATGTATAATCAACGTAATACAATGATGTACCATGGAAAATACAAATACCAATAAAAAAAAAATTAAGCTAAAAAAAAAACAGGGCTTCATCTGGAAGAGACTGAGCAGGAGCTGGGTAGGGATATCCAGAGAGTACATAGAGACCCCTTCAGGCTTAACCCGAACAGAAGCAAACCCAGGAGGATCTTGGTTAATTTCCTGACTTACTCCCTGAAAGAGAAGGCTTTATCTCAGGCATTGAAAATGAAGGTAGTGAAAGTAGATGGGCTATCCTGTGAAATTAGGTCTGATATTTCCTACATTATGTCTAATAGGCAATGGGAGTTAGGCAAGAGAATGGACCAATTGAAGGAGTTGGGGGCCTCAGTGCAGATGAAGTTCCCGGCGGTTCTAAAAGTAATGATGAATAATAAGATGCACAATTTTAGAGCGGTGAGTGAAGTTGACGACTTTATAGAATCTTGTAAATAGGTATTAAGGAGGTAGTTAGCTATGAATAGTTTTTGTTTGAACCGAATTGTTTTTTTTTGTTGCTTTTTTAATTTGAGATAAAATATACACTTGGAGGAAAACCCATAGGCTAATCGCCATTAGAAATGGGGGTAGGTTCTCCATGGGGGGTGGGAGGGCAAGGAAAGGGGTCACTGGGTGGGGAGCATTTAGGGAAAAAAGAAAGAAAAATTCCTCAGAAGCCACTGTCATTAGTGAAGGGTAACAAGACAGGAACATGGGAGACGGACAGAAGCTAAGTTTGAAGATTTTATCTTGGAATGTTAACGGGTTAAGAGTGAGGTTAAGGAGAGAACGCATCCTTCAATATATAAAAGATTGTATTGCCCAGATTTGTGTGCTTCAGGAGACGCATCTGACAGAGAGTGTAAAGAGGTCTTTAAGTCCCAAAAGTGGGTGCAACAGTTGGTGTGTACTGAACAAACCTTGGTGACTAAAGGGGTGGTGATATTGACAAAACGAGATTCAAAGGTCTCTATTATCACGCACACAAAGCACTCCACAACTCCGGACCAGCCTACCTCAACAGACGACTCAGCTTCTACACCCCCACCCGCCAGCTCCGCTCGACCAGCCTCGCCCTCGCCACAGTCCCCCGCATCCGGAAAACGACCGCCGGCGGCAGATCCTTCTCCCACCTCGCCGCCAAGACCTGGAACACCCTCCCCACCAACCTCCGACAGACCCAAGACCTACTGGCCTTCAGAAGACTCCTCAAGACCTGGCTCTTCGATCAGTAGCAGCACCACCCCCCTCTTCCCCCAGCGCCTTGAGACCCTCGCGGGTATGTAGTGCGCTTTATAAGTGACATGATTGATTGATTATTATAAAAATTAAATTGGACAGTAGAGGTAGATGGGTCGTAGCAAAATTAAAAGTAGGGGGGCAGGGTTTCACGTTAGCAGGGTACTATGGGCCAAATGAGGATGATATAGCACCGTTACAAGAGTTATTGGTGGAGTTATCTTGTTCCTCAGATCCAATTATTTGGGCAGGTGATTTCAATGTAGTATTAGATAGTACTTTAGATAGATCGACTAGTAGTAGAGCAGTCGTAAATCAAAAAATGATGGGGCAGATAAAATTAATGATGAAACAATTGGGTTTATCTGACAGTTGGAGGTGGAAAATGGGGGACAAAAGAGGGTATACATACGCAAATTAGAAATATCATCACCAGTCGAGGATAGATTATATTTTGTTGGATCTAGGCTTGAGAGAGCAAGTAAAAGATATCAAACATATCGGGATTCATTTGTCAGATCATTCCGTAATTTTTTAGAGATCTGTCTCAGGGAAGACAGTTTATCCCCCAGGTGGACTCTTGATCGCACTCTGATGTTGGATCAGGCAATTGTGGAGAAATTGAAAGAGGAGACGGTGGAGTTCTTTGATTTTAACTGGGGGTCGGCCCCGGTTGGGGTGGTGTGGGATTCCTACAAAGCCTTTTTGAGGAGGAACCTAATAAGTTATGCAGCTGGAAAGAGGAGAGTTTTTCGGGAAGAGATCAGAAAATTGGAGGAGAGGATAAGAATATTGGAAGGTGACCTGGTCAATCAGAGTCTAGACAGACGGATTTATCTGATCTGAAAATTAAACTTGCCTCTATTCTCGATAAGAGGGTAAGGGAAAGATGGGAAACAAGTAAACTTGCGCTGTTCGAGTACGGGGAAAATTGCGGGAAATTGTTAGCTTGGCAGACAAAGAAAGATCAGGTGAGAAATTTAATACAAGAGATTAAGTGCCAGAATACGGGGAGTGTCTTAACTAATAGAAAAGAGGTTGAGGAGGCGTTTTACAATTGCTTTGAAACTTTATATGAAGAGGATTTGGAGACAACTGAAGAAGAGAGGGACAGTTGGTTGAGTTGGGGCCCGATAGTTGCGTTGTAGGAGAGAAAAACTGCTTTCTTAAACACTGAAATTGGGAAGGGGGAAGTGGAGCAGGTATTGAAGAAGGGTAAGCAAGGGAAAGCACCCGGTCCAGACGGTTTACCTTTAGAAGTGTATAGTGCACTAGAGGATATATTGACTCCAATTCTAACCAAAGTTTTTAATGAGTTGTTTATGGAGGGGCACCCCAACCAGAGTCATGGTCAGAGGCTATAATTTCTTTAATTTTGAAACAAGGAAAGAGCAAAAACAGATGTGATTCGTATAGGCCGGTGTCGCTTCTGAACTGCGATTATGAGGTTTTTACCAAAATTGTGGCTGATAGACTTAAGCGCAGTATGGGCGATCTGGTGCATGAAGACCAGAAAGGTTTTATACAAGGAAGGGCACTGCATGAGTTAACTTCTTCCCTCATAGGGACAATTGATCTGGCTGTAGCAAATAAGGTTCCCTTGGCGGTTATAGCTTTGGATGCCACCAAGGCTTTTGATCGTGTAAACTGGGCGTTTTTGCAATCAGTTTTGAAAGCAGCTAAGTTGGGAGACATATTCTGTAGAATAATTGCAGGCTTCTATAAGACACCAAGGGCAAATGTGTTGGTGAATGGAGTACTGACATCAGCATTCACTATCAGGAGAGGGACAAGACAAGGATGCCCGTTATCTCCACTCCTGTTTAATCTGTATATGGAGCCGTTGGCAAATGTATTGAGGGCAGAGCAGAGGATTGTGCCCTTTCAATGTAAAACTTGGGTTAAGAAATTGGCATTATATGCTGATGACTTGTTGATATACACGGCAGACCTGAAAAATACAATCAGCCATGTAGTAAGAATTGCGGAAGACTTTGGAAGAGTCTCTGGGTATGAGATAAACAGGGGGAAAACTGAGATAATGGTCTTGAATTTGGATGGAGGTGCAGAAAAGACCACAACTGAAATGAGGTATCTGGGAGTTAGAGTAACTCAAGACATAAACAAGTTGGTGGAAACTAATTTTAATAAGGTGAAAAAAGAAATATGCGATTTAATGATAAGCTGGATGCACCTACCCCTGACATTTTCGGCAGAGGAAATTTGGTAAAAATGATTTTACTACCGAAGCTTACTTTTCTCTTTAATGCCATACCTCTACCTTTTAAAGAAGTAGGGCTCATGAAGCTATAGGGCAAGATTGGATCATTTATCTGGGCAGCAATAGGATGTACTGAATAAAGATGAAGAGTTATCTGTTCATTTAGGCTAATATTGTTAACCTTGAAATATTGTTGATTCATCCGGATATTATTACGTCTAATTTTTGCCTCTCTTGTTTGTAAAAAATTTTAAACATGTTTTTGATTGTGCCTTTGTTTTTATTCTGTAGGAGACGGAGATATCGGCATTTTTTGTGGAGGAAAGCAAAAGAGCAACAATATTGATCATTATTTTGAATATGTTACTGAATTGTGGCTAAATGTAGCCACATTGTTGATAGGCCCACTTGGGCATTATTTGTTCACAGTGTTACTATGTGGAAATACACCTGGCATACGGGTGGGAAGCCCACAGGGGCGATATTGAGAATATCCACCAGTTGTGAGATATTTCAGTCTTCAGGACACGGGTATCATTTACCGTGCCTGATAATTATTGGCCCACTTGGGCGGAATTTTCTTTGAGGTCTTTGTTGTCAAATTCACATCACTGTTGTATTTTGTTATGGTGTAAACATTATATACACAGGTTATCCAGTGACATTATGAATTGAGTAATGTTGCCGCTTGCCATTTTCCAGGATTAAGAAGTTACCACTTCAAAATGGATGCTATTTTTCCTCTACTTTGAATGTGATATGTAGTCCTACTTTTATGTTGATGTGCACTATATGTAAATGATGGAAACAAACTGCTCTTGACCCGTGACCAAGGTGCGGCTGCACCGAAACGCATCGGGTATTGTTTTGCCACATGTGTTATTAAAACAACACGCTAATAAGGAATTGGGCTCTGCGTCTTTTTGTATATTGACGAAGGACTGTTTTTGAATATATATATATATATATATATATATATATATATATATATATATATTATATTATCTACTGGCGGTCGCCAGTAGATAGTTATAGTTAGGACCTAGTTTCCATAGGAAAAGCGTTTTTGTTTTCCCAATAACTTTGGCACCGGATGACGAATCTTTGAGAAATTTTCAAAACTCGTGGGGCGCTCCGGTCAGCTCCTATCCTGAAAGTTTCGGGGTGATTCGCCAAGCGGGGCCGAGAAAAAAGGGGGGTCCCAAAACGTGTTTTCTCCATGTTATTTTCCATAGGAAATTTTAGACACGGCTACAGCCCGAACTGCTGAACGGAATTACACCAAATTTGACAAAAAGGTAGCCCTTGTTTCAGAAAGAACTCTTTTTGTTAAATGGTGTAAATCCGTTCAGTAGTTCCTGAGAAATTCAAAAAAAAGAGGGGAAAAATGAATTTTCCATAGTAAACTTTAGACACGGCTACAGCTCGAACTGCTGAACGGAATTACACCAAATTTGGCAAAAAGGTAGTGCTTGGTTCAGAAAGCGCCCTTTTTTTTTTTTAAATGGTGTAAATCCGTTCAGTAGTTGCTGAGAAAATCAAAAAATAACAGTTTCGATATATAGAGGCGCGGTGGATCCGCGGACCCTCCCGACCACGAGCTTTATTCTAATTGGCTGTCAACACTCCAAACCAGGAAGTGTTGGCAGCCATCTTGTGACTCGGTAGAACCGAGTCACAAGAAAAGAGAAAAAGAAACGAGAAAAACAAGAAAAGGGGGCAGGGTAGAAACACCCTGACCCGCTAGGCCTGCTCAGGACCCCCAGGGTCCCCCAGGGTCAAAAAAAGCATTTTGTTTAAAAATAAATTGGCGAGATTCGCGCACCCAGCGCGAATTTCGGCCGCAAATAAAAAAAAACTAAGCGCGGTCTCCCGTGCTTTGTTATTATTTAGCCCCCAGGTGGGCCAAGTCCCGGGGGCATGCAATAATGTAATTGCGGGGGCCCAGGCAGGCCCCCGCAGCCCCGGGGACTGCCACCACCCGGGGCTTTCCATAAATATTGGTGGGGGCACACGGCCCCCCCGCAGCCCCGGGGACCGCCACCCCCGGGGCTTTTATTTTTAATGTGTGGGGGGCCTCCAAGGCCCCCCCAATCCCCGGGGACCGCCATCCCCGGGGCTTTTATTAATTATTTTGCGGGGGCACACGGCCCCCCCGCTGCCCCAGGAACCGCCACCCCCCGGGGCTTTTTTTTTTTTTTTAAATACACCTGTGTGAGGGGCGGCTTGAGCCCCCCCACACGCCCCGGGGACCGCCACCTCCCCGGGGCACTAATATTCAAATGCGTGGGTCCGTTACGGACCCCCGAGCCCCGGGACCACCACCTCCCCGGGGCTGTGCAATAGGTGGGAGGGAGGCCGGGCGGCCCCCCTCCTGGAGCCCTTGATGGCCCTGGGGACCGCCACCCCCCAGGGCCGGCTCCTGCAGTGTCCCGGGGTGCCCACCCCCGGGACACTGCTGTTTGCAATGACAGGGCGGGAGCCGCGCGGCTCCCGCCCTGTCATTGCAAACTGCTTTGCTTCATTGAAGCGAGAGCAGGGAAACCTGCTCTCGCTTCAATGAAGCAAAGCAGATTGCTTTTCCACAAGGGGAGCTGCATGTCAGCAGCTCCCCATGTGGAAAAGCAATGCCGGCTCCTGCAGGACGCGGGGAGCCGGCGGGACCGTGGGGGCATTGGGGCTCCCCCCCGGTCCCCAACGGATAGGGCCTGCCCCGGGGGATGGGGTCCCCGGGGCTAGAAGTGGCCCGGGAGGGGGGCCACGCGGCCCCCCTCCCCCCAAAAAAAAACACGCAAAGGCCGGCCCCGGGGGATGGGGTCCCCGGGGCCATAAATGGCCTGAGGAGGTGGGTCACGCAGCCCCCCTCCAAATATATATTTTTTTTAAATAAACACTGGCCATGCCCCGGGGATGGGGTCCCCGAGGCCGAATATGGCCTCGGGAGGGGGGCCACGCAGCCCCCTTCCATTTTTGAAAAAAATAGGGGTCAGGCCCTGGGGGATGGGGTCCCCATGGCCCAAAAAAAGGGAAAAAAAGGGGGGCCACACAGCCCCCCTTCTAAAAAAAATAATAATAAAAAAAAGACGCCATCGTGCCGGAGGCCCCGCCCCCTCCCAGCAACACTCTGCAAACGCGCCCTGTGGCGCATTTTAAATTGAGGAATTAATTCCCCTTCAATACTGGGGGTCCCTGGGGGCCAACTAGCCCACCAGGTACCTCCAGTAAGCGCCACAGGGCTGCGTTGCAGAGAGGTGGTCCAGGCCACGCCCCTTTTTACACCTCTCTGCAACGCAGCTCGTTGGCGCTTACTGGAGGTACCTGGTGGGCTAGTTGGACCCCAGGGACCCTCAGGATTCAAGGGGACTTAATCCCTCAACTTACAACGCACCACGGGGCACGTTTGCACAGTGGTGAAGGGAGGGGGCGGGGCCTGAGGGGACATGTGTGCAAACACGCCCTGTGGCGCGTTTTAAGTTGGGGAATTAATTCCCCTTCAATCCTGAGGGCCCCTGGGGGCCAACTAGCCCATCGGGTACCTCCAGTAAGCGCCACAGGCCTGCGTTGCAGAGAGGTGGTCCAGGCCACGCACCTTTTTACACCTCTCTGCAACGCAGCTCTGTGGCGCTTACTGGAGGTACCTGGTGGGCTAGTTGGACCCCAGGGACCCTCAGGATTCAAGGGGACTTAATCCCCCAACTTAAAACGCGCCAGGGGGCGCGTTTGCATAGTGGTGGAGAAAGGGGGCATGGCCTTTGTCTACCTCTCACCAATCCCACTGCGTGGGGCTTACTGGAGGTAAAAGGTAGGCTAGTTGGCCCCTAAAGGACCCCCAGCAGTGAAGGGGACTTCAATCCCCATCCAAGAGCGTGCCAGGGAGCGCGTTTGTAGAGTGGTGGGCAAAGTGGGCGTGGCCTGGTACGAGTACTTACCAGTGCTGCTGTGTGGGACTGACTGGAGGTAATAGTTTGGGAAGTTGGCCCCAAAGGATGTCCTTGGGGGCCAACTACCCCTCTTGTTACCTCCAGTAAGTCCCACACAGTGGGATTGCTAAGACATCTTCGGAGGCCATGGCCCCCTTTCTCTACCACTCTGCAAACGTGCCTCGTGGCAAACTACGGGATGGGGGATGAAGTCCAATTTAGTCCTGAGGGAGTTTGGGGGCCAAGAATCCCTCCTGGTACCTCCTGTAAGTCCTACGCAGCTGAATTCCTGAGCGTTGGTTGGACGCCCAGCACCCTTTCTCCACCACTCTGCAAACGTGACTACTAGTTAAAGTAGCATATTTCTGCACCTCTGACTTAGAGGTAGTTTTAATCCCCCTGCCCTATTATGTACTAGGGCCTTACAGAGGAGGTCATGCTAATCACAGGGGTACCCCAACGCATAGTGTTCCCTAGTGTATGTTTGTGTTTTCACTGTATTCTAAGTATCTTTTAGCATAGCACTGGCTCTAGGCCTGGTTAGTCAGAGTCAGTTACCACCAGTCCCCGTCTGAAAAAGTTGTGGGCACAGGATGATTTTGCAACAAGGCCTCTTTCTGCTCCTCTGTTGGTTCTTTCTGCACATGTCTTGCTTCTTCCTGCACTTTTGTTCGTCTTTGTGGACTTCTGTTGCTTCTTTCTGCATTTCGTTTGCTTCTTTCTGTGCGTTTTTTCTTCTTTCTTCACATGTCCTACCTCTGTAGGCATAGTTAGAAACTAGCATTTAAAAAACCTTTGAAATTCACTTAAAAAACCATAGGTTTCAGGCACGTTATAGTTAGAAATTAGCATTTAAAAAACCTTTGAAATTCACTGAAAAAACCATAGGTTTCAGACACGTTATAGTTAGAAATTAGCATTTAAAAAACCTTTGAAATTCACTGAAAAACCATAGGTTTTAGGGAAAGTTATAGTTAGTTCGACATTTCACTCGTACAAAACCAGAGAAATTCCCCCGTTATAGTTAGTTCAGCTAACTATAACTCGCGCCCCCGCAATGCACTTCTGATGACGTCACATATTACATTACTCATGACATGGTCAGTGACATCACTGATGACATCTCAAATGACATCACTGATGACATCATCCAGTGACTGTGTTTCTGTAAAGTTTAAATATGTTTAATATATATATATAGGGAAAGGCGTATTGAAGAATGAGTGGGTGTATAAGTGTCTGAATGGATGATTTAGTAGGTGCGTGACTGACTATAAGTGAGTGATTAAACGTATCTTACTGAATGCATGGGTTAGTGACTAAACTGTGTGAATGCCTGAAACCTATGGTTTTTTCAGTGAATATATATATATATATATATATGACAGCAGCTTCTCTCCTTGCGAACAGAAGAAAGGGACACAGCGGGGCTCTTCGGGACGATTTATTCAAAGAATTCGGCATGACCGGTTTCGGCAATCAGCCTTTCTCAAATGCCTCAGTCCATTACAGAGAGTCCTAAAATTATTTAAAGAGCTCCTCCCACCAAAATAGTGAAGGGCCCAGCTGCAACTCGTTGTCGTGTCGACGCCTCAGTAGTTCCATGCCACGAACTACTGATCCCATCATACACCTTGCTGGAATGTCACGAGCTGCAGTAGGAGAATCCGTCGGATATGCTGGGGAATAACCGTCCTTGTTTCCCCTACTTCCCACCTCATCACGCAGCGGCACCGGAGCTGGAGACACAACTTGAATGAATGTGCCTTTCCACATAGTGTTGGACCGCACCTCCGCGGCAGCAATTCAGTGACCTCAGGTGAGTAGGGGTCGTGGGTATCCGATACCTCGGGCACAACAACAACAAATGCCAGTGTTCCACACGACCACTTTAAGGAAGGGTCCCTTTGGAGCGCACCACAGGCTGTGCGCAAAATATGACAGCAGCTTCTCTCCTTGCGAACAGAAGAAAGGGACACAGCGGGGCTCTTCGGGACGATTTATTCAAAGAATTCGGCATGACCGGTTTCGGCAATCAGCCTTTCTCAAATGCCTCAGTCCATTACAGAGAGTCCTAAAATTATTTAAAGAGCTCCTCCCACCAAAATAGTGAAGGGCCCAGCTGCAACTCGTTGTCGTGTCGACGCCTCAGTAGTTCCATGCCACGAACTACTGATCCCATCATACACCTTGCTGGAATGTCACGAGCTGCAGTAGGAGAATCCGTCGGATATGCTGGGGAATAACCGTCCTTGTTTCCCCTACTTCCCACCTCATCACGCAGCGGCACCGGAGCTGGAGACACAACTTGAATGAATGTGCCTTTCCACATAGTGTTGGACCGCACCTCCGAGGCAGCAATTCAGTGACCTCAGGTGAGTAGGGGGTCGTGGGTATCCGATACCTCGGGCACAACAACAACAAATGCCAGTGTTCCACACGACCACTTTAAGGAAGGGTCCCTTTGGAGCGCACCACAGGCTGTGCGCAAAATATGACAGCAGCTTCTCTCCTTGCGAACAGAAGAAAGGGACACAGCGGGGCTCTTCGGGACGATTTATTCAAAGAATTCGGCATGACCGGTTTCGGCAATCAGCCTTTCTCAAATGCCTCAGTCCATTACAGAGAGTCCTAAAATTATTTAAAGAGCTCCTCCCACCAAAATAGTGAAGGGCCCAGCTGCAACTCGTTGTCGTGTCGACGCCTCAGTAGTTCCATGCCACGAACTACTGATCCCATCATACACCTTGCTGGAATGTCACGAGCTGCAGTAGGAGAATCCGTCGGATATGCTGGGGAATAACCGTCCTTGTTTCCCCTACTTCCCACCTCATCACGCAGCGGCACCGGAGCTGGAGACACAACTTGAATGAATGTGCCTTTCCACATAGTGTTGGACCGCACCTCCGCGGCAGCAATTCAGTGACCTCAGGTGAGTAGGGGTCGTGGGTATCCGATACCTCGGGCACAACAACAACAAATGCCAGTGTTCCACACGACCACTTTAAGGAAGGGTCCCTTTGGAGCGCACCACAGGCTGTGCGCAAAATATGACAGCAGCTTCTCTCCTTGCGAACAGAAGAAAGGGACACAGCGGGGCTCTTCGGGACGATTTATTCAAAGAATTCGGCATGACCGGTTTCGGCAATCAGCCTTTCTCAAATGCCTCAGTCCATTACAGAGAGTCCTAAAATTATTTAAAGAGCTCCTCCCACCAAAATAGTGAAGGGCCCAGCTGCAACTCGTTGTCGTGTCGACGCCTCAGTAGTTCCATGCCACGAACTACTGATCCCATCATACACCTTGCTGGAATGTCACGAGCTGCAGTAGGAGAATCCGTCGGATATGCTGGGGAATAACCGTCCTTGTTTCCCCTACTTCCCACCTCATCACGCAGCGGCACCGGAGCTGGAGACACAACTTGAATGAATGTGCCTTTCCACATAGTGTTGGACCGCACCTCCGCGGCAGCAATTCAGTGACCTCAGGAGAGTAGGGGGTCGTGGGTATCCGATACCTCGGGCACAACAACAACAAATGCCAGTGTTCCACACGACCACTTTAAGGAAGGGTCCCTTTGGAGCGCACCACAGGCTGTGCGCAAAATATGACAGCAGCTTCTCTCCTTGCGAACAGAAGAAAGGGACACAGCGGGGCTCTTCGGGACGATTTATTCAAAGAATTCGGCATGACCGGTTTCGGCAATCAGCCTTTCTCAAATGCCTCAGTCCATTACAGAGAGTCCTAAAATTATTTAAAGAGCTCCTCCCACCAAAATAGTGAAGGGCCCAGCTGCAACTCGTTGTCGTGTCGACGCCTCAGTAGTTCCATGCCACGAACTACTGATCCCATCATACACCTTGCTGGAATGTCACGAGCTGCAGTAGGAGAATCCGTCGGATATGCTGGGGAATAACCGTCCTTGTTTCCCCTACTTCCCACCTCATCACGCAGCGGCACCGGAGCTGGAGACACAACTTGAATGAATGTGCCTTTCCACATAGTGTTGGACCGCACCTCCGCGGCAGCAATTCAGTGACCTCAGGTGAGTAGGGGGTCGTGGGTATCCGATACCTCGGGCACAACAACAACAAATGCCAGTGTTCCACACGACCACTTTAAGGAAGGGTCCCTTTGGAGCGCACCACAGGCTGTGCGCAAAATATGACAGCAGCTTCTCTCCTTGCGAACAGAAGAAAGGGACACAGCGGGGCTCTTCGGGACGATTTATTCAAAGAATTCGGCATGACCGGTTTCGGCAATCAGCCTTTCTCAAATGCCTCAGTCCATTACAGCGAGTCCTAAAATTATTTAAAGAGCTCCTCCCACCAAAATAGTGAAGGGCCCAGCTGCAACTCGTTGTCGTGTCGACGCCTCAGTAGTTCCATGCCACGAACTACTGATCCCATCATACACCTTGCTGGAATGTCACGAGCTGCAGTAGGAGAATCCGTCGGATATGCTGGGGAATAACCGTCCTTGTTTCCCCTACTTCCCACCTCATCACGCAGCGGCACCGGAGCTGGAGACACAACTTGAATGAATGTGCCTTTCCACATAGTGTTGGACCGCACCTCCGCGGCAGCAATTCAGTGACCTCAGGTGAGTAGGGGGTCGTGGGTATCCGATACCTCGGGCACAACAACAACAAATGCCAGTGTTCCACACGACCACTTTAAGGAAGGGTCCCTTTGGAGCGCACCACAGGCTGTGCGCAAAATATGACAGCAGCTTCTCTCCTTGCGAACAGAAGAAAGGGACACAGCGGGGCTCTTCGGGACGATTTATTCAAAGAATTCGGCATGACCGGTTTCGGCAATCAGCCTTTCTCAAATGCCTCAGTCCATTACAGAGAGTCCTAAAATTATTTAAAGAGCTCCTCCCACCAAAATAGTGAAGGGCCCAGCTGCAACTCGTTGTCGTGTCGACGCCTCAGTAGTGTATATGGTCCATGCACGTTGTTTGGCAGGTAGAACCGAGTCACAAGAAAACAGTAAAACAAAGGTAAAAAAAAGAAAAGGGGCAGGGTAGAAACACCCTGACCCCTCAGGCCTGCTCAGGGGGTCCCACAAGGACCCCCAGTGCCAAATAAAGCATTTTTTTTGTTTTACATTTTGGCAAAATTTGTGCTGGGGTCGTGAATCCCGCTGAATTTTTTTAAAAAAATGAAGCGCGGGCTCCCGCGCTCCCGCGCTTCATTTAATTGAGGCCCCCGTGTGGGCCAGGTCCCGGGGGCATTGCCAAAAAATATATGCGGGCCCCCGCAGCCCCGGGGACCGCCACCCCTGGGGCTTGTTTTAAATAATGTACGGGAGGGCACTCGGCCCTCCCGCTGCCCCGGGGACCGCCACCCCCGGGGCTTTTCTTAATTATTCGCGGGGGCATAAATAAACCTGTGTGGGGGGCTTGAGCCCCCTCACATGCCCCGGGGACCGCCACCTCCCCGGGGCTTTAAATAGTAGGGAGGGGGGCCGCGTGGCCCCCCTCCTGGAGCCATCCATGGCCCTGGGGACCAGCACCCCCCCCAGGGCCGGCTCCTGCAGTGTCCCGTGGTGCCCATCCCGGGACACTGCTGTTTGCTATGACAGGGCGGGAGCCGTGTGGCTCCCGCCCTGTCATAGCAAACTTGCTTTGGATTTTGGAAGAGAGAGCAGGGAAACCTGCTCTGTCTTCCAAAATCCAAAGCAGATTGCTTTTCCACACGGGGAGCTGCATGTCAGCAGCTTCCCGTGTGGAAAAGCAATGCCGGCTCCCGCAGGAGGCGGGGACCCGGCGGGACCGTGGGGGCATTGAGGCTCCCCCCACGGTCCCCAACGGATAGGGCTGGCCCCGGGGAATGGGGTCCCCGGAGCTAGAAGTGGCCTGGGAGGGGGGCCACGCGGGCCCCCCTCCCCAAACAATTTCAAAGGTTTTTTAACTGCTAATTCCTAACTATAACATCCATGAAACCTCTGTTTTTTTCAGTGAATTTTTAAGGTTTTTTTAATGCTAATTTCTAACTATGCCTAGATAGGTAGCACATGTGCAGAAAGAGGAAGAAAGGCGCAGAAAGAAGCAAGAAAAGTGCAGAAAGAGGCAAGAGAGGTGCAGAAAGAGGAAGAAAGGTGCAGAAAGAGGCCTACTTCGACTATACCTTTCCACAGACTCATACAAAGTAGCCTAATCACTAATCCTTCCCCCAAGATGTCTTAACCCTCACTTTTCTCTTGAAGGTTCACTATTCATCGAATGTTCAGAATGTTAGGCCTGCGAAATGTAAAACAGCAATCCTAACCATATCACTGTTGTAAGTCTGACCAAGTTTGTGAAGGTATGCCTGCATGTGTCTCTGCTTTTACCTGGTGACATGTTACATAAAAATAAACATACAAAAACTTGAATATCCGTGTTTCAAACAGCATACTCTGTAAATTTGTGTACAAGAAGGTGCATGTATTTCTTTCTGCTCCTAATACAGGGCACATCCATATTCAATAGTACATTTGAGGGGCTCTATAACACCTATATACATAACACATTTCTGCCTGTGCAACTGAATGACAGAGCAGAACTAACATGATTTGACCGCCTATAAGAGAAGCTACCCACTTTTTAAGCTACCATCTTCAGATCCATAACATATGTGAGAATACATGTACAAGTAGACATATACCTCAGTCACGAGAGCAAGCAGACCTTTAAACTTAACAGCTTGCACTTCCCATTTCAATATAGAAACAGGCAAGAGAAGTACAGAAAGAAGCAAGAGAATTGCAGAAAAAAACATGAGAGGTACAGAAAGAGTAAGAAATGTGCAGAAAGAGGCACGAGAAGTGCAGAAAGAGGCAAGAGAAGTATAGAAAGAGACAAGAGAAGTGCAGAAAGAGGCAAGAGAGGAGCATAAAGAGGCAAGAGAGGAGCAGAAAGAAGGAAGAGACGTGCAGAAAGAAGGAAGAGACGTGCAGAAAGAGGGAAGGGGGTACAGAAAAAGGCTAGAGAAGTGCTCAAAGAAGCAACAGAGGTGCAGAAGGAGGCAAGAGAACTGCAGAAAGAGGCAAGAAAGTTGCACAAACAGGCAAACAAGGTGCAGAAAGATGGAACAGGGGTGCAGACAGAGGCATGAGAGGTGCAGAAATAGAGAAGAGGGGTGCAGAAAGAGGCAAGAGGGGTGCAGAAATTTGCAAGAGAGGTGCCGAAAGAAGCAAGAGGAGTGCAGAAAGAACCAACAGAAGTGCAGAAAGAAGCAACAGAGGTGCAGAAAGAAGCAACAGAGGTGCAGAAAGAGGCAAGAGAACTGCAGAAAGAGGGAACAGGGGTACAGAAAGAGGCAAGAGAGGTGCAGAAAGAGGAAAGAGGGGTGCAGAAACAGGCAAGAGAGGTGCAGAAAGAGGAGAGAGGGGTGCAGAAAGAAGCAAAAGAGGTGTAGAAAGAAGCAAGAGAAGTGCAGAAAGAACCACCAGAGGTGCCGAAAGAGGCAAGAGGGGTGCAGAAAGAGGCAAGAGAAGTGCAGAAAGAACCAACAGAGGTGCAGAAACAGGCAAGAGAGGTGCAGAAACAGGCATTAGAGGTGCAGAAAGAGGGAACAGGAGTGCACAAAGAGGCAAGAGGGGTGCAGAAATTTGCAAGAGAGGTGCCGAAAGAAGCAAGAGGAGTGCAGAAAGAACCAACAGAAGTGCAGAAAGAAGCAACAGAGGTGCAGAAAGAAGCAACAGAGGTGCAGAAAGAGGCAAGAGAACTGCAGAAAGAGGGAACAGGGGTACAGAAAGAGGCAAGAGAGGTGCAGAAAGAGGGAACAGGGGTGCAGAAACAGGCAAGAGAGGTGCAGAAAGAGGGGTGCAGAAAGAAGCAAAAGAGGTGTAGAAAGAAGCAAGAGAAGTGCAGAAAGAACCACCAGAGGTGCAGAAAGAGGCAAGAGGGGTGCAGAAAGAGGCAAGAGAAGTGCCGAAAGAACCAACAGAGGTGCAGAAAGAGGCAAGAGAGGTACAGAAACAGGCAAGAGAGGTACAGAAAGAGGCAAGAGAGGTGCAGAAAGAGGGAACAGGGGTGCAGAAAGAGGGAAGTGAGGTGCAGAAAGAGGGAAGAGAGGTGCAGAAAGAGGGAAGAGAGGTGCAGAAAGAGGGAACAGGGGTGCAGAAAGAGGCAAAAGGGGTGTAGAAAGAAGCAACAGAGGTGCAGAAAGAAGCAACAGAGGTGCAGAAAGAAGCAAGAGAAGTACAGAAAGAGGCAAGAGTGGTGTAGAAAGAGGCAAGACAGGTGCAGAAACAGGCAAGAGGTGCAGAAAGAGGCAAGTGAGGTGCAGAAAGAGACAAAAGGGGTGCAGAAAGAGACAAAAGGGGTGCAGAAAGAGGGACTAGGGGTGCAAAAAGAAGCAACAGATGTGCAGAAAGAGGCAAGAGGGGTGCAGAAAGAGGCAAGAGAAGTGCAGAAAGAGGCAAGAGAAGTATAGAAAGAGACAAGAGAAGTGCAGAAAGAGGCAAGAGAGGAGCATAAAGAGGCAAGAGAGGAGCGGGAAGAGAGGTACAGAAACAGGCAGGAGAGGTGCAGAAAGAGGGAACAGGGGTGCAGAAAGAAGCAACACAGGTGAAGAAACAGGCAGGAGGTGCAGAAAGAGGGAACAGGGGTGCAGAAAGAGGCAAGAGAGGTACAGAAAGACAGAAGAGGGGTGCAGAAAGAGGCAAGAGGGGTGCAGAAAGAAGCAACAGAGGTGCAGAAAGAAGCAAGAGAAGTGATGAAAGAGACAAGAGAGTTGCAAAAACAGGCAAAAGATGTGCAGAAAGTGGCAAGAGAAGTGCTGAAAGAAGCAACAGAGGTGCAGAAAGAAGCAAGAGAAGGGTAGAAAGAGGCAAGTGAGGTGCAGAAAGAGGCAAGAGAGTTGCAGAAAGAGAGGTGCAGAAAGAGGCAAGAGGGGTGCAGAAAGAAGCAACACAGGTGCAGAAAGAGGCAAGAGGAGTGCAGAAAGAACCAACCGAGGTGCAGAAACAGGCAGGAGAGGTGCAGAAAGAGGGAACAGGGGTGCAGAAAGAAGCAACACAGGTGCAGAAAGAGGCAAGAGGAGTGCAGAAAGAACCAACCGAGGTGCAGAAACAGGCAGGAGAGGTACAGAAAGAGGGAACAGGGGTGCAGAAAGAGGCAAGAGAGGTACAGAAAGACGGAAGAGGGGTGCAGAAAAAGGCAAGAAGGGTGCAGAAAGAAGCAACAGAGGGGCAGAAAGAGGCAAGAGAGGTGCAGAAGAAAGAAGGAAGAGTGGTGCAGAAAGAAGCAAGAGTGGTTTGCACACCATTAGTACCAATTTAACACCCACATTTAGCAATAAGTAACAGGTGACCATTCCAGGTTTGCAAAGGGCCTTCCAACACGCTGTAACACTTGTCGCTGCATTTTTGGTAATGTTTGAGCCGTTTGAGCTAGAAACAAGGTTTTTTTTGTTCAAATCTGCAGATTATGCAGCAGATGATGGATTATGTGGCAAAATCGGAAAATATTTAATTATGCGAAAATCGGTGCAGCCGAACAGTTGCATAATTCCAGTGGCCCTGCTCATACCTCCGACTAGGTCCAGAAGTGCTCCTCAGTGGTTCCTTCTTTTTTTGTCTCATTGAGTTTATAGTTTAGCTTCTATGGAAACGAGGAAGACTAAACCTGAGATTACTACTCCACAACACAGACTACCATACCACATAATTACTCTCCATAACACATAATCTCACTCTGCATAATTCCTATACACTAAATACCACATACTTTCTAGCCACATAATTTCACTGCACAACATACCGCATAATTCCACTACACACAACGTACATCCACTCCACTCCAAAAAACATTAGTAAAAAACTTTTACATTTACAAAGCCAATAGCCGTAACTTTTGCAAATGCGAGACCTATTACATTCCAAATGCTTCTTTAACTAGTAGTCGCGTCTGCAGAGTGGTGGAGAAAGGGGGCTGGGCCTCCGACCGGCGCTCAGGAATTCCACTGCGGAGGACTTACAAGAGGTGCCAAGAAGGCTTCTTGGCCCCCCAAAGTCCCTCAGGAGTAAAGTGGACTTCATCCCCCAACCAGTAGTGTTCCAGGGGGCATGTTTGCAGAGTGGTGGAGAAAGGGGGGCGTGGCCCGAAGACTTCTTAGCAATCCCACTGTATGGGATTTACTGGAGGTAAGAGGAGTTGTAGTTGGCCCCCAGGCCCCCAAGGACATCCTTGGGGGCCAACTACCCCTTCTGTTACCTCCAGTAAGTCCCACACAGCAGGATTGCTAAGTTCTCATAGCAGGCCACTCCCCCTTTGCCCTCCACTCTGCAAATGCGCTCCCTGGTGCGCTCTTGGATGGGGATTAAAGTCCCCTTCGATGCTGGGGGTCCTTAGGGGCCAACTAGCCTACCTGACACCTCCAATAAGCCCCAGATAGTGAGATTGCTGAGAGGTGGACACAGGCCACGCCCCCTTTCTCCACCACTCTGCAAACACACCTCTTGGTGTGCTCTTGGTTGGGGAATGAAGTCGCCTTGCCTCCTGAGGGTCCCTGGCAGCCAACTAGCCCTCCTGTTATCACTAGTAAGCCCCACACAGCTGGATTGCGGAGAGTGGTCCGAGGCCACGCCCCCTTTTTACACCACTATGCAAACGCACCTCCTGGTGCACTGCTGCTCCGGGGATGAAGTCCATTTTAGTCCTGAGGTCCTCAGGACACAAGAGGACCTCATCGCCCCACCAGCAGTGCGCCAAGAGGCGCGTTTGCAGAGTGGTGTAAAAAGGGACATGGCCTCGGACCACCTCTCAGCAATCACACTGGGTGGGGCTTACTGGAGGTACCTGGTGGGCTAGTTGGCCCCTAAGGACCCTTAAGATTCTAGGGGACTTAATCCCGCAACCCAGAATGCGCCAGGAGGTGCGTTTGCACAGTGGTGCAGGGAGGGGGCGGGGCCTCCGGTGAGATGCCGGCTTTTTTTTAGTTTGGTTTTTGGAAGGGGGGCTGTGTGGCCTCCCCTTCCCTTAATTATTTTTGGGCCCCGGGGACCCCATCCCCGGGGCATGGCCACATATTGAATTTTTTTTAACTTATTTTTAAGGAGGGGGGCTGCGCAGCCCCCCTCCTGAGGCCATTATTGGCCTGGGGATCCCATCCCCCTGGGCATTGCCTCGTTTTTTTGTTTGTTTGTTTTTTTCACGGAAGGGGGCCACGTGGTCCCCCTTCCCTGGGCCACTTCTGGCCCCAGGGACCCCATCCCCCGGGACCTGGCCTTATGTTGGGGACCGCGGGGGGAGCCCAAATGCCCCGGCGGTCCCAGCCGGCTCCCCGCCTCCTGCGGGAGCCGGCATTGCTTTTGGACAAGGGAACTGCTGGCTGGCATGCAGCTCCCCTTGTCTAAAAGCAATACTGCTTTGCTTCGTGGAAGCAAGAGCAGGTTACCTGCTCTTGCTTCCATGAAGCAAAGCAGAGTTTGCAATGACAGGACAGGAGCAATGCTCACGTCCTGCCATTGCAAACTGCAATGTCCCGGGGGTGGGCACCCCGGGACATTGCTGGAGCCGGCCCTGGGGGGTGGTGGTCCCGAGGGCCATTGAGGGCTCAACAAGGGGGGCCGCGTGGCCCCCCTCCAACAGAATAAAAGCCCGGGGAGATGGTGATCCCCGGTGCGGGGGGTCCTCTACGGACCCCTGTATTTAATTTACTGAATGCCCCAGGGAGGTGGTGGTCCCCGAGGCAGTGTGGGGGGGCAGAAGCCCCCCCACACTTCTTTATTTCTATTTAGGCCCCGGGGAGGTGGCGGACCCCGGGGCTTGGGGGGCCAGTGAGGCCCCCCACATAAATAAACTGGTGCCCTGGGGAGGTGGTGGCCCCCTGGGCAGTGTGGGGGGGAGGAGGCCCCCCATGCATTTTTTTTATCAAGCCTCAGGGAGGTGGCAGTCCCCAGGGCTGCAGGGGGGTGCGTGCCCCGTGCATTATCAACAAAGCCCCAGGGAGGTGGCGGTCCCTGGGGCTTGTGGGGCCCACGAGGCCTCCCCACCCTATTTAAATTTAAGCCCGGGGAGGTGGCAGTCCCTGGGGCAGCGTGGGGGGAGGAGCCCCCCATGCATTTATTTTCATCAAGCCCTGGGGAGGTGGCGGTCCCTGGGGCTGCGGGGGGCTGTGTGCCCCCGCGCATTATCAACAAAGCCCCGGGGAGGTGGCGGTCCCTGGGGCTGCGGGGGGCCCTGCTACATAAATCGGTATTGCCCCCAGGACCTGGCCCACCCGGGGGCTTATTAAAATGAAGCATGAGAGGCCGCGCTTTGTTTTTTTTAGATTTTCTCGGCGTGATTTGCGAACCCAGCGCGAATCCTGTCATTTAACAAAAATGCTTTTCGAGGCCCTGGGGGTCCCTGTCGGACGCCCTGACCAGGTCTAGGGGGTCAGGGTGTTTCTACCCTGCCCCCTTTTCTTTTTTTTATCATTTTATTCCCTTTTTTCTTGTGACTCGGTTACCGAGTCACAAGATGGCTGCCAACACTTCTTGGTTCGGAATGTTGACAGCCAATCAAAATGAAGCTCATGATCAGGTGGGTTCGCGAATCCTCCTCGGTCACCAGATATCGATATTTTTTTATTTTTGAATTTCTCAGGAACTACTGAACAGATTTACACCATTTAAAAAAAAAAAAGAACGCTTTCTGAACCAAGACCTACCTTTTTGCCAAATTTGGTGTAATTCCGTTCAGCAGTTCGGGCTGCAACTTTGTCTAAAGTTTCCTGTAGAAATTAACATGGAGAAAATGCATTTTGGGACCCCTCTTTTTTCTCGGCCCCCGCTTGATGTATCACCCCCGAAACTTTCGAGACAGGAGCTGACCTGAGCAAATCTTTAGTTTTGAAAATTTCACAAAGATTCATCAAATGGTGCCAAAGATACTGGCAAAAGAAAAAATACTTTTCCTATGGAAACTAGGTCCTAACTATAACTACCTACTGGCGACCGCCAGTAGGTAGTTATATATATTACCTACTGGCGGTTGCCAGTAGGTAGTTATTGTTAGGACCTCGTTTCTATTGAAAAAGCATTTTTTGATTTGCTAATAACTTTGGCGTCGTTTAACGAATCTTTGTGAAATTCTCTAAAAAGAAGGTCTATCCGGGTCAGCTCCTATCCTGAAAGTTTGGGGGTGATTCGTCAAGCGGGGCGGAGAAAAAGGGGGTCCCAAAAGTGTTTTTCGTGTGTTAATTTCCATAGGAAATTTTGAGACAGGCTACAGCCCGAACTGCTGAACGGAATTACACCAAGTTTGGCAGAAAGGTAGCTCTTGGTTCAGAAAGCTACCTTTTTTAAATGGTGTAAATCCGTTCAGTAGTTGCTGAGAAATTCAAAAAATAAGAGTCAAAAAATCAATTTCCCATAGGAAACTTTAGGCAAGGCTACAGCCCGAACTGCTGAATGGAATTACACCAAATTTGGCAAAAAGGTAGTGCTTGGTTCAGAAAGCGACCTTTTTTTTAAATGGTGTAAATCCGTTCAGTAGTTTTTGAGATAAAGAAAAAATATATATATATGGGGCGGAGCCTAACCCCCCCAGCTCGAGCTTGGCTCTAATTGGCTGCCAACACTTCAAACCAGGAAGTGTTGGCAGCCATCTTGTGCCTCGCATCAAGTAAAAATCAATGTGCCGGTTTGTGAAGGTAGAGGTAGCCTGGCAAGGACTTTCGTTGCGGCGCTCTGCCGTTTTTGCAGACTTCGTGTGGCGCCAAGGTAAAAATCAATGTGCCGGTTTATAAATATAAAGCGCGGACTTTCGTTGCGGCGCTCTGCCTGTCGTTTTTGCCGACTTGGTGTGGCGCTGAGGCGATCGTGTTAAAAGAAGCATTTCATGAAACTCTCATATCCGGAGCTATAATAAAAATATAAAGCGTCTGCGATGAGCGCTGCCGCTCGGGGTATGCACATTAAGACATGAGGATTAAGCCCGTCTACTTGCGATGAAGAGTGCGGTAGGACTGTCTGTACAGTGTTATTCTATGGCTAAATTGATTTATGTTGTATAGCACAACCCTTCTGGCAAGCTTTCTATTGAGCTGGGATATTGTGTAATAAGTATTAGGGGCCCGTATGCTCCGATTAACGGTGCCCATGTACCCCCTCCACGCACTGGTATCTCTTGTGTCTCCTGCAGTCTACGCAGTGCGCTTCCAGATCCACTGCACGTTATTACTACCGATGTGGCAGCAACTTTCATTTAGGGCAGCGGTTCCCAATCTGTGCGCCACGTAATGCTGTTGCGCCGTTGAAACTAGCCAGGGACGCCACAAAGCAAGCACACAGTTTGGGAACCACAGGCCGGTTCTAAACCAACAAAGGCCACGGTGGATAACTTTGGGCAGCACAGGAACAGCTAATGCACTCACTGCCCCGACTGCCGGGGTACACTCGATTCTAGCGTGGTGCGGCTCCGCGCTCACCATCCATGACAGTGGAGGGGGGGCGGGCAACACTCTCACCACCCTTCACACCGCAGCACGTCATATGCACAGTCCTTTCCGATACAGGTTATTCAGACACACAGATGGATGGATGAATAAATTCTCCTCAGTAAGGTTTACTTAATATGGAGGTGAGACGCGAGACGCATCTTTCCTCGCCCCCTTCACTTGCAGCATCTGAATAGGGGGTACTGTATAAACAGGAGGCACCTTTCAGAGTGCGGACCAGTTCAAGGCTCTGTACACATGGGCACTAGGAAAGCCCGCTCCGGGCGTCAGGGGTGGGGACCTCTGTTTAGCAAACAGGGGCTAAAAACTCCAGCGCTCTGGCCTGTCTGGGTGTAATATGTTCATTTATTCATTGCATCAAAGGCAGCGAGATGAGAGGACACGTGCTCTGGCATGAGATAAGGGAGCACAGAAGGTATGTGGGGGAGCCAATCTCAGGTTGTTTCTCGAGGGAGGGGCCAACCAAACAAGGGTTAACAAAAGGATCTGGAGCAGAGAAAGCCAGGTGTGCGGGATGTCAGAGGGCAGCACACACAAAGCCTGCAGCCTAAAAAGGGGAGGGGGAAAAGGGAGGGCAGTAAGGGGAGGGGCAGACATAGCAGGTCAGGTTGGCAAAGCGAGAAGCAATGGGGCACAGACAGGAAAGGGCATGTAGGAGCGAATTGGCCAACAGGGATTAGAGCACAGGCGGCATCGAGGCAGGAGGAGGCAGCCAGCACCAGTACCTCCCACACTGGCAGGCAGCGCTGGAAGAGCATCGGGCATAAGTAGTTGACCTAAAAAGGAGACAGGACAGCCTGCTGCCCCTCAGGGGCCCGCACCCCCAACTGGGGCTTGTGCACTGGGGGTGACCCGCCAAAACCTCCCCTCCCAATGCTCCGCCAGCAGGTAAGCAACGCTGGACTATCTTATGGGGGGGACGCAGAGGGCAAAAAGCCTTAGGTACAGAGAGAGAGGAAGAAGACGGAGGCACAGCACAGTAAACAAAAGCACACTTGGAGCCAGCAGGGGCCTCCTGGAGGGTCACAGAAGGGGGGAAGATACAGCACACAACCCTGGAGTGCATTACTGGGCATGCTGTTAGAGGGGGCACAGGTGGTATTTGGCACTGGGGGCAGGGGACAGACACATTTCTTCAAGTAGGGCATCAGGAGCGGATGTGGCCTCACCGCTAGAGCTGCCGACTTTGGAGCTGGGGAACCAGGTGGTTCAAGTCTCGGCGTCTACTCAGCATCCTGTGATTCGGGGCAAATCAATTCATCTCCCCGTGCCTACCAAAAAATGAACGTGTCCTTGTATAACGTAACTGGTTCTCGTGTAAAGCGTTCCAGTACCATCGGGTCGAGTTCGCGCGATATAAACCCTTAAAAAAAAATGGCACACTGGGGCAAAGGCGCAGCCGTGTAAATACATCTCTGTGTATCTGTAAAAACATATGGCACAGCTACGGAGATAATTGAGGGGGTATAACTATTAGGGCACAGCACAACGAACTCCTAGGAGGCATCATAGTCTTGGGATATTAGATACATGTACAGATGTGGAGGGGTATCGCTCTTGGGAGTAACACCATTATACCCTGGTGGGCAGTGGGCACCGTTTTCTAAAAAACAGCGCTACACAAGACTGAGGCACCACTCGGACGGGTCCACTGAGCACAGGCGACAATTCTGGACGGAGCGGGGGAGGGGCATATTATTGAAGTAGGACCCAGGGTAGGCGTAGCTCACAACAAGGTCGGATAGGGCACAAAATAGGCCCCAGCACCAAAATTAAAGTGCCTCATGAATGAATCAAATAGCTAACAACAAGTGTTCCACATTTGCCAATTGGGGGCATTTTGAACTTCTAAAGTCGCACTGTACAGATATTATGCGAAGTATGGGAGACTGTACTTATTTATGCTTGCTTTAGGCGGGCCACCAACAGTATAAACCGGCCCTTCAGCCTTCACACAGGCAATACGCAGCTAAAAAAAGCGGCCCACACACTGACATATAACACCAGCCTATCCGGCACTGCCAGGTGGTCCTGGACCAGTCTGACCCTGGCTGAGAGACGAGACTCTGGGAATAGGCTCCGGGGTGCACTTGGGAAGGAAAGACATTTGACCACAGTGCACTGAGCACAAGAAAAGGGTACAGGGGCACACCCCCACAATAGCACCTCCAGGCTGGCACAGCCTGGGAGAATAAGAGTAGTGCACATATGGGAAAAAGGCACGTTTCACAGCTTGAAAGTGGCACCAGTGACGCAGCACGGGTTCAGTGAAACTAAATGCAAGCAATGGAAATGCCCCCCCCACCTTGGTTCGGCAATAAAAGACAGCCATAATTTAGGTATATTGGCCCCTCATACCCCCTGGGCCCAGTGCCACTGCACCTGGTGCTCTATGTATAGCGCTGCCCCGTGGCACCGATAAAATTATCAGGGGCACTATCGTTTAAATCAGCATGGTTTAGAGTACACCTCACGAATCTGGGTTATTGTAATATTTAAATAACTCGATTGTGGCAACCTTTCTTTAAAAATTGTTGTTGAAATGTGCTCACCGAGACACAGGCACACAAGATGTTCTGCAAAATGCAAATATCGGTGAGAAATAGATGGGGGCAAACAGGGAGGCATTTCACCTCTGAAAGCTTAGCTCTGTACTGCCGCATAACCCACTGAGCTGCAGCAAAGCCTTGTGTTCACCTGCCTGCCATTTCCATCTAGTTATAATATAAGAATTTAATAAGGGCGGGGCGTAAATGCTGCAGGAGGGTAGGGGGGACATCTCAGCTAAACGACCAAAGATGCAGGCAAAGTTACCAGCGCTATAAATAGGGTGGCCTGGCGCTATATTATAGTTGTTGTTCCTCCAGCGGCGATAGCGCCTCCAATGCTTGTTTATTAATTAATCCCCCAATTTACAACGCGCCAGGGGGCGCGTTTGCACAGTGGTGCAGGGAGGGGGCGTGGCCTGATGTGACAAGTATGCAAACGCGCCCTGTGGAGCATTTTAAGTTGGGGGATTAAGTCCCTTGAATCCTGAGGGTCCCTGGGGGCCAACTAGCCCACCAGGTACCTTCAGTAAGCGCCAGGGAGCTGCGTTGCAGAGAGGTGGTCCAAGCGCACGCCCCCTTTTTACACCACTCTGCAACACAGCTCTGTGGCGCTTACTGAAGGTAGCTGGTGGGCTAGTTGGCCCCCAGGGACCCTCAGGACTCAAGGGGACTTAATCCCCCAATTTACAACGCACCAGGGGGTGCGTTTGCACAGTGGTGCAGGGAGGGGGCGTGGCCTGAAGTGACAAGTGTGCAAACGCGCCCTGTGGCGCGTTTTAAGTTGGGGAATTAAGTCCCCTTGAATCCTGAGGGTTCCTGGGGGCCAACTAGCCCACCAGGTACGTCCAGTAAGCGCAACAGAGTTGCGTTGCAGAGAGGTGTAAAAAGGGGCGTGGCCTCGGACCACCTCTCTGCAACGCAGCTCCCTGGCGCTACTGGAGGTACCTGGTGGGCTAGTTGCCCCAGGGACCATCAGGATTCAAGGGAATTAATCCCCCAAATTAAAACCTGCCAGGGGCGCGTTTGCACAGTGGTGAAGGGAGGGGCGGGGCCTGATGTGACATGTGTGTACTTATGCAATCCCTCCGCCAAAACCCAAGCACTTATAAATTCACCATGCACTCTCCTTGCAGCACTCTAATCATCCAGTCACTACCCATGCACTCATGCAATGACCCATGCACTAACTCATGCACTGCTACAATACCCTGAGCAGTACCCATGCAGTCCAGCCATCACTCTGTCACTATCCATACACTCCTGCAATCACCCAGCGAGCACCATGTACTTATCCAATTACTCCGCCAAAACCCAAGCACTTATAAATTCACCAAGCACTCTCCTTGCAGTACTCTAATCATCCAGTCAGTACCCATGTACTCATGCAATGACCCAGGCACTAACTCATGGCAAATACAGAGGAGGTCATGCTAATCACAGGGGTACCCCAACGCATAGTGTTCCCTAGAGTATGTAGGTGTTTTCACTGTATTCTAAGTGTCTTTTAGCATACAACTGGCTCTAGGCCTGGTTAGTCAGAGTCAGTTACCACCAGTACCCGTCAGCAAAAAGTTGGGGGCACAGGAGGACTTTCTGCTCCTCTGTTGGTTCTTTCTGCACATCTCTTGCTTCTTCCTGTACTTTTCTTCGTCTTTCTGGACTTTTGTTGCCTCTTTCTGCATTTGTGGTGCTTCTTTCTGCGCTTTTCTTCCTCTTTCTTCTCATGTCCTACCTTTGTAGGCATAGTTAGAAATTAGCATTTAAAAAACCATTGAAATTCACTGAAAAAACCATAGGTTTCAAGCACGTTATAGTTAGAAATTAGCATTTAAAAAACCTTTGAAATTCACTGAAAAAACCATAGGTTTCAGACACGTTATAGTTAGAAATTAGCATTTAAAAAACCTTTGAAATTCACTGAAAAACCATAGGTTTTAGGGAAAGTTATAGTTAGTTCGACATTTCACTCGTACAAAACCAGAGAAATTCCCCCGTTATAGTTAGTTCAGCTAACTATAACTCGCGCCCCGCAATGCACTTCTGATGACGTCACATATTACATTACTCATGACATGGTCAGTGACATCACTGATGACATCTCAAATGACATCATCCACGTAATAATCTGATACACCTCCTCACACTCTAATATAACCTTTGATACACCCACTCTAAAATGCAGACTACCATTTTCGAAACCATAGACACACCAATACCAGTTACTACATACACACTCACTGATTCCTAGGTCTACACACATGTCCACTCATTCATCCATACAGTTACTCATACATGCAGTCACTCATCAATACAGCACTATCATACACCTATACAGACACTCACACACCACCACTCACCCATTGAGTTACTCACACTCCTAGTCAGTCATGCAAAGAATCAATCACACTCCCATTTACTCACCAATACAGTTATACACACACCATCTCACTTATTCTGACAGATACTAACACATACTTACTCTTTTATACAATCACTGATACAAGCACACACTCATACATACAGCCACTCTTACAATCACTCACTCTCACATATAGTCATTTATATACTCCAACACTCACATATACTGCCTTTCACATATGTAGTTACTCGCACATGTACCACTGAGACATCCATTCACTCACCAACACACCCATACACACACTCACCCACCCATACAGCCCTTCACAGATGCACTCTTGAACCCATACACCCAGTGAATCACCCGCTCACACATCTATGCAAAGAGTCACACCCCCCACCCACCCACAAGAACACTCAGGCACCCATACAGATACTCAGACAACCAATCAATAACCCATATAGACACTCATGTGGCTACTCACCAACCCATGCAGCCGCTTACACACCAACTGACAGACTGATACAGACATTCACACAGTTTAGTCACAAACACATGCATTCAGTAACACATGTTTAATCACTCACTTATACAGTCAGTCACGCACCTACTAAATCATCCATTCAGACACTTATACACCCACTCATTCTTCAATACACCTTAGTATATATATATATATATATATATATATATATATATATATATATATATATTCACTGAAAAA
This sequence comes from Calotriton arnoldi, assembly GCA_963921515.1. Taxonomy (NCBI): domain Eukaryota; kingdom Metazoa; phylum Chordata; class Amphibia; order Caudata; family Salamandridae; genus Calotriton; species Calotriton arnoldi. The sequence continues at coordinate 126,125 of CAWUFW010015369.1, read as the reverse complement.
ACCATAGGTTTTAGGGACAGTTATAGTTAGTTGGACATTGCACTCATACAAAACCCGTGAAATTCCCCCGTTATAGTTAGTTCAGCTAACTATAACTCGCGCCCGCAATGCACTGCTGATGACGTCACATATTACATCACTCATGACATGGTCAGTGACATCACTGATGACATCACTGATGACATCTCAAATGACATCACTGATGACATCATCCAGTGACTGTGTGTTTCTGTAAAGTTTAAATATGTTTAATATATATAGGGAAAGGCGTATTGAAGAATGAGTGGGTGTATAAGTGTCTGAATGGATGATTTAGTACGTGCGTGACTGACTCTACAAGTGAGTGATTAAACGTATCTTACTGAATAAATGGGTTAGTGACTAAACTGTGTGAATGTCTGTATCCGTCTGTTGGTGTGTAAGTGGATGCATGGATTTGCGAATAGCTACATGAGTGTCTATATGGGTTATTGATTGGTTCTATGAGTATCTGTATGGGTGCCTGAGAGTTTGTGTGGATGGGGTGTGTGCGACTGTGCATAGATGTGTGAGTGGGTGATTCACTGGGTGGATGGTTTCAAGAGTGCATCTGTGATAGACTGTATGGGTGGGTAAGTGTGTGTAAGAGTGTGTTAGTGAGTGAATGTATGTCCCAGTGGTACATGTGTGAGTAACTACATATGTGAAAGGCAGTATATATGTGTATTGGAGTATATAAATAGCTATAAGCGAGAGTGAGTGATTGGGATAGTGGCTGTATGGATGAGTGTGTGCTTGTATCAGTGATTGTATAAGAGCGTAACAATGTGCTAGTATTTGTATGATTAAGTGAGCTGGTGTGTGTATAACTGTATAGGTGAGTAAATGGCAGTGTGTTTAATTATTTGCATGACTGACTAGGTGTGTGAGTACCTCTATGGATGAGTGGTGGTGTTTGAGTGTCTATATAGGAGTAAGAGTGCATATGATAGTCCTGTACTGAGTGACCATAAGTATGAGTGACTGTACGGGTGAGTGAGTGGATGTGTGTGTGTAGACCTAAGAATCAGTGAGTGGGTATGTAGTTATTGGTGTTGGAGTGTCTATGGTTTTGCGAATGGCACTCTGTAATTTAGATTGGGTGTATCAAAGGTTATATTAGAGTGTGAGGAGCTGCATCAGATTATCACGTGGATGATGTCATCAGTGATGTCATTTGAGATGTCATCAGTGATGTCATCAGTGATGTCACTGACCATGTCATGAGTGATGTAATATGTGACGTCATCAGCAGTGCATTGCGGGGCGCGAGTTATAGTTAGCTGAACTAACTATAACGGGGAATTTCACGGGTTTTGTACGAGTGCAATGTCCAACTAACTATAACTGTCCCTAAAACCTATGGTTTTTTCAGTGAATTGCAAAGGTTTTTTAAATGCTAATTTCTAACTATAACATGTCTGAAACCTATGGTTTTTTCAGTGAATTTCAAAGGTTTTTAAAATGACAATTTTTAAATGTATTAATTTTTATATTAATTTTTTTCATACTGATTTACTACATTTTTAGAAACAATTTCTTTTACATATTTTATTTTTTAAATTACATTGTAATTACATTATACATTACATTACAAAAAATACTTTCTCAGAATGAATTACTTTAGTTTAAATACTTTGCACATAGGCAATAGACTTTTAAGTACAGTAGTTACAGTTGTTGCAATGGGCAACACATTTTCAAACACAATGCAACATTCAGCTCAATGTGAATTTCTAGTTAAATGCAATTAGTTACTTTATGGATTACTTTTCTAACCACAGGACTGGATCCTAGATTCAGGCCTGGTACATCTCCTGTAAACAGTTGAGTAAAAGCGTTTTGGTTACAGTCGTAATTTTTAAGGAATATTATTGTACTTTAAAAGTTGACACTTAGAAACTTTTTCTCATAGAATCACCAATGTTATCCTATGGAAGGAAATTCACTTAGCAGGTAAAAACTGTTATCGTTACTTTTTCTTACTCAGTGTTGGATCCTGGATCCAGCACTGGTGCATCTCCTGTAAACAGTTGAAAGAATGCGTTTAAGTCATACAGGCGATTTTTAAGGAATATTTGTAGTTTGTGAAAATCGACACTTTGAAACTTTTCTGCTGAAAACCAGACAATGGATTCCTATGGAAGAAAATATAAGTTACTGGTAAGTATGGTTAAAATTACTTTTCAGGATCAGTACTGGGCTGAAAGATGCAGCACTGAGGTCTCTCCTGATAACAGGTGAGTAAATCGGAATTCGTATTTCGGCTGATTTTAGATGAATATTTTAAAGTTCCAAAACTCCACACTTAGAAGAATTTCCAAGTGAAACCAGTCAATGTTAGCCTATGAAGGAAATTCAAGTTACTGGTAAGTACGGTTAAAATTACTTTTGAGGATCAGTACTGGGCTGAAAGATGCAGCACTGAGGTCTCTCCTGATAACAGGTGAGTAAATCGGAATTCGTATTTCGGCTGATTTTAGAGGAATATTTGCACAATGGTGAAGGGAGGGGCGGGGCCTGAGGTGACATCTGTGCAAACGCGCCCGTGGCGCGTTTTAAGTTGGGGGATTAAGTCCCCTTGAATCATGAGGGTCCCTACGGGCCAACTAGCCCACCAGGAACCTCCAGTATGCGCCAGGGGCTGCGTTGCAGAGACATGTACAGAGGCCACACCCCTTTTACACCTCTCTGCAACGCAGCTCTGTGGCGCTTTCTGGACGTACCTGTTGGGCTAGTTGGCCCCAGGGACCCTCAGGATTGAAGAGGATTTAATTCCCCATCTTAAAACGCACCACGGGGCCTGTTTGCACACATGTCACCTGAAGCCCCGCCCCCTCCCTTCACCACTGTGCAAACGCGCCCGTGGCGCGTTTTAAGTCGGGGGATTAACTCCCCTTGAATCCTGAGGGTCCCTGGGGTGCAACTAGCCCACCATATACCTCCAAAAAGTGCCATAGAGCTGCGTTGCAGAGAGGTGTAAAAGGGGCGTGGCCTCTGTACACCTCTCTGCAAGGCAGCCCCTGGCGCATACTGGAGGTTCCTGGTGGGCTAGTTGGCCTCAGGGACCCCCAGTATTCAAGGGGATCGTTCCCCTTCTGCAAACGCGCCAGGGGCGCGTTTGCAGAGTGGTGAAGGAAGGGGCGGGGCCTACGGGCCCGATCGTTTTTTTCCCCTGAAGGGGGGCTGTGTGGCCCCCTTCCTTTTTCCTATTTTTAGGCCCTGGGGACCCCATCCCCCAGGGCCTTACCCCCTTTTTAATTAAAATAAAAATAAAAAAAACGGGAAGGGGGCCACGTGGCTCCCCTTCCCTGGGCCTGTATTGGCCCCGGGACCCCATCCCCGGGGCATGGCCTCTTTTTTTTTATTTGGAGGGGGGCTGCGTGGCCCCCCTCCTCAGCCATTTAAGGCCCCGGGGACCCCATCCCCCGGGCCGGCCTTGCACTTTTTTTTAATTTTTTTCTCCATTTTTTTACTTTGGGGAGGGGGCTGCGTGGCCCCCTCCGTGGCCACTTATGGCCCCGGGGACCCCATCCCCGGGGTCTGGCCTCTCGTTGGGGACTGTGGGGGGTCCCCAAGCCCCCCACAGTCCCGCCGGCTCCCCGTGTCCTACGGGAGCCGGCATTGCTACACATGGGGAGCAGCTAACATGCTGCTCCCCATGTGGAAAAGCAATCGGCTTTGGATATTGGAAGAGAGAGCAGGTTTCCCTGCTCTCTCTTCCAATATCCAAAGCAAGTTTGCAATGACAGGACGGGAGCCGCGAGGCTCCCGTCCTGTCATTGCAAACAGCAGTGTCCCGGGGGTAGGCACCCCGGGACACTGCAGGAGCTGGCCCTGGGGGTGGCGGTCCCCAGGGCCACCACAGGCTCCAGGAGGGGGGCCGCGCGGCCCCCTCCCTACATTTTGAAAGCCCCGGGAGGTGGTGGTCCCCGGGGCTTGGGGTCCAAAACGGACCCCCATTTTAATTTTTCTTAGTGCCCCGGGAGGTGGTGGTCCCGGGGCGTGTGGGGGCTGGAGCCCCCCACACATGTTTTTAATTTAAAAAAGAAGCCCCGGGGAGGTGGTGGTCCCCGGGGCTGCGGGAGGGCTCAGAGCCCTCCCGCATCATTATACATAAAGCCCCGGGGGTGGTGGTCCCCGGGGCTTGGGAGGCCCTTAGAGGCCCCCACACATAAAATTAACCCCCCCAGCATGCCCCCGGGACTTGGCCCACCCGGGGCCAGTTACATCGAGCGCGGGAGACCGCGCTTCGATTTTTTTTTTTTTCGGCAGGATTCGCGCTCCCAGCAGTTCAGTTCAGCAGTTCGGGCTGTAGCCGTGTCTAAAGTTTCCTATGGAAAATTGCATGGGGAAAACGCGTTTTGGGACCCCCCTTTTTTCTCGGCCCCCGCTTGACGAATCCCCCCGAGACTTTCAGGGTAGGACCGGACCGGAGCGCCCCACAAAGTTTGAACATTTTGCGAAGATACGTCAACCGGCAAGAGAGTTATTTCAAATAGAATGTCGCGGATTTCCTATGGATAATAGGTTGTAACTATAACTATCTACTGGCGACCGCCAGTAGATAATATATATAAAACATATTTAAACTTTACAGAAACACATAGTCACTGGATGATGTCATCAGTGATGTCATCAGTGATGTCATTTGAGATGTCATCAGTGATGTCACTGACCATGTCATGAATGATGTAATATGTGACGTCATCAGCAGTGCATTGCGGGGGCGCGAGTTATAGTTAGCTGAACTAACTATAACGGGGGAATTTCTATGGTTTTGTACTAGTGAAATGTCCAACTAACTATAACGTTCCTGAAACCTGTGGTTTTTTCAGTGAATTTCTAAGGTTTTTAAATGCTAATTTCTAACTATTCCTACAGAGGTAGGACATGTGCAGAAAAGAGGAAGAAACGCGCAGAAAGAAGCGAGAGAAATGCAGAAAGAGGCAACAGAAGTCCAGAAAGACGAAGAAAGGTGCAGAAAGAAGCAAGAGATGTGCACAAAGAACCAACAGAGGAGCAGAACGAGGCCTTGTTGCAAAGTCATCCTGTGCCCCCAACTTTTTGCTGATGGGTACTGGTGGTAACTGACTCTGACTAACCAGGCCTGGAGCCAGTGCTATGCTGAAAGACACTTAGAATACAGTGAAAACACCTACATACACTATGGGTTGGGGTACCCCTGTGATTATCATGACCTCCCCTGTATGGCCCTAGTACATAATAGGGCAGGGGGGTTAAAACTACCTCTAACTAAGAGGTGCAGAAGGAGGCAAGAGAAGTGCAGAAAGTAATGCATGAAAAGGGGCTGCCTTGCAAATACGGCCCCTTTTCATGCATCACTTTGTGTGTAAAGGGGGTGCAGTGGGTGTTGCTGTAGGTGTTTCCATGCAACACCCACTGCATTTTGACGCTGCCCCAGATTTACAAAAATCTGTAAATCTGAGGCATCGTGCCAAAACTAACACCAGTGAAAAGCAGGCATTAGAGTGGCTCAACGAGGAAAAATACTTTTATTTCTCCTTGTTGTTTGCTATTGCTATGTGCGCTGCAAAACGCCATTAATGATTGTTTTTGTTCCGTCCTGCACAAAGAAACTATCATTAATTAATGGCGGCGCTAGGCAGCTGTTTTTAGCGCTGGCGCAAGGGAAGACACAGGCGTGCGCCGTATTCTTGTAAATACGGCGCATCCCTGCGTTTTTTAAATGACGCAACATGGTGCTGCAAAATTGCTCGCTGCGCTGCATCATTTCCTAGTAAATATACTCCTTAGTGCTAAGGACGTTGAGCCCTCGTCCAGGGCAGTGCTATCTATGAACCTTTGGGAGCACCTCAGTAGGATAGAACTTGTGTGAGAAGTGGGAGGGGATTCAAGCCTCACCACTTGACTGTGGGAGGAGCAATTGGCACAATAATATACTGTGAAGAGAGCTGTATCCCAATAAGAGAATATTGCTAGGGTTAAATCCCCAATTGATGGTTTTCTTAGAGCTGTTATGCATAACTGACTGTAGGCAGGGCTTACTGCCAGTCAGGCAGTAAACATTTAAAGTTTTCTGAGAAAGGTGCTGTTTTCCCGGCATGCTGTCTTGAAAGCTAACAAAGATGTTTAATTGCGATGTTAATCACCGGGGTGCAGCAGTGTTGGGGCTGACAAATGCCACAGCTGCGCATCTGTTGTTACTCGAACCCCCCTCCTTTCAGCCATTTCATGCGCAGCAAACTACAGCACACCAGCGGGTCCCCCTTCATTATCTGTACTCACGTCGGGAAATTATCCCGAATGAATCCCGCATTCGTGCACCCGACAACGATCTACGGACGCTTGTGTTTTACTGCACTGGTGTGTACATATGTGCAGGCTGCATGGTTCCCACAATACAACAGCGCGTTGGCATCCGGTCACGGGTGCCGGTTCAGACGGCAGCGTGTGCCCTCGACAGACTAGTTTGTGGATGACAGATTTTGTTCTCGGCAGTTGCTCCAGGGGAAACACTGTGTGCCTTGTTTGCTCGCACATTGCTCAGTGGGCCTGTGTGTTCCTTTTGTACCAGGCACAATCTGGGAACAGTGGGCGAGAGGGCAGCTACCTGTTTCGAAGTACGCCGGTTATTTATGAGTTCACACATTTGGTGCAAACTGGAGTTTGATAGTGCGATACGGCATTTCAAATGAAATGGGTCACTGAGACTGAGGTGCCCTCAGCAGAGGTCGAAGTGGAAATGTATGGGAACTCTGATGCTGCACGCAATGGGGGTGGAGTGAGTGAGCATGGGGGCGGGGTCAAAGGCCTAGCTAAAAAAATAAAAAATTCTGTAACTTTCTTTGTTCTTTCACCTTCAGTATATTACATTTAAAATAATACACAGATTAATTTAAAAATAAATTCAAGTTAAGTTAACCAGCGGGGAAATGTACTCTTACATCATAAAACATCTGTTAGTTAATGTACTGCGGTGGTTTGTATCTGTAACCAGAGTGCCTCAGAACTGAGTTCTGGTTGCTGCGGCGGACAATAGTGACTTGTGTTTGTTTAGTGCCACAAGGTCCCAGTCTGTGACAGAAAGCACTGTGAAGATGTAAGTCATTATTGTAGATTAGCCTCACACACAGTGTAAGATAGGCTAATACAAAATGCGCAAAAAAGTTCAAGATAAAAAAAAGTACTTTCAAAATATAGATTTTAGTGATATTCAGACAGTACAAAGCGCATTTTTTATAACTGTCTTTTAAAAACACACACTTCCCAGCTCAGCTGGTAACTCCCTTGCAATAACACTAAAAAGAATATATCTGTGGCATCAGGAAGCTTGAAGTGCTTCCACCAACTAAAGCCAATAAGCTTCCAAGTGCCCTAAACATTTGTAGGTTAACCAGTTGTGCACATTTACATTTCTTTCAGGCAAGCAGGCACCCTGGCAAGATGGCTTGTTTAGCGGTCTGCCCCTCCCTGGTCTCACATCCCAGGAGAGCTCTGTCTTACACTTCAGCTGAAGCATTTGAAATCTCACAGTTAACCATCCCAGGAACGTTGTCTTTTCACAAAAAGTAGGGGAACTGTTTTTCTAATATTAAAAAGGTATGGGCACTGTGCCCCTCCGATCCTGCTCTCTTTGACCTCTGCCTTAAGTGGGCGGCCAACACGCGGTGCGATTGATATATGAGGTGTGTAGTTGCAAGCAGGTATGCACCCTGCACCTGACTAGGCAGACGAACTGGGTGTGACGGCACGCATGTGTATAGCACACACACACTCAATCAAAGTGACGTGGGAGGGTGTGGGTGCATGCAAGTGTGACACACCCAATGAAGGTAAAAGGAGACGTACGGTTAAAGCAATATGTGAGAAAAACACCCGAAGGCAGTGGATATGCGTTGTGTGGCTGCATGCGGGTGTGCAACTCACACCCAATAAGGGTGGCACATCAGGTGTGCGCGTGCACGGCGGTATGAAAGCCATACTTGTGAAAGTGACACGTGAAGTGGGTGGTTGTATCTAGGTGTGATACCCCACGCCCAATAAGGGCGTTTTCTTTGCCGTTGTTCTAGCGCGAACTCGACCTGGAGGTACTGAAGCGCTCTACATGAGTACCAGTTACATTCTATGACGTCACATTCATGTTTTTAGGCACAGGCTTTTTAGGCACAGGAAGATTAGGTGATTTGCCCATACTCCATTTCAAATGAAATGGGTCATTGAGACTAGTCCAAGGTGAGAATGCGGTCACCTCAGGTGTGAGACCCACACGCAATGAGAGTAATGCATGACCTGTGTTGTTGCAAGTAGGCGTGCGTCCTACGCCTGACGAGGGAGACGCACGGGGCGTGGCGTATGTATGTTTATGGAACACACTCAATGAAAGTGACATGAGAAGGCGTGGGTGCATGCAAGTGTGAGACTCACACCCAATGAGGGGGCACGAGATGTGCGTTTGATGCAATGTGCCACATACACACCCTAAGGTATCGGTGTGACCTGTGACAGCCCGCAAGTGTGAAACTCACACCCATTAAGGGTAGCACATCAGATATGTGCGTGCATGGAGGTGTAAAATCCAGACTTGTGAGAGTCACATGTGAAGTGGGTGGTTCTATGTAGATGTGAGACCAACTTCTGTGAGAGAGGCCCATGAGGTGGGTGGATGCATGCAGGCGAGAGACTTGTGAAGATGACACGCAAGGTGCGTGATGTATATAGTTCGATAGAGAGCATATCAGTTCCAGGAGAAAGGAAAAGCAGAAAAAAAGGAATGAACCACCAGCTGTGCCCTGACCCCCACACCTTCCTCGTGCCCCCAAGCACCTGCCCTGGAGGGGCGGGCAGCGAGTCACGCACTCGGAAGCAAATTGCGGTTAATTGGGCACGATGGGTGTCTTATCCGGGCTGGCCCCCTCCTCTGCCCCCGTGCCGCCTCTGTCGGAGTTTGACATTTGCCACGGGCTCCGGGGCTGCAGCTGGTGGGACTGCCTCCTTCCGCCGGGTGTCACTCCGGGGTGGGCGAGGGAGGGATTTATAAAGGGAGAGGGAGGTGATGTGAGGCGATCCTGCCAGTGATTGAGGAGGGCGCACTGGAGAGGAGGCAGCTGCATCTGTCCTCAGGAGAGGCGTTGAGCAGGCTGTTGGGTGGCACTGGGCGGGCACCAGATGGTGGCACACGGCTGCTGTGCTCTGCATCCCCAGCAAGGGGTGGTTCAGGGCAGTGTGTCTCTGATGTGGGCAGTGTGTCTGGTGGTCTCTGCACAGGGGTGTATCACCGGCTCTTTGCTCTGGGCAGTGCACTTCGCCGGTCTCTGATCAGTATTTGAAGTACGACTCTCTGCCCCGGACAGGGCGCTCCTGGCTGGACCCGGGCACGGTTTCCCCGCTCGCCTGTGTGCGCTCAGGGGCCGAGGTCCGCTCCCCCCGCGGGTGAAAGGATGCTGGAGGGTGGCTGCAAGGTGGTGAAGGAGGGAGTGCTGGAGAAGCGCAGTGACGGCCTGCTGCAGCTGTGGAAGAAGAAGCGCTGCCTGCTGACCGAGGAAGGGCTGCTGCTGGTGCCAGCCAAGCTGCCGGAGCCTACACCTCAGGGCGCCGAGCAGACGCCGCCTCGCATCAAGCAGCTACACTTCTCGCACATGTAGACGGTGGACTGTGTGGAGCGCAAGGGCAAGTACATGTACTTCACGGTGGTGATGTCCGGCGGGCGCGAGGTGGACTTCCGCGGGCCCCAGGACCAGGGCTGGAACGCTGAGATCACGCTGCAGTACAAGAACCGGCAGGCCATCCTGGCCGTCAAGTCAAGGCCACCCACCACAAGCAGCAGCACCTGGCCCAGCAGCAGCCCCCGTGGGGCCCGCTATTACTATTAACAATGCCCCCGGGACCTGGCCCACCCGGGGGCCTCATTAAAATGAAGCGCGGGAGCCCGCGCTTCATTTTTTTTAATTTTCTCGGCAGGAGTCGCGACCCCAACGCGCTGCTGTTTTAAAAAAAAAAAAAATGCTTTTGTTGGCACTGGTGGTCCTTGTGGGGCCCCCTGAGCAGGCCTAGAGGGTCAGGGTGTTTCTACCCTGCCCCCTTTTCTTCATTTTACACTTTGTTTCACTCTTTTCTTGTGACTCGGTAACCGAGTCACAAGATGGCTGCCAACACTTCCTGGTTTGGAGTGTTGGCAGCCAATCAGAGTGAAGCTCGTGCACGGGAGGGTTCGCGAACCCACCGCTGCCCCAGATATCGAAACTTTTTATTTTTCTAATTTCTCAGGAACTACTGAATGGATTTACACCATTTAATAAAAAGGGCTCTTTCTGAACCAAGGGCTACCTTTTTGCCAAATTTGGTGTAATTCCGTTCAGCAGTTCGGGCTGTAGCTGTGTCTAAAGTTTCCTACGGAAAATAACATGGGGAAAACGCGTTTTGGGACCCCCTTTTTTCTCGGCCCCCACTTGGCGATTCACCCCGAAACTTTCAAGACAGGAGCTGACCGGAGCGGGTCACTAGTTTTGAAAATTTTGCGAAGATTCGTCAACCCGTGCTAAAGTTATTGGGAAAAGAAAAAACGCTTTTCCTATGGAATCTAGGTCCTAACTATAACTACCTACTGGCGACCTCCAGTAAGCGCCACAGAGCTGCATTGCAGAGTGGTGTATAAAGGGGGCATGGCCTTGGACCACCTCTCTGTAAAGCAGCTCCCTGGCGCTTACTGGAGGTACCTGGTGGGCTAGTTGGCCCCCAGGGACCCTCAGGATTCAAGGGGTCTTAATCCCCCAACTTAAAACGCGCCACAGGGCACGTTTGCACACTTGTCACATCAGGCCACGCCCCCTCTCTGCACCACTGTGCAAACGCGCCCCCTGGTGCGTTGTAAATTGGGGGATTAAGTCCTCTTGAGTCCCGAGGGTCCCTGAGGGCCAACTAGCTCACCAGCTACCTCCAGTAAGCGCCACAGAGCTGCGTTGCAGAGTGGTGTAAAAGGGGGCGTGGCCTTGGACCACCTCTCTGCAACGCAGCTCCCTGGTGCTTACTGGAGGTACCTGGTGGGCTAGTTGGCCCCCAGGGACCCTCAGTATTCAAGGGGAATTAATTCCCCAACTTACAACGCGCCAGGGGCCGCGTTTGCAGAGTGCTGCAGGGAGGGGGAGGGGGCGGGGCCTCCGGCGCGATGCCGGCTTTTTTTTTCTTCAGAAGGGGGGCTGTGTGGCCCCCCTTCTTTTCCCACTGTTGGGGCCCTGGGGACCTCATTCCACAGGGCCTGACCCCTATTGTTAAAAAAAAAAAACAACAAAAAATGGGAAAGGGGCCGCCTGGCCCCCCCTCCCCAGGCCAATTTCTACCCCGGGGACCCCATCCCCGGGGCATGGCCATATATCTATATATTTATTTTTACAATTTTTAAAGGAGGGGGGCTGCGTGGCCCCCTCCTGAGGCCTCTATTATCCCCGGGGCTCTGCCTTGTTTTAAAAAATATATATATATTTAAAGGGGAGGGGGGGCCACGTGGCCCCCCTCCTGGGACACTTCTAGCCCCGGGGACCCCATCCCCCGGGGCCTGGCCACTCCGTTGGGGACCGTGGAGGGAGCCCCAATGCCCCCACGGTCCCGCTGGCTCCCCGCCTCCTGCGGGAGCCAGCATTGCTTTTCCACACAGGGAGCTGCTGACATGCAGCTCCCCTTGTGGAAAAGCAATCTGCTTGGATTTTAGAAGCGAGAGCAGGAAACCTGCTCTCGCTTCCAAAATCCAAAGCAGAGTTTGCTATGACAGGGCGGGCGCCACACGGCTCCCGCCCTGCCATAGCAAACAGCAGTGTCCCGGGGGTGGGCACCCTGGGACACTGCAGGAGCCGGCCCTGGGGGGTGGCGGTCCCCAGGGCCATCAAGGGCTCCAGGAGGGGGGCCGCGTGGCCCCCCTCCCTAATATTTAAAGGCCCGGGGAGGTGGTGGTCCCCGGGGGTCCGTAACGGACCCCCGCATTTACATACTTAGTGCCCCGGGGAGGTGGTGGTCCCCGGGGCATGTGGGGGGGCTGTGTGCCCCCGCGAATATTTAAGAAAAGCCCCAGGGGTGGCGGTCCCTGGGGCCCCACAAATTAAAAAACAAGCCCCGGGGAGGTGGCGGTCCCCGGGGCTGCCCCGCTACATAAATAAATTGCCCCCGGGACTTGGCCCACCCGGGGGCTTTGAAAACAAAGCGCGGGAGACCGCACTTCGTTTTTTAAAATTTTCGGACGGATTCGCGTACCCAGCAAACCCTGAAAATTAAAAACAAAAAAAAAGCTTTTTTTTGGGGCCTGGGGGTCCCTGTGGGACCCCCTGAGCAGGCCTGGGGGGTCAGGGTGTTTTTACCCTGCCCCTTTTCTTGTTTTTTTTATCTTTCTCTCACATTTTCTTTCTCCCTCGGTCCGAGGCACAAGATGGCTGCCAACACTTCCTGGTTTGAAGTGTTGGCAGCCAATCAGAGGCAAGCTCGTGCTCGTGTGGTTAGGCTCCGCCCAGATATCGAAACCTTTTCTTTTCTAATTTCTCAGGAACTACTGAACGGATTTACACCATTTAACAAAAATGGCTCTTTCTGAACCAAGGGCTACCTTTTTGCCATATTTGGTGTAATTCCGTTCAGCAGTTCGGGCTGTAGCTTTGTCTAAAGTTTCCTATGGAAAATAACATGGGGAAAACGCGTTTTGGGACCCCCCTTTTTTCTCGGCCCCCGCTTGACGAATCACCCCGAAACTTTCAAGACAGGAGCTGACCGGAGCTGATCACTAGTTTTGAAAACAAAAAACGCTTTTCCTATGGAAACTAGGTCCTAACTATAACTACCTACTGGCGACCGCCAGTAGGTAATATATGTGTGTGTGTGTGTGTGTTTACATTTTTAAAAATAAGTTTATTTGTTATATTTGTTAAAATATAATTTTTTTTTAAAATAAATTCATGTTAGATTTTAATTTTAATATTTTAATTTATATATATTTAAAAATTGATATTTAATACAACTATATTATTGTAAACAATATTTTTCCATATTTTTGTACTTACCCATTTAAGTATAGGCAGTCGATATTTTTGTATTCTATATTTTTGCCTCAATATTTTTTGGGTCGATATTCTGTCAGTGAACCTCCTAAACTGGTGTCTCAGCAAGCAGCCCTTAGGGTGACTGATTAACCGTGGGATCTTTTTTGCTATTTTTCAGGAGTCGTTTTGATTTCCTTCTTCTCTCTCATTCACCAATGTGTGCTCCCTCTTTGTCTCACTCTTGCTCCTTGCGCTTCCCTACCTTTCTCTGTAGTGTGGCGCATTCCTTGTTCTTTACCTCATTCTTTTTTATCTTCCCGGTGTACCTTCACTCACTCTGTTTCGTATAGTTTCTCAATCTTCGTCCATTTGACAAGCCGTCTCCAGCTCTCCCTCGCTCTCCGTTTACCTGTCTCTTTCCATCTATCATTCTTGACGTACGTAGTCTCCTATCTCTTCCTGTCTCCTGTTCCTATTGGCACCTACTGCTGCTCGGGCGGGCACGGAATGGTAGGTGCGAGCCTGGTTATCAGTGCCAGCTGTCGGCCTCTGCTCCGTGTGAACTGTGCGTGTACACTGCATCGCTGGCCTTGGCCTCAGGGTGGGGTGGTGAATGCTGGCGGAAAAGCAAGGATGGGCTCAGGTGACCGGCAGTTGCCACCATTTTTGCAATGTTGCACACCACGCTCGAGCAATGTCTGTGCTCGTGCGTGGTGTGTTTTTAAAAGGCTACGGGGCATATTCACAAGGACTTATCTCCGAGTTATTGCCACCTTAATGCAACAAAAGTGGAGATAGATTTAACGCCCCATTCACAAGCAGTTGCAAACTGCAGACAACGCAAGTATTCCAGCGATAACTGCCTCAAAATTTACGTCCACGGGTGACACCACCAACTAACCCTAATGAGATGCAGAGTAGGCGTTCCCGTGCAAAAACACATGAAAACACCACTACACCACATTCACAACAAACTGCAAGATCTGCGATGCGAACCAAAAACAGGCGATAAACCGCGGTAGCAGCAGGGATTCAACACCTGCCTTCTGCTGGTGTTAAGCAGGATGACTACCTCCTGCATCAAAGGGAGCCCAGCCAAGAGCCACATCTAAAGACCCACAGATGCCATGGAGACAATGATCATGCAGCTCCGAGACCCATGAGGGCCACAACACCCACAGCCACCACCCCCAGGCCCGCCACCTCCCCCAACACCCGTCCCGCCCCCCCCCGGACCGCCACAGAGGCAGCGTACACAAAGACAGCAGACCCACCGTAAACGCACCAGCTTCACAGACCGAATGCCAGAGGAGGACATTTCCCACACACGCCCAAAAGGACAACCATCCCCCGCATCCTGACCCACATCGCCCACCTGCTGACGGTACCAACACAGCGCACAACGAACATCCCTCCGCAGAGAAAGCTGCCGGCTGTGCTGCACATGCTGGCCTCTGGTACCTTCCGACCCACAACTGCCAGAGTCGGAGGAGTCTCACAGCCAACCCCATCCAAGTTCATCACACCTGTCCTGGATGCCATCATCAGCCTGGTACCCCAGCACCCCCACTCCACCCACACTGCGCAGGAGCAGCTGGAGACTAAGCAAGGCTTCAACGCCATAGCTGGATTCCCTCACGTGTCGGGGGCAATCAACTGCACACATGTACCCCTCATGCCCCCTGCCGGCACTGCACACAACAACCACAACAGAAAGCACACGCATCCCATGAATGTGCAGGCAATAGTGGACCGCCCGGGACTCCTCAACAATGTCGTGGCCAACTCCCCAGGCAGAGTGCATGATTCCTACATCTCCCGACAGTCCATCATCAACCAGCTCTCCCAGGATGGCACCTATGGAAATGCAGTGCCCGTTGGTAAGTCCCAAATGAACACACCACACACCTCCACCCCACAGTCATGCAACTCACGACACTGGCAATGGGCACGCAGCACAACTACATTCAACATGCCACACAACATGCCAGCCGACCAGACACGACAACACGACTCCATTGGGAACCTGGGCTTGCCATGCCCACAACTCAGCCACGGCATGGCACCACAGCCACACAATAGCAGGATGTGAGGAGAGGCTTGGACCAGGCATGTGCGAGAGCGGCAAGTGACCAATGAATGAGAACCTACCCAATGCCAGGTGTGGTGTGGAGGTGGCGGACAGGCTCCAGTGTGCAAACCACAGAAATGGCCATGCGGACATTAACTGCTGGTGCATGGAGTGTAGTGGCCAGTGGACGCTACCATGTCCCCACAGGCTGTGGGGCAGAACGCGGAAATGTCACACGTTACGTCCCCCCCTGCATGCGTGTGCGGAGTGGGTTCGCCCTGCGTACGCCAGACCTGCGTAGGGGTGTGAATAAAAAGGCTGTCGCACTGGGCGTGGTCCTCTTTCGGAATGGCCAACGCATCTGCCAGGGCGCCGCCTCCCAGCCCGCCACGAGGTTGGTGCTGTGTGCGGCAGGGCCTGCATCCCTGTGCGCCTGCTGCACCCCGGCCCGCTGGTCCCCAGACCCGTCATGCCTGGCCCAGCACACCAAGGAGGCTCTGCTCACCTGCCGACACCGGCGTGTGTCAAAGAGGGCCCACCACGTGCCGGTGCAAGCTCCAGGCCCCAGACCCGCGACCTCTGCAGCCTCCGCAGACCATCGCTGGCCTCCACGGCGCTGGCCCACAGTACTCCTCTCTCATTGACATACTCCACCAGCGTACTCTTCGGCCGAGCTGTTGGCACAAGTTGAACTGAGTCGTGAGTACTGAATGGCAGTGACCAAAGGTCTGTGGCAGCGTCCACATCACTATACTCCCTCCGATCAGTGAAGCAAAAGTCTGCTTCCCAGGCCTGCGATACGTGGTGCCACTAACCCTGTTCAACGCAAGCCGGCGACACGTGGTGCCACTAACCCTGTTCAACGCAAGCCGGCAACACATGGTGCCACTAACCCCGTGCAACGCCAGCCGGCTCCACTTGGATGAGGGCACAGGACTACACAGCGGTCCAGTGGGTCCTACATGTGGAACTGTGTCCTGAGTTATGAATGGCAGTGACCAGATGTTAATTGCTGAGTTTATATCACTGAACTCCCTTCTATCAGTGAATCAAAGGTATGCATCGCAAGCACACGTCACGTGTCTGTGGGCCCGTGCTGACCGCTGCCCCCGGCCTACACTGTGGTCCAGTAGGCCCCACATCCAGCACTCAGTTGTGATTCATGAATGGTAGAGTTCATACCAGTGAACGCACGGAGAGGAGTAAGAGGAAGATGCGGTTCAGTCCGGATGAAAGCTGGATCCTCGTTACGGAGGTGACCAAACACTAGCAACAACTGACCTGGTGCCACTAACCCTGTTCACCGCAAGTCTGTGTCCCGTGGTGCCACTGAACCTGAACTACGCAGGCCGGTGGGACCATCCAACCTAAGCCGGCGACACTCGGTGAATGGCCCCTGCTGACCACTGCCTCAGGCCTACACTGCGGTCCAGTAGGCCACACATGTGGAACTGTGTCCTGGGTAAGATATGGAGGAGTCCACACCATTGGACACGCCTCATCGCAGGGGGCATACCCTATCAGCACTGGTGCCACTGACTCTGTGCGCAATGAGTCATGGGCACTTTCTGGTTGGACTTCGGTGGCATCTGAGTCCATGGCCTGGGGGTTGTCTGCATCATCATCTGGCTGGGCCGGACTTGGTGTCCAACATGTGTCTGTTCCATTCATCTCCACCATGGTGACTGTTTCTGCGTGGTTCTGCCCTCTGCATCATGCCCTGGGGGTACACCTTCCATTCTCCACCGAGACACTCCGCGACAACCCCCTTTGACATCTACGAGAACCTGCTCTGCTCTCGTGACCCTGCCCCAGTGCACCGCAAGTCAGCGGCCCGTGGCGGTAGGCCCATGCAGGACGCTGTGCATCCAGGGCCACTAACTCTGTGCAGCTCAGGTCATGGAGCCTTTATGGTTGAATGGTTGTGTCCTTTACGATGTACACTGTTGTCGTTTTTTGACTGCACCAGGCACTCCATGACGGCTGGTGTACACACACCCCACACACATCCAACACAGGTGTCACTCGACATTTGAGCCTTCTAATAAAAGTGGCCGGGCGCACGTGCCCGTAGCCATTCCCACCATCTAAGCAAGTGTGTCCGTGTGGTCATTATGTCAGCATGATGGGCCGGAGCCCTGCAACATCACAGTGTGCTGTCTTCAGCGGAGGATACCATGTCACCTCAGCAGTGGCTGAGACCTTGGACATGTAGCTTCGCCCACCCCCCCCTGCATGCACAAGCGGCGTGTGCTGGTCCGACGTACGTCAGGTCAGCGCAGGGGTGTGCTGATTCGGCAGGGGGATCAGGGCATGGCTCTGGTCTGGCCTTGAACAGGAAGTGCGGTAAGTGTGTCTTTGTGTTGGGGTGTTGTCGCCACCAGGGCCACAGTAGTCGATGTTGCAATGTAGCATGCACCCGGAGGGCGGGCCCGCACGTACGGGGAAATGTAGGAGCGCAAGACCGCTCGGGGTCTTGGCACATGCATGCCAAGTGTTATGTGTATCAGTCCTGCGGCTGCATGAGTCAGGTGCCTAGCCCCAATCGCAGCGCGATCACAGCCAGCCATGGACTGTACACCTGTGTCCGCCCTGTCCGGACCATTGGCCTACACTCACGTGGCTGCACACCCTCAACGGCCAGCTTACAGGTGTTGTTGGCATGCCGCTGGACATGCGCGGACAGGCATGACAATGGTGTGCCGTAGGAGTGCACGTGATACAAACGTGCAGCACACACATGTGTGGGGGCTCGTGGGAGGGAGGAGCAGCTGTGAGGCAATGAAACACACAGTGAGGCCGCTCATGTGCCACGTGCTAGGCATATCATCCATGATTCCCTGGGTCACAGACATCCCACCCCACCCACGACAGGCCTCTGTACATCTCCTGTATGCATGCAGATGGTGAAGTTACTGTAGGGATGAAAGCTCCTTTGTCTGCACTATCAGGCGGTAGCACATCTGCAGCTCCTAGATGGGACTTGCATGTGCCCAGCACCCCCTGACAGATCCGATAGCAGTTGCTGGCGACTCCCACACTACGCACTGCATATGTGAGACCAACGTGTACACATCCCACACACAGAAGTCCTTGGTTGTAGTTAGTGTGCGTGAAATGGCCTTCACACGTACTCCCACCACACCCCAGGCCTGCACCGGTTGCGCACAGACACTGCTCATTGCTCCGAGCTGTGGCATTTCATCCACAGGACTGGCGCAGGTCAGCACAGTGCCGCTTCAAGCAGTGCCACTGACGCAATGGCAGACCATCCCGGACACATGCTCAACTCCAGTCACGTGGACCTGTGCCGTGCACGTCTGCTGCATGTACTGGGGGCACTGCCATTGGCAGTGCTGCGGATCAGTTACAGGCTGAGCTTCCGCATTGCCAACGTCACCTGCGTTCAGCCTGTGTTGCACTGTCGCTCGTGCATATTCGAGTGGTCCATGGATGTCTGCCTCTCCAATGTTACGGTAGCTGACCTGGATTTTGACGTGTGTGTGCGCCCCCTGTTGGCCCACGACCAGGAGTGTCACCGTGATGCCCGTTTATGGCATGCCTGGATGTTTGGCATGCATGCTGGGAACTGGACCTGGGAGATTGCACGAGTCGTCGTGTGCAGTGACCACATTGAGCCGCTCCCAGATTGGGCTTTCGTGCATATTGGGGCCAGGGGTTGGAGTCAGCACATCTGTCCGGGACAGCTGAAGGGTTACGTCGCCGACATGTCAGATGTGGTGGACAACGATCTCGCATTGGAAATGTTGGCCTACGCTGCTGCACTCACGTTCATGGACGAGTGACAAGGTACCTGCAGCCAGGACTGCATGTGACCCATTGCACGTGTCCCGACGCCTGGTTGCATGTTGGGGATCTGGTCACATGTCCCAAGACGACAGTGGACATGGCTGCATTGGCCTGGACTCCTGATCCATGCGCGGACAACAAACGCGGGTTGGCAATGACTTGTGTTGGTGATGGACTCCCCTGGGGTGGACATGGGCGCTTTCCGACGTTCCTCATTCAGACATGCTGCTGCATTGATCTGCATGTCGTGGCACTTCCCTTGGCCGTACTGACACGCAATTGTTGATAAAGTTTCTGCACGTTCACTTGTCTCCAGCTGTGTTGAGTGTTTATTTGTATGCCAATGTGTGTGTCACGGCCTATCTGGGTCCCTGCCTTACATGCATTGCTACCCCATCAGGGCTGTGGGTTGGTACTTGTGCATTATCATGTCCCTGTTTCACGCTTTGCTAGATGCGTATGGCCATTTACAGGCCACAAGCGGGTGCACTTGTGTCCTGTGTTGGGTTGTGCATATGTTGGTGTTTGTACCACATTGTGTTGGATGTTGGGGTGCTCTGCTTCCTATGTGTGTGCGCTGCATTGTGTGTGAGATGTCCCTTCAGCTCTGATTTGGCTCACCCTTCTCCCTTTCAGGCAGTGTGGTTTTCACTTCTGTGCTTGTTCAGTGGTGTGGTATTGCCGACTTGTGCTCTTGGTTGGTGTTGTTCCTCTTGGGCATGGTTTGTCTGCAGTTGTGCTGTGCTTAATTGTGCATGTGTGCCATTGTGCCCATCTCCCCCGTCCCCCAGTCCCTGGTCGTTCCTCTCCCTGTTGCTGTTGTGTCTGTTGATTTTGAGCAGTTTCTGGTCCCCGACTCCTGCCACCATCTCCAGACTGATGTGGTGGACACCATTTCCTCCATGTCATCCAGCTCCTGGTGTGGCGCTGGACTCCCACCTCCGGTGTGCATTGCTGCCTTCTGGTTGTTTACTAAAGAAAAATGGTTCTGTCGGGGTATCACTTAATTAGAACAAATAGTAACAACTTACTTGTAACTCAATTCAATAATGAAATAAATACAGATATAACACACACCAAAGATTTTTTAATCAAAATTATATTAGAAGAAAATTAAATAATAAAGTCTGTCGCAATTTATAATTTCAATTGCAATATGTGACTGTAGTGCAATAGTGACGTGGTGAATGGTGATAAATACAATCTACTATATACAAAAACAAATGTGCAAAAAATGGGGAGGGGAAGGGAAAAAGATTTCATAAATGTCCTTGTTATTAACACATATGCTTAAATGATCCAATAACGAATGGGACTGTGATCATCAGCGTTGCGTGGACATATACAATACGCCGACGTTTCGACCCTGTATATCGCGCAAAAAGTGGAAGTGCATCTAGGCGGGTCTTCCTCAAGGCAGGAAAGGGAGGAACGGTAACCCAAAAGTAGATTCCTGGGTGGCCTGTTAACGAATGAATTCTTAGTCAGGTATGGGTAGAAACTTAATTCCCAAGGAACTCCACCAGCCTCCTTCTCTCCTTAACCACGGAGAGAAGGAGGCTTGTTTCCCAGATCACGAAATACACCGGACTGGCATTAAATCGACTCCAACCGACGGGTGGAAGTCTAATATAGCTTCTTCTGAGGCTCCAAACCGGCTGGTGGAGTTCCTTGGGAATTAAGTTTCTACCCATACCTGACTAAGAATTCATTCGTTAACAGGCCACCCAGGAATCTACTTTTGGGTTACCGTTCCTCCCCTTTCCTGCCTTGAGGAAGACCCGCCTAGATGCACTTCCACTTTTGCGCGATATACAGGGTCGAAACGTCGGCGTATTGTATATGTCCACGCAACGCTGATGATCACAGTCCCATTCGTTATTGGATCATTTAAGCATATGTGTTAATAACAAGGACATTTATGAAATCTTTTTCCTTCCCCCTCCCCATTTTTGCACATTTGTTTTTGTATATAGTAGATTGTATTTATCACCATTCACCACGTCACTATTGCACTACAGTCACATATTGCAATTGAAATTATAAATTGCGACAGACTTTATTATTTGATTTTCTTCTAATATAATTTTGATTCAAAAATCTTTGGTGTGTGTTATATCTGTATTTATTTCATTATTGAATTGAGTTACAAGTAAGTTGTTACTATTTGTTCTAATTAAGTGATACCCCGACAGAACCATTTTTCTTTAGTATACGTATACCCAGGTTCTGAGGGACACCGGGTTGCCCCATTACGCTTAACACGCCTTCTGGTTGTTGGCGTGTTTCTGCTAGTTTGTGCGTTTCGCATCATTCCAGCTGTTCTGGTTTTCTTCCATTGTCCTCCTCCGCTCTCCGGCTGCATTCACCTTGTCCACATTGGCCTGCCATGTACAATGTTTTGTTGCCAATGGTGCTTGTGGGGTTGTGTACTAGCTCCGACTGCCTCCATTGTGCTTCGCAGTTGTTTTCTGTTTGGTTTGTCTTTCTTTTTCCTGCTGTTGTTGTGCTGATTCCCGCCTGCCGTATGTGTGTCGCGGGCCTGGCGCTGCTTATCGCTGCTTTCCTCCTCGCGAATGGGCTCATCGCCTGTTTTTTGGTGTTGGGGTTTGTGTTTTTATCTCCGTCGCGTTGGTTGTATCGCGGACATTGGCCGCGTTTTCGGCAACCTATCGCATGGTTGTGAATTCCAGGTTAACACAGGGTTATTTTCCCGCGATAGACTGCGATGTGTAAAGTTGCGTTAACATTTTTTGGAGATGTTTAGCGCACGTTCTTGTGAATATCCCCCTACATGTATGCCTGCGTGTGCTATGTGATTGTGTTTGTGACTGCGTATGGTGATGAGGGTGTTTCTGCTTGGATGGTGGTCAGCAGCCGGTGGTTCACTGTCCCAGAATCTCGCAGTTGCACAGCTGGGTAGGCTGTCAGCACTGTCATTGGCTCTGCGGAGATACTGCCGCCTGCTTTCCTGCTCGCTGACAAGGAAGGCTGGCTCTGCATTTTCCATGAAAATGGTCGTGGCTCTGTCACCTAAGCGCGAATTGGACTTTCAAGGGATTTTCAGGAATTACAGACCACACAGCTGTCAGAAACAGACCTACAGGCCTAGGGCACACACAAGCAAGATATACATACTGTGAAAAAGCCGGAACAGCAGCACGCATAGAGACATACACAACAATCCCACACATATACGCGCAAAGCATCACAGCATGCCAAAAAGTAGATAAACAACACAACGCGGACGCACACGAAGATACACACACCAAAGCACAGGCACACAAATAATAACCATCACAATCAAAAGAATAGGTGGCTTGGTTGCGCTGTGCCAATAATTTGGGGGATGGGCGACTTTATCGCACAAAGGGTGCACCCTGTAGGGAGCCAGTCTTGAGTTGCATGACTGAATAACCTAAATAAAATACGGTAAAGGTAAATTAGTCATCTTGCAATTTCTTGCAGTAAACAAAATGCTTCAGGACCATGCACCATTCGTATTCAGGGTTAAAAAAAATAAAAACAAAAAAAACCTCCACTCCAATATGCAAACAATACATGTTAGGAACAAATCACACTAGCTTGGTTTGTTTCCAGTTGTGCTCGCGTGTGTGCGTGCGCTGTTTGTGTTTCTTAACCTCAACCATCCAGTGTGGCAGGATGGAGCCCTGTTTCTTCTTTGCCCTGTATTTCTTTGTAATTTAATTATTTGGAGAATATAGTGTTGTCGGTTGCGTTCCTGACACCATCTGTGACAGAGAACGCTGTGTTTACACCTCACAGGTCTGTCTTGGGACAGGGAATGCAGTAAAATGGAGGCTAAAGGGGCCCTTTACAAACCAGACCTTGGGTTCGCTATCTGGCAGCCACCTGTGATAAAATGGAGGGGCACACATGCGCGCTTTGGGTTTCACGGTGCATTTCATATGCAGGGTAATTTCGAAGTGAGTCCTCGTTGACCCCCCCCACACCGTATTGGGGGGGGTCTGCCACCCGCAGTGTGCAGCCCCAGCATCGGCGCTGCTGCTGCCTTCCCTTTTGCTGCATAGGCTCCGGGCTCGGCGTCTCCTGCTGCAGTATTCCGTCCTCCCATACGGGTCGCAGCTCAAAAAGACCCCGGAGCCAATAAAGGCAACGGGATGGGTGCATGACGGTGCCCACTTCCCACCTCAAGCCCCAAAACAGATTAGAACCACTCGGCTAATGAGCCCTGTTTCAGTTCGACAGATTGTACGCCGGCTTCGATGACCAAGCTGTTTTTATATGGGGTATGTTAGGAATACACATTTGCATGACGTGGTTGTGCTCAGTTTAGCAGGACAAGGCGTGAGTGGACGGATTCCATTTCTAAACATTAAGAGGGCACTTGGGTACTGTGATGGGGTCCTGCTTTCTGCCCTTTCCGGCCTCATTGAGCATCATATTTGCATGCCGCTCTCCAACAAACATATATGCTTATTTCCCAGGGCAGAGCATTGTGGGTAATATGACGTTCTGATCTCTGAAATGCTCGTGTAAAATAACGGCCCCTTTGTGCCATTCTTGAAATAGTGCTGTTGTTAGTAGTTAAAAGGGCTACACTTATGTTAATACTCTCTATTGATTAAAAGGTAGAGCATTGTTTCCTCGAGCTCAAGCTCAAGCTCAAGCTCTCGCTCCCGCTCCCGCTCCTGCTCCTGCTCCGAGCCTGAGCTCCGTGCTCCATGTCCAATGCAAACTCCTCCCCTTCCAACAACTTCCGCAGTTTCCGTCATTCAGGTAGAGTGAGTGCCTCCGGGACCTGGCCCACCCAAGGGCTTTGAAAACGAAGCACGGGAGACCGTGCTTCGTTTTTTTAAAATTTTCGGACGGATTCGCGCACCCGGCGCGACCCCACCAGAATTTTTTTAAAAAAATGCTTTTTTGGGCCTTGGGGTCCCTATGGGACCCCCTGAGCAGGTCTGGGGGGGTCAGGGTGTTTTTACTCTGCCCCCTTTTCTTGTTTTTTTTAATCTTTTTTCTCACCTTTTTCTTTCTCCCTCCTCGAAGCGCAAGAAGGCTGCCAACACTTCCTGGTTTGAAGTGTTGGCAGCCAATTAGAGCCAAGCTCGTGCTGGGGGGGTTAGGCTCCGCCCAGATATCAAAAGTTTTTATTTTTTTAATTTCTCAGGAACTACTGAACGGATTTACACCATTTAACAAAAAGGACTCTTTCTGAACCAAGGGCTACCTTTTTGCCAAATTTGGTGTAATTCCGTTCCGCAGTTCGGGCTGTAGCTTTGTCTAAAGTTTCGTATGAAAATTAACATGGGGAAAACGCGTTTTGGGACCCCCCCTTTTTTCTCGGCCCCCGCTTGACGAATCACCCTGAAACGTTCAGGACAGGAGCTGACCGGAGCGCCCCACTAGTTTTGAAAATTTCGCGAAGATTCGTCAACCGGCGCCAAAGTTTTTGGGAAAAGAAAAAACGCTTTTCCTATGGAAACTAGGTCCTAACTATAACTACCTACTGGCGACCGCCAGTAGGTAATATATATATATTATATATTATCTACTGGCGGTCGCCAGTAGATAGTTATAGTTAGGACCTATTTTCCATAGGAAATCCGCAACATTCTATTTGAAATAACTTTGGCACCGGTTGACGAATCTTTGCGAAATTTTCAAACTTTGTGGCCCGCTCCGGTCCGCTCCTATCCTGAAAGTCTTGGGGTGATTCATCAAGCGGGGCCGAGAAAAGGGGGTCCCAAAGCGTGTTTTCCCCATTCATTTTCCCATGGGAAACTTTAGCCACGGCTACAGCCCGAACTGCTGAACGGAATTACACCAAATTTGGCAAAGAGGTAGTTCTTGGTTCAGAAAGAACCCTTTTGTTAAATGGTGTAAATCCGTTCAGTAGTTGCTGAGAAAATCAAAAGTAAAAACACATATATATCTATGGCCGCGGAGGGTCCGCGCACCCTCCCGATGACCAGCTGTATGCTAATTGGCTGTCAACACTCCAAACCAGGAAGTGTTGGCAGCCATCTTGTGACTCGGTAGAACCGAGTCACAAGAAAACAGTAAAAACAATGACGCAAAACAAGAAAAGGGGGCAGGGTAGAAACCCCTGACCCCTAGGCCTGCTCAGGGGTCCCACAAGGACCCCCAGGGCCCAAAAAAGCATTTTCTTTTTTTTTCTTTTTTTTTTTCTTTTTAAATTGGCGAGATTCGCGCACCCAGCGCGAATTTCGGCCGAAAATTTTTAAAAAAGCGCGGACTCCCGCGCTTCCTATTCAAAAAGCCCCCGGGTGGGCCAAGTCCCGGGGGCATGCGGGGGTTTGTTAATATTAAGCCCCGGGGACCACCACCCCCCGGGGCTTCAACTAAATAATGGTGGCGGGGGAGCACATGGCCCCCCCGCAGCCCCGGGGACCGCCACCCACCGGGGCTTCTATTTAAAAAAAAATTGAACACCTGTGTGGGGGGGGCTCGAGCCCCCCCCACACGCCCCGGGGACCGCCACCTCCCCGGGGCCCTAAATATGCAGATTGGGGGGACCGTTACGGACCCCCCCGAGCCCTGGGGATCACCACCTCCCCGGGGCTTTGCAAAGGTTGGGAGGGGGGCCGCGCGGCCCCCCTCCTGGAGCCCTCCATGGCCCTGGGGACCGCCACCCCCCAGGGCCGGCTCCTGCAGTGTCCCGGGGTGCCCACCCCCGGGACACTGTAGTTTGCAATGACAGGACGGGAGCCTCGCGGCTCCCGTCCTGTTATTGTAAACTGCTTTGGATATTGGAAGCGAGAGCAGGGAAACCTGCTCTCGCTTCCAATATCCAAAGCACATTGCTTTTCCACACGGGGAGCTGCATGTTAGCAGCTCCCCATGTGGAACAGCAAAGCCGGCTCCCGCAGGAGGCGGGCAGCCGGCAGGGTCCGTGGGGGAGTTGGGGTCCCCCCACGGACCCCAAAGGATAGGGCCAGCCCCGGGGGATGGGGGCCACGCGGCCCCCCTCCCCCAAATTATTAAAAAAAGAAATTTTTTTTTTTTTAAAAAGGCCGGCCCAGGGGATGGGGTCCATGGGGCCCAAGGAGGCCTGAGGAGGGGGGCAACGCAGCCCCCCTCCATAAAAATAATTTTTTAAAAATGTGACAAGGACCCGGGGGATGGGGTCCCCGGGCCGAAATTGGCCATTGGAGGGGGGCCCACGCGGTCCCCTTCCCGTTCCCATTTTAAAAAAATAAATAAAAGGGGGTCAGGCCCTGGGGGATGGGGTCCCCAGGGCCCAAAATAATTAAAAAGAAGGGGGGCCACACAGCCCCCTTTAAAAAAAAAAAAAATCCGGCATCGCGCCAGAGGCCACACCCCTCCTTGTCAGCACTCTGCAAACGCGCCCCTGGCGCGTTTGCAGAAGAGGACGAATTCCCCTTGAATACTGGGGGTCACTGGGAGCCAACTAGCCCACCAGGAACCTCCATTATGTGCCAGGGGGCTGCGTTGCAGAGAGGTGTTCTGAGGCCACGCCCCTTTTACACCTCTCTGCAACGCAGCTCTGTGGCGCTTAATGGAGGTAGCTGGTGGGCTAGTTGCACCCCAGGGACCCTCAGGATTCAAGGAGTTAATCCCCCGACTTAAAACGCGCCACGGGCGCGTTTGCGCAGTGGTGAAGGGAGGGCGGGGCCTGAGGTGACATGTGTGCAAACAGGCCCCGTGGCGCGTTTTAAGATAGGGAATTAAATCCCCTTCAATCCTGAGGGTCCCTGAGGCCAACTAGCCCACCAGGTACCTCCAGTAAGCGCCACGGAGCTGCGTTGCAGAGTGTTGTAAAAAGGGGCGTGGCCTCTGAACACCTCTCTGCAACGCAGCTCTCTGGCGCATACTTGAGGTATCTGGTGGGCTAGTTAGCCCCTAGGGACCCTCGGGATTGAGGAGGAATTAATTCTCCAACTTAATACGCGCCACAGGGCGTGTTTGCAGACATGTCACCTCAGGCCCCACCCCCTTCCTTCACCATTGTGCAAATATTCCTCTAAAATCAGCCGAACTACGAATTCCGATTTACTCACCTGTTATCAGGAGAGACCACAGTGCTGCATCTTAGAGCCCAGTACTAATCCTGAAAAGTAATTTTAACCGTACTTACCAGTAACTTGAATTTCCTTCCATAGGATATCATTGCCTGCTTTTGCTGAAAAAGTTTCTAAGTGTCGATTTTTGAAACATACAAATATTCCTCTAAAATCAGCAGAACTACGAATTCCGATTTACTCACCTGTTATCAGGAGAGACCTCAGTGCTGCATCTTTGAGCCCAGTACTGATCCTGAAAAGTAATTTTAACCGTACTTACCAGTAACTTGAATTTCCTTCCATAGGCTAACATTGACTGGTTTCACTTGGAAATTCTTCTAAGTGTGGAGTTTTGGAACTTTATAATATTCCTCTAAAATCAGCCGAACTACGAATTCCGATTTACTCACCTGTTATCAGGAGAGACCACAGTGCTGCATCTTTGAGCCCAGTACTAATCCTGAAAAGTAATTTTAACCGTACTTACCAGTAACTTGAATTTCCTTCCATAGGATATCATTGCCTGCTTTTTGCTGAAAAAGTTTCTAAGTGTCGATTTTTGAAACATATAAATATTCCTCTAAACTCAGCAGAACTACGAATTCTGATTTACTCACCTGTTATCAGGAGAGACCTCAGTGCTGCATCTTTGAGCCCAGTACTGATCCTGAAAAGTAATTTTAACCGTACTTACCAGTAACTTGAATTTCCTTCCATAGGCTAACATTGACTGGTTTCACTTGGAAATTCTTCTAAGTGTGGAGTTTTGGAACTTTATAATATTCCTCTAAAATCAGCCGAACTACGAATTCCGATTTACTCACCTGTTATCAGGAGAGACCACAGTGCTGCATCTTTGAGCCCAGTACTAATCCTGAAAAGTAATTTTAACCGTACTTACCAGTAACTTGAATTTCCTTCCATAGGCTAACATTGACTGGTTTCACTTGGAAATTCTTCTAAGTGTGGAGTTTTGGAACTTTATAATATTCCTCTAAAATCAGCCGAACTACGAATTCCGATTTACTCACCTGTTATCAGGAGAGAACCCAGTGCTGCATCTTTTAGCCCAGCACTGACCCTGAAAAGTAATTCTAACCGTATTTACCAGTAACTTGTATTTCCTTCCATAGGAATCCATTGTCTGGTTTTCAGCAGAAAAGTTTCAAAGTGTCGATTTTCACAAACTACATATATTCCTTAAAAATCGCCTGTATGACTTAAACGCATTCTTTCAACTGTTTACAGGAGATGCACCAGTGCTGGAGCCAGGATCCACCACTGAGTAAGAAAAAGTAACGATAACACTACTTACCTGCTAAGTGAATTTCCTCCAATAGGATAACATTGGTGATTCTATGTGAAAAAGTTTCTGTCAACTTTTAAAATACAATAATATTCCTTAAAGATCACTACTGTAACCAAAACGCTTTTACTCAACTGTTTACAGGAGATGTCCCAGGACTGAATCTAGGATCCAGTCCTGTGGTTAGAAAAGTAATCCATAAAGTAACTAATTGGATTTAACTAGAAATTCACATTGAGCTCAATGTTGCATTGTGTTTGAAATAGTGTTGCCCATTGCAACAACTGTAACTACTGTACTTAAAAGTCTATTGCCTATTTGCAAAGTATTTAAAGTAATTCATTCTGAGAAAGTATATTTTGTAATGTAATTACAATGTAATTTAAAAAATAAAATATGTAAAAAAAAATAGTTTAAAAAAATGTAGTAAATCAGTATCAAAAAAATAAATATAACAATTAATACATTTAAAAATTGTAATTTACAAAACCTTTGAAATTCACTGAAAAAAACATAGGTTTCAGACATGTTATAGTTAGGAATTAGCATTTAAAAACCTTTGAAATTCACTGAAAAAACCATAGGTTTCAGGCACGTTATAGTTAGAAATTAGCATTTAAAAAACCTTACAAATTCACTGAAAAAACCATAGGTTTTAAGGACAGTTATAGTTAGTTGGACATTGCACTCGTACAAAACCCGTGAAATTCCCATGTTATAGTTAGTTCAGCTAACTATAACTTGCACCCCCGCAATGCACTGCTGATGACGTCACATATTACATCACTCATGACATGGTCAGTGACATCACTGATGACATCTCAAATGACATCACTGATGACATCACTGATGACATCATCCAGTGACTGTTTGTTTCTGTAAAGTTTAAATATTTTTAATATATATAGGGAAAGGCGTATTGAAGAATGAGTGGGTGTATAAGTGTCTGTATGGATGATTTAGTAGGTGCGTGACTAACTCTATAAGTGAGTGATTAAACGTATCTTACTGAAAAGGGTGCTTTGTAATGTTAATTCCCGTAGGAACACAAATAACACCAAATTTGGCAGAAAGGTAGATGTTGTTACGCAGATTGTGCTTTTTGTTATTTGGTGCAAATATGTTCAGTAGTTTTTGAGAAATTGAAGCCAAAAATTATAGATCTATCTCTGGCCATGGATATTTTGCTGTGGTTTTGCGATGAATCGCGAATGCGAGTGCCAACGGGAATGCTCTGATTGGTTGGACGCAACCTGAACAGAAAGTTGTGGCTGCCATTTTATCATCCGGAAATGGTTCCCAGGGCTGAAAATTTGCATGAAAGCTAGCATGAGGGATCAGGGTGGAGATACCCTGACCCCATGTTTGAGAAATGGGTGTGTTAGTAACACAAGTTGTGTCTAAAATTGATTTTTCAAATCGTGCGCGATATTTGCGATGACACCACGACCGCCAGCGCGGCCCCTGTGTACCGTCATGGGGATGTCGCGACTATCGCAAACTCGTCACGAATATTGGTGGAAATATAAAAATAAATATATATTTGTACACACTCGCCAGTCACTGTCACAAACTTATGTATCTACTCACATATACACTCAGACACTCATACACCCACTCACATACCCACTCACACTTATATATCCAGTCACATACCCATTCAGATACTCATGAACCCACTCACATACCCATTCAGGAACTTATGCACCCACTTACAGACCCACTCAAAAACTCATGCACCTACTTAGAGACTCAGTCATAGACTCATGCGTTCAGTCTCATACCCATTTAGAGACTCTTACACCCACTCACAGACCCACCTGGGCACTCATGTACCCACTCACAGACCCATGCAGATACTCATGCACCAACTTACAGACTTACTTGGAGAGTCATGCACCCATGTACAGATCCACTCAGAGACTCATTCACCCACTTACAGACCCACTCACACACTCATGTATGTACTCACAGACCCACTGAGACACTCATACACCCACTCACAGATCCACCAAGACACTCATACACCCACTCACATACCCATACAGTCACTCCCCCACTCAGTCACAGACCCTCTCAGAGACTTAAGGACTCACTCAGTCACTCATACACTCAGAAACTCACACACCCACTCACAAACTCACTCATATATACACACACCCACTCACTCACCCAGTTAAGGCTCATGCATCCACTCACAGACCCACCCAGACACTCACCTTCCCAGTCACAGATACTCATGCATGCACCCATTCCCTCATCCACTCAGACTTATGCTCTCACTCACAGACCCATTGAGACACTTATACACCCACTCACAGATCCACTCAGACACTCATGTAGCCACTCACGGACCCACTCAGACACTCACACACCCATACAGTCACTCACACAGCCACTCATAGACCCACTCAGAGACTTATGCACCCAGTCAGTTATGCACTCAGAGACTCATGTACCCACTCACAGTTATTATTATTATTAAGGACTTATAGAGCGCATGGCTGCCCTGAGGCTTCCCAGCGCTAAGTGGTCAGATACTGAATAGGGACTAAACCTTGTCTTAGAGATATTGCATGAACAGCCAGGTCTTAATCTTTTTGCGGAAATGTAATTCATGGTCTATCAATCTGTATTCCAACGGCAGGGAGTTCCAGAGTTTGGGAGCTAGGTGGGAAAAAGACCTTCCTCCCCATTTCTCCCTCCTAGCCTTTGTTTGTATTAAACATTCCTCCATACTAGATCATAGCCGCCTATTTGCGATGTAGGGAGATACTAGCCTCTCGATTTTTTGGGGACCTCTGTTATGGCGTGCTCTGTGAGTGATGACCAGTACTTTAAATTTTATTCTGCCTTCTACCGGTAGCCAATGGAGTCCACGTAAGTGCTTTTTTACTGACTCCCGTGCTAGAACGTTACACAGCAGCCTTGGGGCTGCATTCTGAGCCACCTGCAATCTGCGAGTAACATATTTAGGTGCGCCCAAGAACAGTGAGTTTCCATAATCTAGCCGCGAGGTGACTAGGGAATGGACCACTGTCTTCCTGAGCTGTAGGGGAATTCTATCTAGGATCTTCCGAAGGCTTCTGAGAAGTCCAAAGCAGGTTGCTGAGACCTTCTTAGCCTGTGTCACCATGGAGAGATCCGTTTCTAACCAGAATCCTAGATTTTTTATTATTTCTGTGGGGGTGGGTGGGTTGCCTAGACAGGCAGGACAGTCTATAATGGGCCTTGGTATTGCTTTGTTTCCTAGAAGTAGTAATTCAGTTTTGTCCCCATTTAGCTTTAGACAGCTTGTCGTCATCCACTCTTTAACTCTTATCAAGCAGGAAGATAGTCTCTCACCGTCCCTGCTATTTTTTGGGTCCAAGGAGATAACCAAGTGTGTATCGTCAGCATAGGACGTCATGGATATGTCAACTTCCCGCACGATCTTAGCAAGTGGCTCAATGTAGACATTAAAAAGCGTTGGGCTCAATGATGAGCCCTGTGGGACTCCACACCTCAGAGACATGGTTTTGGAGAGAGCGGTGTTCTCCTGTACTTGAAATGTTCTATCATTCAAGAACGATGACAACCATTTAAGCGCCATGCCCTGTATCCCAATGTCTGAGAGCCTTCTACGTAATGTATGATGGTCTACCGTATCAAAAGCGGCACTCAAATCCAATAGGAGCAACGCGGCTGATTTCCCCTGGTCTAATGATCGTCTTAGATCCTCCACCACTACTAACAGGGCCGATTCTGTGCTGTGTTTTGCCCTGAAGCCCATCTGAGTGGGGTGAACGCACTGGTTGGTCTCTAGGAATTCTGACAGAGTTCTGTTTACATGTTTTTCTAGTAGCTTGCAGACAAATGGTAGCAAGGAGATAGGGCGAAAGTTACCCAGTTGCGATCTATCTGCATTAGCTTTTTTCAGCAGAGGCTTCAGCAGTTGCACTGAGAGATCCATGCACCCACTGACAGAACCACTCAGACACTCACCCTGCCAGTCATAGACCCACTGAGAGACTAATGCACTCACTCACAGATCTACTCAGATGCTCAGGCACCCACTCACTTACCCACTCAGACACCCACTTAGACACTCATGTATCCACTCACAGATCCAGTCAGACAGTCATATACTTTATTACAAATGCACAAAGGCACCTATGCACCTACTCACGGATTGAGTGAAAGACTTATGCAACCAATCACAGACCCATTGTGATACTGATGCACCCACTCATAGATGTACTGAGGCAGTCACGCATTTCATTACAGAAGTATTGATAGACTGATGCACCGTCTCACAGATCCTCTAAAATACTTATAAAGTGAATGAGAGACTTAGTGATACAGGGATGCATGCAATCATAAATTACACTGAAAAAGTTATGCACTGCGTTATAGAGCTATTAAGGGAGTTGTACATGCTATTATACAGTCATTTAGATAGTAATGTGTTTAGTGTGTTGGTTATAATC
The DNA here is from genome assembly GCA_963921515.1 of Calotriton arnoldi. Lineage (NCBI taxonomy): Eukaryota > Metazoa > Chordata > Amphibia > Caudata > Salamandridae > Calotriton > Calotriton arnoldi. The sequence continues at coordinate 93,423 of CAWUFW010015369.1, read as the reverse complement.
CAATTTGCAGTTATATGTTTTGAATGTGGTGGTGGCTATTGAATGTTTGCATTTGTTTTGTCATTTTGCGACATATTCGTGGTGATCGCGGCTACCAATATCATCGCGGCGCCCGGCGTCACCGTGAAAACAGAAAATGGTCTTTAAGGATGAGTTTTCTAGAAACTCACTACAAAAATATGAGTTTGAAAAGTACACTAAGAAAGCTCTACTGTTAACTATACTGTAGAATGGGTCTATATATATGTTTTACACTTTGTACAAACCATGCGCTCTTCGCGACTACCGACGGCACCGCAATGACGTCGGTAGTCGCAAATATTAAATTTTTGGGTAAAGATGGTTTTCCTCTAAATTGATCACAGAAAGAAAAGTTAAAACAATATCTTACTAAATATTTAGACTTAAACTTTATTTAAAAAGTGCCTTTAAGTGTATTTTTCAGTATGTGAAAAACATTTACTGATCACAGATTCTCCACAGTAAATGCGACAATGTTGTGCCGACTAAAACAATTGTTAAAAATAAAACCAATTATTAATGTACTTTCTGATAAACACATACCAAATCAAAAAAATGAGTGGGATATATTATAATTATAATAAACAGTATACAATTATAAAAAGAAAATACAAAAATCTTAGAGGCTCCCTTAAAATAAAATGGAGGTTACAATTAATAAAATTTTTAAAAAAACATAGAAATTCACTGAAAAAACCAAAGGTTACAGGAACGTTATAGCTAGGCTGACATTTCACTCATACAAAATCAGAGAAATTCAGCAGCTGTAGTTAGCTAAGCTAACTATAACTCGCAGCCCCACAATGCACTGCTTATGACCTCACATATTACATCACTCATGACATAGTCAGTGACATCACTGATGACATCTCAAATGGCATCACTGATGACATCCACAAAATCTCTGATGCATTCACTCGCATCCCAATATAACCTTTCATATACCCAATCCAACTTCCACACCAACATTCTTAAAACCACTGACACACCCATACCAGTACTCACACACCAACTCACTGATTCATAGGTCTACACACACATCCACTAAGTTACCCATACAGCCACACATACACCAACTCACTCACTAATACAGCCACTGATATATCCACTCATAAACCCATACAGCCACTCACACACTATCAGTCACTCATAGAGCTATTCACGCACCTACTCACTCACCTATAGAGTCAATCACACAGTCATTTACTCATCTATACAGTTATACACACACCCACTCACCTATTCATACAGATACTAACACATACTCACTCACCCATACAGCCCCTCACACATGTACTCACTAACCCATACAGCTATCACAATCCCTCACTCACACATACAGTCACTCATATACTCCAGCACTCAGCTATACTGCCTTTCACATGGCCAGTTACTCACCCATATACCACTGACACATCCATTCACTCACTGACACAGCCATACACACACTTGGTCATGTTTACAGCCCTTCACTTACATACTCACTAAGCCATACAGCCACTGACTCAACCACTCACTCATCCAGGCAGGCAGTCACCCACACCCTCACCCACCCACACAGACACTCATACACCCATACAGGTACTCAGGCAACCAATCACCCATACAGCCACTCATGTACCCACTCACCAACCCATACAGCCACTTAGACACCATCTGACAGACTGATACAGACATTCAGACAACCTAGTCAGTGACCCATACATTCACTGAGACACCTAATCACTCACTTATACAGTCATTCACGCATCCACTGAATCATCGATACAGGCACTCATACACCCACTGATTCATCAATACACCTTGGTGTATATATTTAACACTCATAAACATTTTAAAAACAGTCACAGTCACTGGATGATGTCATGAGTGATGTCATCAGTGACGTCATTTGAGATGTCATCAGTGATGTCATCAGTGATGTCACTGACCATGTCATGAGTGATGTAATATGTGAGGTCATAAGCAGTACATTGAGGGGGTGCGAGGTATAGTTAGCTCAGCTAACTATAACTGCTGAATTTCTCTGGTTTTGTACGAGTGAAATGTCAGCCTAACTATAACATCCCTGTAAACTTTGTTTTTTTCAGTATATATACACACACAAGCACATGGGTGAGACATTAACGTTGAGCCTATTGATTTCAGGTGAATGTTTGATGAGATAGATAGGCTGGCGGAGATTAGGTAACGTTAGGTTACAGGAATAGGGTTTTAAAGAGGAGAGGTTGTGATCTATGAAATGAGGTATCAGCCAATTGCAGAATTACAATTAGAAGGATTAAGGCAGGCTGGCATGAGACTGAGATGAGGCTATACTCAGAAATAGAAGCATTCAGAGGATTAAAGATAAGAAGAGGCCACTCTGGAAAAAGAAAGCAGACGAATCAAGCAAAAGTAGGTCAAGGTCAAATTCTAATGCAGTTTTAGGAGTATAGTGGGAAAAGGATGTCTGAGATAGCAAGCAATTGGAGGATGTAAACTGTAGAAAGAAATAACATTATACACAGTGCTCCATATCAGTGGCAGACAGCTTAAACATGCGATTGCAAAGTGTACACATCATTTAAACATTAAGAGCCCAACCTGCTGTGTGCCAAGTCTAGGGCAGTGCTTTTAAACATAGTCTGGAGTATGCCAACATTGGTTCAGGGCCTGTAGGCTGCACAAGGGGAGTTGGTGCAGAGAGAGAAGGTTTCATTTAAAGATCAACCCTCACTATTCTGTAATTAAAGATATTTTCACTCAACTCATCACCTAATCCCATACAAGTGTATGTTGTGCGTGTTTATGTGTGTATCCATTGTAGTGTATGCATTCTACTTATGAGCGAAGCAGGGTGATGGAGGCCTGTGGGTTCCATTTTGAAAGGCACGGGCCTGTGACCAAGATGGGGGTGATGTTGTTTTTCCAGACAGTGTAAGAGTATCAGAAGAGATGGAGAGAGGAGACCTAGACAGTGGAGTGAGAATACAGGAGAGAAGGCTCCTATAGAAATGTGAGTGGGTCCTTTGGCTGAGAGGGCCTGCTGATAAGTCTTCCTGTAGCACTGCTACTTGGTGAATGGTGAGGGGGAGGGGACTGCAGTCACTGTTGTTCAGAGTGAGAAAGGTCTTTTAGTTAAAACCACCTTTTTGTCTCCTTCCTGGTCACTGTCTTTGTGGCTGTTCGTAGCCAGGTGAAGATAGTTCACACCTCTTTCTGCCTCTGTTGTGGGTGCTCCAGGCCGGAAACTACCCTGCTGTGAGGAGCATCACTCCACGCAAAGGCTGTGTCTGCAGAAATGGGTAGAGAGGCAATTGAAAACAGAAGTCACCCCAAAACGGTCCCCTGCCTGCCGATTTCCGAAACTGTCACAGGTTGCTGAAATGTACCTTAACGGAGGGAATACAAGGAGTCAGTAACAGAAGCTCAAGCTAATCGGAGGTTCAGGGATGAGAACCAGACAACACAGGTACTCCTAGAAGGGGGCGGGAGGGTGTGTGCAGAAGAAGAGAATCTGGAGGAGCTGCGAGAAAGAAGGGGTACCACTGGCCAAGGAAACAGAGGTGATTGATGGGGGCACTGTGGGATTTGAGGTCTCATTCTCTCTCTGACCTAGACTACATGGTTTCAGATGCCTCACACCTACTCTACGCTCCCCCTACAACTATCAGCCCTCCTTACTTTGAACTTGTGGGGGCGGGAGGGTTCTCTGCCTGATAGCAGTCTTGGTTCGTGTGAAGATATTTAACCCTCAAACACATCCCTTGTACCACTGAAATTATCACAATATGGACACAGTTGGTCACAAACGTCTTCCTGAATGAAGTGTTACACACAGTGAAGTAAGGTATGTTTTTGTCCCGCATATGCGTACATTAAGTATCAAGCCCTGCTGACTCCATAAGATCAGGCACCCGGGTGGATGGTTATATGTGTCTCCCTGGCAACCCCCGGTCTCCCCAATCTGGACAGAGTATGTGCACGATATTTCAATGCACAAAACAATTGGGACCCCCTACAACCACACCAGCTCTGTGTTGAAACCCTAGAACGAGACCCTACATAACAATGCATGTGGGAAAAAAAGAAATAATATTAGCAAATAAAAAAGTGAAAATCACGAATATAAATGTTGTGGTGGTCAGATGTATGGACCATTTCACCCAAAAGACTCCAGCTGGCCTTCACTTCGTCCCCTCACTCCTGTTTTCACGACAATTTTACCACTGAGTTGATGTCATTGTACTCAATGCTCTGATGTCGCGACTGCCCTATACATACACCGCAAGCAAACCCCTGCGATTACATCGCCACCCCTTTGTTTTACTTTGTTGCTTGCTGCTTAAATATTTCAAAGTGTAAATATAAGGACTAAGCAACTTAAAACGTGTTCCAGAGCTGCCTCAATGATCCATGAATAAATACAGCACGCTTTCTACAGTTCTATTTCTGTTTCAAGTCCGGGCCTTTGCAAAACCTAAAACGTGAACAAATGGCTGGAATTTCTCTCTGGGAAAGATGGCAACCCTATCACGAACTGCCTTTCAAAGATCATGGTTAAACATTGTGAAGAATTAGAACGGCCTTTATTACATAAATATACAAAAAGCACACAAATAAAAGATGAGCAATTTGGTGTGATTTTTAATACGCTCTAAATATAGCAAGATAGCCCACTGGGTTAAAGAAACTGCTAGAGGGACAGAACGGTGTGGGGAACAATTCTGGTCAATAAAAAGAGCGGCCTTTATTTGGGCAAAGGAATCACAAGTTACAGCTCTGTGAAGCACAACTCTTGCAGCATGAGCTATGAATAACACTCGTTATTAGTGATCCTATGCAGCCTCTGAGACAGGGAAACTCTGGTAACATAGCTTAGCATGACAGTGCACCTGCTGCGGATACCTGCGTGTAGCCTGGAAGTCACCATTCACATTTCACCTGTTTGACTAGCTGGATAAAACATGCATTCGCATGGAGTGCTTCAGGTAAAAGGAAATAAGAGTCCCCAAAAACAAGCACTGATGGAAGAACAGAAGGAGCCAATCAGAGCGGTGATAAAGAGGGTATGCTCCACGGGATACACAAAGACTTGCTGGATAGGCTAAAACAAATAGAGACACAGTGGTGGCTACTGTGAAGGCAAACTGGGGGGGGCAGCGCAAGGGAGAAAAATAGGGAAAAGAAAATATTGCTTACCTGCTGGCCGCTGCCTCAGCGGTCTTCGGCTCGTCTGCTCCTGTTGGCTCCCAGTAGCCAATGCACAGGCTCTCAGACACCCCATGGCCAATCCAGACACTGCTCTCATGCTGAAAGCAGCACCAGGATTGCTCTGAGCGACCTGGTTTGGCGCTCAGACAGGGACTGGGAGCCTGTGTCTCTTCTCCACCCGGCTGTACAGCACAGCTCGGGTTGGAGAAAGGCTAAGTGCGCATGTTGGTTTGGCCGGGCTGAGACAGCCGGCCAAACCCACATGCACACTTAATAATAATAGAGTTATTTATATAGCGCAAACAGCTACCTCAAACAGAGGTGTCCCGGCGCTTTGCGGCAGTCAGGTGAGTAGATTGGGGCGGCGTCTAACCTAGCCAAAGAGCCACCTCTTCAGGTGCTTTCGGAACTCTGATTCAGAGTCCCACATGCGAAGTTGCAGAGGCAGTGCATACCATATCATAGCTGTCCTGACCGAAAAGGACCTTCCTCCCTTTCTGGCCTTAACAAACCGGGGAACGCACAGTAGGAACTTAGAGTTAGATCTAAGAGTGCGGACCGATTGGTATGGATGAAGTCTCTTTCTGAGGTATCTAGGTCCTATGTTGTGCATTGCCCGAAAAGCTAGGGTCAAGGACTTGAATTCAATGCGTTTTGCCACAAGAAGCCAATGGAGGAGCCTGATGTAAGGGGAAATGTGATGGCGGAAAGGCACTCTGCGAATACGTCTCGCAGCCGCGTTCTGAATCATCTGCAGTCTGAATCAAATACCTGGGAAGTCCCAAGTACAGACTATTAGCATAGTCTAGATGAGATGTCACCGTTGCATGCACTACTGTCCTCCTGCTATCCTCTGGCAAGAGGTGCAGGAATTTTTTTAAGGTTTTCAGTTTGCCAAAGCAGACCGACAAGACATGGCGTATGTTGGTTTCAAAGGTTAGATCTGAGTCCCACTTGACGCCCAGGTTTCTGGCTGTCTTTGCAGGACAAGGCGGAGTGCCCAACTCAGCAGGCCACCAAAGTCCTACGGGAGGGGGGGAGGGCTGACCCAAGAACATGACCTCCGTCTTGTCTGCATTTAATTTCAGTTTGTTGTTGTTCATCCAGCTGGGGATGTCTTTCAGGCAACCCGTTAATCTAGCAAATGGGTTCTTTGACTGATCCTTAAAAGAGAATATCAGCTGGGTATCATCTGCTTACGAAACAGCCTTCATCTCCCAGGTGTCGATAAGATTGAAGAGTGGTACCAGGTAGGTGTTAAAAAGCAGGGGACTTAATGCCGAGCCCTGTGGTACCCCACAACTCAGAGGCTTAGGTGATGATTGGTGTGGTGGGAGAAAAACACTTTGAGTGCAATTATGGATGTAGGACTGGATCCAGGCAAGGGCTGTGCCCTGAACACCAAGCTGTTCAAGTCTATTTAGCAGAATGGGATGTTCAACCGTGTCAAAGGCAGCGGATAGATCCAACAGGATCAACATAGCAGATGCTCCCGTGTCCATTGACATTCTTATAGACTCTGCCACCTCCACCAAGGCGGTTTCAGTGCTATATCCTGTCCGGAAGCCTGATTGAGTGTCGTGTAGGATGTCCTGAGAGTTGACATACTTGGTGAGTTGGCGTTGCACTATTTTTTCTAACATTTTTGCCGTTGCCGGTAGCAAAGAAATAGGGCGGTAATTCCCAAGCTCCTTGGGATCGGCGTTAGATTTTTTCAAGAGAGGTAATAGGAGAGCCTGTTTCCAGACCTCAGGAAAGATGCTGGTGGACAGTGACACATTCCAGATATAATTCAGTACTGGATTAATCCAGTGAGCAAGTGATCTGAATTTCTTGGGAGGACAGGGGTCAGCGGGAGAGCCGGACTTGCACCTTAAGATTTCAGCCAAGGATTCTTGCAAGGTTATATGGGCAAACTCCATAAAAGTGCCCTCAGTCTTGCAAGTTGTTGGTGCCTGAGGAGCCAATAGTGGCTCTTCCGATGTAAAAGAGGAGTATACTTTCTGAATCTTCTTCTCAAAGAAGTTGGATAGGTTAGAGCATAAAGCTAAGGAGGGCAAAATTTTCCCATCAGTCGCCGAAGGGTTAGTGAAGGATCTGACAAACCTAAAAATCTCTTTGCTTGAGTGCTCCACACCCTCAATCTGTTTAACAAACTACTCTTTTCTGGCCACTCCCATCATTTTACGCAGTTTTTTTAAAGCTACCTTGTACTCCTGCTTCGCTTCTGGAGCGTAATCTTTCCTCCATTGCCTTTCCAATCTCTTGCATCCACTTTTTTCCCTCCTAAGATCATCCGAGAACCAAGGGGCTGAGGGGGATTCTCTCTGAGATTTAGGAGTTTTTAGTGGCGCCACCTCATCGAGTGAAGCCGAGATCCTAGCATTAAACAAAGCTGCGTCCGCGTTAGGATCCCCTGAGCGCGGTTGGACACCGTTAAGAATCAGTGGGCCCACAATGTCTGCACTCACTCTCTTCCAGTTCCTACCTACCACTGATTGTTTTTGGCCCAACAACTGTGTTTTGCCTATGTTGAATGAGAAAGGAACTAGATAGTGGTCTGTCCACGTCATACATTGAGAGATCTCAACTCTAATGGAATGGATGTTAGAGAAAATAAGGTTGAGAGTATGACCTGCTCTATGTGTGGGCGCGAATACGTGTTGCGTGAGATTCGCTCCCTTAAGGGATTGCACTAGCTGCGAGGCCTGGGGGCATGAAGGGTCATCCACGTGGAGATTGAAATCACCTAAGGCCATGAAGTTGGTGTATTGTAATGATTTCTGCGCAATCAGATTGCTCAACTCCCAAAGATGAAGATTCGGGCAATCCGGAGGTCTATATATTAGTAGGCCTGCAAGGGAAAGGATTGGGGAAATCTTAATGCAAAAATTAATGTCCTCGATGGAACCAAAACCGCTCAATTCAGAGGAGGTAATGTCCCATGACTCCTTTAGAATAATAGCCACCCCACCCCCTCGCTTCTTGCCTGTCCTGTTGACACAAACTATTCTGAGGCCAGGGGGGATTGCCAGTGTTAGTGATGGAAGTGTGTCCTCTATCTACCTTTATCCATTAGTAGCCACCATTCCTCCTCCCTGTTGCTGACTCCTTGTCAGGATGGTCCCACCCCCAAGACTCGGCTCAGTGACAGCGAAGAAAAATAAAATGATAATAAACTTGTTTTATTAAAATTTTATTTTCCCTGTGTGCACTGCTGAAAGAGCAGTGGGACGACGCTCCTCCACCTTAACAGAGGAGTCGCTGCTGTAGAGACAGCAAATAGAAAGCAAACAACTGTGAGTAACAGAACACAAAGCCAGTGGTAAGCCATGGTCAAAATGCATTCCTAGGTAAGCTTTCAGCATGTTCCCAACATGTCTTTGCAACCAGATAGCTGCACTGTCTGGTAGGCTTTGACCTAAAAAGGTTTTTTAACATATGAATTTCCCCAAAAATCTAGGAGCTTATTTATGAGAGGCTTGCACTGCCGGAGCATCACTTTTTTCGATGCTCCTGCGGCACAAGCCTCTCCATCATATGTATGAGGCCACGCAAAGCCACTTTGCGTGGCTTTGCGTGGCCTCATAGATATGAAGTAATACAAAGCAGCGCAAGTCGCTGCGTTGCCTTACTCTGCGCCAGGGAGGCGTTCCATGGGCGTTGTGGTGGGTTTTCACACGCAACACCAATGGATTTTGGTGCTGCCTCAGATTTACTTAATCATGTAAACCTGGGGCTGCGCCAAAACCTTATGCCTCCCCAGAGCAGGCGTAACGAGGAGAAATATTTGTATTTCTCTTCGCTTTTTTCCTCTTTCTATGTGTGCTGCATTCTGCAGTGCACATACAGGAAAACACCTCTCTGGATTGTTTTTGTGCAGGAAAGTGCCCCTTCCTGGACAAAAACAATCCTGCATACAATGCAGACACTCTTGCACCATCATGCAAGAGTGCCTGTGTTGGCGCTAGGCAGCAAATTGTGCACCAGCACAGGGGGGAAAGACAGGAATGCACCATATTTCATAAATGCGGTGCATTCCTGCCCTTTCACATTGGTGTAGGGCAGCGCAGCAAGAAGACTTGTGGCGCTGCCCTACCCCAATTCCTCGTAAATGAGGCTCCAGTATATTGTAAAGGAGGGAGTGTGATGCCTCTCCTCCTCACATTACCTTACAGGAAGCCCTGAGATTTCTCTACGCCACTGACTCAGCTCCAAAACAAACACTGGCTCGTAAACACAAGGTGCGGTCTGTGTAGGTAGCTCATTTTAAAAAAACAACAGTACGCCTGTGCAGGGAGGACACAAGCTGTGGTTGGAGCAGACAATAAGGGGCCACTTGCTAAGGCGAGGCCTGATAAACCTGCAGCGCCATGGGGTAGAGCTGGGGGGATGGATGGGAGCACAGGGCTTGGAGTGGAGATAAGGCGGCTTTATATCGAATGTTCTTCATTTTGCAGTCCTTTATTTCTAGTCGACGAGTCGTGTTCAGAACGCAGACCCATTCATAATTAAAAAAAAAAAAATTAAAGACAATCTATGTTTAAGTTTAAAGTTGAACGTTTTTTTCAAATAAATCGTAAAAGTCAGAAAATGCAAACGTTTGGGGGCAAGGCAGTCCTAATTTGCCTCTATATGTTTCCCAAAGATAGGGTACATGACAATTATAGCAATTTGTTCTGTTAATTCTGAGACAACACCCACATTTGTCTAGGAAAGTTGATCTTCGAGCACCGACCGACATTCCCAGATGATTGAAATTAAAAAATTCTCATTGTATTATGATTGTTTTGTTTTCAGAATTGGGTGACGCATCAAGTTAATAAAAGCAGTATTTCTAAATCAGATTATCATCTTTTGAGCAGACTAACTTAGATAAATATAAAGAATACAAATGTCAAGTAATCTGCTCCTGGAGGGGAGAGAGAGCGAGCGAAATAGTGATAGAGTGTATGTCATGAGTGTCAAGGCACCAAAATGCCAGGAATAGCGTAAGTGACATCACACACCCTTTGACCTTAATGCATCTCAGAAAGTGAAATCATGTGACCTTGACCCTGACCGAGTAAATTAGACCGATTTGTGGAGGTTTCTTCCCCAAGAAACATTTGAAAAGAATGGGGTGAAATAGTGCATTTATTAAAGCACAATTGTCACATACATTTGCTGAAATGCCATAGGTGCTGAAAGAATTACAACTAGGGGACGGCCCAATATAACACAGCTAGGATGGGCCAATAATTAAGAGGAAAAAAGGAAGGAACCTAGCCGCCCAATTGTAATGCTGTCTATAATTTAAACAGACTAAGATCAAAATCATTAGTAAGATGATCAGGCTATTTAATCATTATAATTTTATACATAGAAATGCATTATTTACATGGCGAGAAGACCCACATTTTGCCATTTACATACATTCACAAAAATGCATGAAACCATATTACTGAAAACACACACATGATAATCACTAGGACATTTGTTTTACAAAAGACATGACACTGGTTTTACAAAAAACAAGAACTAAACAATTAAACACATTGAAATTGAAAAAAGAAGAGCTGCCAGTCAACAACAAGAGTTTGTTATGGTGCCCTAATGTGGTAATCTCAGGACACCAACCAGTGGGGACATTTTTATAATACAGCAACAGAGGCAATCACTAATATGAACGACTTTCTTAATTGCTGTGTAGTTCATTAATCTGGCTGATCCCCTGCTGGTAAGAATATTGCCAACGCGTTTCGAAGTCCTTAGGAATTAAAGGACTTCTCTTCAGGGCTGTGACTGGGTTCTGTGAAACCGAAAAAATATATATTGGTGACTTATTACGAAGGTATATTGTATGCACCCTTCCCTTTAGTTTATTGGACGTGGTCAAATTACCTTTAGTCAAGTACTGGAGAGGCTCATGTACTTCTATTTGGGCCTCAGTCAAACATTTTCCTGCGAATGCCGGCCTTGTGAGCCAAGCGTTTCAATCTGTAAAGATTAATCTCACACGGTGCCCATTTCAATTGGGAATAAGTGGAAAAATGCTGTATAAATCATTAATCAGCAAAAGAAAAAAAGCTGGAACTTACTGGAGGTGTTTATTTTCCGGGAGCAACTAGGTCTTTTAGTTGATGAATTATAACTTGGGAGCTACTTTATTCTGAAAAAAAATTATTAATAAAGTTGCTCAGTATTATCACTTCTGACTTTCATTTAAAAGAAAACAAGTAAGAAGAATACCAAAAGGGGCTTACTGCAAGTCCGGTGTTTCTTGGAAATCACTCTCCCTTGGGAGCCATTACTTTTAATGAGGCACTGGGGGAAGCGTGTATGTCCACGATGAATTCGCTACAACTACGCTCTATTTAAACGATCAATTCTAAAGAAATGAAACGGAGTTTAGAGTCAGGCATTTTAAAACCTTCATAAACGACTTTTCAATGTCAAACGTAAGTCGACAGATTTTACCTTTCTTTAATGTGATTGTGGCTCCAGAGTCATCTCCTCACACTGCAAGTGAAGCGGGGTATCTGTGCTCAGAAAGGGAAAAAGGGCCAAGTGGAACGGACTTCCTGTGTTGGAACTCTCAAAGTCCTGAGTGGCGAGTGGGGGCTTATGGTCTCTGTAGTATATAAAGGCCATAAGGTTATTAATAGATTGGTTCATTTAGAAAAAAGTAAGAATGAAGGGTTGTTAAATCAGTACAAAGGAAGTTATGGCACTGCGAGCGCATACATTAAAAGTGTTATGCTCGGGAAATTTCAGGCATCTCATTAAGTCCTGATGTCACACTATTGAATTTCAAGATGAGGTACGCCTCTCTTTGAAAGGAGAATTCTATTGAGCTCTCTGCCTCTCATTGTTGGTTTGACAACGAATAAAACAGTCCATCTTGTGTCTCTATCCGTGTGGTTAGCTTCCATAAAGTGGCCCACCAGCGGCGCTGACTGGACTTTTTTGCGGACCCTCGACTTATGTTGAACAATTCGTGATCGGATTTCCTGATTGGTTTTACCAATGTATAACTTGCCACACGGGCAAGTGATCCCATAGACCACGTTTTTTGTTTTGCAATTTGTGAAGGCTGTATGTGTCCATTTTGTGGAGTTGTGTTCGAATACGGTTCCTTCAATCGTTGAGACACAAGACACACAGTTTCCACACTTATGGTGTCCTTCTATTGGCCTCAAGTTCCATTGGGAACGAAGGTCTTGGTTTTTAGTGGGCAGGGTACAGTCAGCTCTCACAAGTTGTTGGCCTATACTCTGTTCTCTTTTCATAGCGAAAAGAGGACGTTGAAATGGACAGTCTAAATCCTGAAGAAGATGCCAATTTTTTAAAATCATTTGGCGAAACTTATTGGTATGTGCACCAAAGGTCTCAACACACACACAATTTGGGAGATGGGTTCTTTCACCCTCTTAGAGAGGAGACACTCACAAGGAGTGAACCGAGCTCGTTTTTTTGCGTGTCTCAAGAGTCGCTTGGGATACCCTCTCTCCCTAAGTTGGTCACAAAACATGGTAGCATGAATGTAAAAGTCAAAGTCAACTCCACAAAATGGACACATACAGCCTTCACGAATTGCAAAACAAAAAACGTGGTCTATGGGATCACTTGCCCGTGTGGCAGGTTATACATCGGTAAAACCAATCAGGAAATCCGATCACGAATTGCTCAACATAAGTCGAGGGTCCGCAAAAAAGTCCAGTCAGCGCCGCTGGTGGGCCACTTTATGGAAGCTAACCACACGGATAGAGACATAAGATGGACTGTTTTATTCGTTGTCAAACCAACAATGAGAGGCGGAGATCTCAATAGAATTCTCCTACAAAGAGAGGCGTACCTCATCTTGAAATTCAATAGTGTGACATCAGGACTTAATGAGATGTCTGAAATTTCCCGAGCATAACACTTTTAATGTAGGCGCTCGCAGTGCCATAACTTCCTTTGTACTGATTTAACAACCCTTCATTCTTACTTTTTTCTAAATGAACCAATCTATTAATAACCTTACGGCCTTTATATACTACAGAGACCATAAGCCCCCACTCGCCACTCAGGACTTTGAGAGTTCCAACACAGGAAGTCCGTTCCACATGGCCCTTTTTCCCTTTCTGAGCACAGTTACCCCGCTTCACTTGCAGTGTGAGGAGATGACTCTGGAGCCACAATCACGTTAAAGAAAGGTAAAATCTGTCGACTTTCGTTTGACATTGAAATCCGTTTATGAAGGTTTTAAAATGCCTGACTCTAAACTCCGTTTCATTTCTTTAGAATTGATCGTTTAAATAGAGCGTAGTTGTAGCTAATTCATCGTGGACATACCCGCTTCCCCTAGTGCCTCATTAAAAGTAATAGACACACAATTGATGGACGGAATGCAGAACAAATCAAAACATTCACCCCCAGTCAAGAGATCTGGGTTAAATCCATCATTCTTTTGCTCACCATGCCACCCCAGTTTAGACCTGGCCATATGCAAATCAGTCTTGACCCTGTGCCTCATGGGAACAGTTCAGCCCGAACTGCCAAGCCAGGTCCTCCCTGGACCGGAAACAAGCATCGTAGGACCGGTTTCCGGGTATCACCCCTCTTCAGCCAGGATAGCTTGATTCCAGTGGCACAGTGAGCCCAGGACAACACTCCGTCCATCATCCCCTTTGGTTTTGCTATGTTCGCCCTAAGTTGGCAGGGTATGCCCAGACGTGGGTCCCTTGCTCACTTTGCCACTGGATTCAAGATAGCCTGGCTGATGACGGCTGTAAGCCAGAAACCGGTCCCAGGATGCCTGTTTCCGGTCCAGGGAAGACATGGCTTGGCAGTTCAGGCTGGACTGTTCCCATGAGGCACAGGGTCAGACTGATTTGCATATAGCCATGTCTGAACTGGGGTGGCGGAGTGAGCTAAAGAATGATGATGGATTAAACCCAGATCAGTTGACTGGGGGTGAGTGCTTGCAATGTTCAACACTCCATCCATCATCCCCTTTGGTTTTGCTATCATTAAAAGTAATGGCTCCCAAGGAAGTGTGATTTCCAAGAAACACCGGACTTGCAGTAAGCCCCTTTTGGTATTCTTCTTACTTGTTTTCTTTTAAATGAAAGTCAGAAGTGATAATACTGAGCAACTTTATTAATAATTTTTTTTCAGAATAAAGTAGCTCCCAAGTTATAATTCATCAACTAAAAGACCTAGTTGCTCCCGGAAAATAAACACCTCCAGTAAGTTCCAGCTTTTTTTCTTTTGCTGATTAATGATTTATACAGCATTTTTCCACGTATTCCCAATTGAAATGGGCACCGTGTGTGATTAATCTTTACAGATTGAAACGCTTGGCTCACAAGGCCGGCATTCGCAGGAAAACGTTTGACTGAGGCCCAAATAGAAGTACATGAGCCTCTCCAGTACTTGACTAAAGGTAATTTGACCACGTCCAATAAACTAAAGGGAAGGGTGCATACAATATACCTTCGTAATAAGTCACCAATATATATTTTTTCGGTTTCACAGAACCCAGTCACAGCCCTGAAGAGAAGTCCTTTAATTCCTAAGGACTTCGAAACGCGTTGGCAATATTCTTACCAGCAGGGGATCAGCCAGATTAATGAACTACACATCAATTAAGAAAGTCGTTCATATTAGTGATTGCCTCTGTTGCTGTATTATAAAAATGTCCCCGCTGGTTGGTGTCCTGAGATTACCACATTAGGGCACCATAACAAACTCTTGTTGTTGACTGGCAGCTCTTCTTTTTTTCAATTTCAATGTGTTTAATTGTTTAGTTCTTGTTTTTTTGTAAAACCAGTGTCATGTCTTTTGTAAAACAAATGTCCTAGTGATTATCATGTGTGTGTTTTCAGTAATATGGTTTCATGCATTTTTGTGAATGTCTGTAAATGGCAAAATGTGGGTCTTCTCACCATGTAAATAATGCATTTCTATGTATAAAATTATAATGATTAAATAGCCTGATCATCTTACTAATGATTTTGATCTTAGTCTGTTTCAATTATAGACAGCATTAAAATTGGGCAGCTAGGTTCCTTCCTTTTTTCCTCATAGGTGCTGAAAGGGCACTCATGAAATATTAAAATCGTTTTATGGTGTGCCAGATCCAATGAAGCCCACAATTCCCCAGGAGTTTACCCAGCTTTTTTCAAAATGCGGTATTGGTGCCCTCATATGCCAAAAATGACCTCCAGTGTTCCAGGGCCTGTACTTTGTCATGTGCATCCCCTTATATAAAAAATGACATAATATTGGCCAGTGCCAGAATTTTGTAATTTATGCCATCCATATACCATAGCTGACCCTTATGTCAAAAAGTACCTCAGTATGTCAGTATCAACATTTTATCCTGGTTGCCAACCCCTATATGCCAGGTTGTCAACCTTTATGCCAAGATTTTCCTACATTGTGCTAGTACCAGTATTTTGACACTGGTGTTCACATGCGAAGAATTTCCTCAAACATGCCAGTATTTTTCAACTGGTACACTATATGCCATGAATTAACTCTAGTATGCCAGCACCAGTATTTTACCATTGGTGCCCTTTATACCTAGAATTACCCCCAGTGTGCCAGTATTTTGTCACAGGTGTCTGTCATGATAAGAAATGCAAGTATGCCAGCACCAGCATTTTTCCCTTTTTCTCTAGAAGAGTATAATTACCTTCAATATGCCAGGAACAGTAACAGTATTTTTTTGTTGTTTTTATTAAATTGTATTGAAGTAAGCATACAACATTACAGTGGCATAGAAGTCACAGCTGGAGAACAAACCTTAAGTGAGGGAAGACGTAAAGGAGCATGAACAATAAATTTAACCCTGGGCGGAGTTCGCAGAGTTGCGCTACGCGAAACTCCGCGAAGCGAAAAAAAAACTCCGCAAGCGGCGGAGTGCGATAGAAAAATGCTGTTCGCAGTGATTTTCAGTGCTGGATGCTTGTCCGCACTGTGCAATCATCGCGAACGGCACCATGCACAGCGCAAGCGGGCGCTGATTTCCTTTCTGGCGCTCGAGTAGATTTTTACTCGAGCAGCAGCTTTCTCAACGCAAACGGACAGTTTCTCAACGCGAGCGGTCGCGAGCATACGCGTCCATTCGCAATGAGAAACCTGACCCCCCCCCGCGTTGAGAAATCTCGCCGGGAGGTTTATTTTCCACGCTCGCGCTCGCCAACTTGATGTTGACGATCACGAACGAGGAAAAATCTCGCCGGGAGGTGGATTTTCCTAGCTCGCGCTCACCAACTTGACGTTGAGGATCGCGAGCGAGGAAAACAACTCTGCTATGCTACGCGGGGCGGAGTTTTTCGGATCTCCGCGAGCTCCACGTAACGCGTAGTTCTGAAAACTCCACAAACTCCGCGAGCGGAGCGGAGCTCACCGCCCAGGCCTAAATAAATTGCGACATGCACATCATCTAAACAAAACAAAGTGCTGCAAGTCAGAGTAAGTGTGGAGTAATAGGCACACATAGCAGTTCTGCGCATTTGAGACATCTCAGTGACATTAATCTGTTACATGCAGGAGTTGCGACTAGCACCCAGGGCAAGAGTTTACTGTACTTCATTAACCAATGGGGGCGTACCTCCCATGGCCTCCATCATTAAAGTTTATCCAGTACCTTGTCCAGGGTTGAGTGACTGTCATTCCCATCTATGAAGAGATGTATGTTTTTAAGGGCTGCCAAATGTCACTCAGTCTGGAGGCAGGGGGTAGCATATCTGCATATATTTCTAGTTGTTCATTGCAAGACACCAGGGGCCGTACTTCGCATGACTGCGCCGGCGCTAGTTGTCGATGTGCGCCAGAGTATGTTTGTGTTTATGTGCGTTTGCATCTGTGCGCGTATTGTATTAGCGCACATAAACACAGAGCTCAAAGTCTGCGCCAACATCACAGCGCAATACAAACCGATCCTCTGTAATGCGATCGGGTGCATACTCTGGCACACATCGACAACTAGCGTCAGCACAGTCATGCGTAATACGGCCCCAGGTCTGCAATCCACTGTTTGAACTTGGGGACTCGTCTCCTGCCCATCTAAAGGCCACCAGTCGTTTTGCCAGTAGCAGACCCAGTGCCACAAACTTCCTATTTGCAAGTTCCACATCTGTCACACAGCCTGCAAGGCCCACACGGGCATCCACCTCCATGTCACAGTCAGTCGTTGTGGACAAGGCAGCAAAGACCTCTTCCCAGTATTTGTGTACCTCACGACATGCCCATGCCAGATGTAGGAAACCCGCACCCAGTCTCCCACATCTCAAACAATGATCATCCTGTCTCAAGCCATATCTGTGCAGTGCCCTGGGAGTATATGTTATATTATGTTAATTTGCATAGCGCACTAATCACCTAAGAGGGTATCCACGATGCAGGAATTTGTAATGTATGATATGAAATCTGCTTCTGGAAGGGGCCTGTCAGGTCTGGATGCGGACCTTTTTTCCAGATCTCACTCCCCAACTCCTCTTCCCAACCCTTCCTTGCCGTCCGAGCTATGGTCTCATCCTGAGCTTTACGATAGAGAATGGTGATCAGGTGAATTGTGGGTCCAGCCTCAAGCAGGCAATCTAGTGCAATGCAGGTTGGGGGCTCCATAGGAAATCCAGGGATTCTGTTCCTTCACAATAGTATGTGAAGACCTCCAGAGAAGAGCTCGGGGCATCCATCAGGTACACCTTCAGGGTCCCTCCAGCGTCTCAGATCTCTACCCTGCAAGGGTATCTGCACTAACCTCTAGTGTGTAGCTGCAATCAGTGGTGGTTTATTAGTGGGAGTCGAGGGTAGTAACGAACCTCTGCCCCAATTCTTCCTCTTAGCCTGTCTCATGCATTAATTGTGCATTCTACTGCACTGTAGAGCCTGGGTTTGACGGCAATTGGGGTGCAGATGAGGGAGTGTAATCGTACCAGATACATGTAAACTGCTTCCACTGCCAGGTGTGGAAGGAAGTGGGTAGGTCGGTGCCAGTGGAAAGCGAAATGAGCTTGTGCACATGTATAGTATAGTTCCAAGTCTGGGGCATCAAATCCCCCTTTATGGAACAGCAGTGTGAGTGTCTCCCATTTTAGCCGTGGCTGCTTCCTGGCCCAGGCCAGGCGAACCAGCTGTGTTTTTAGCATCCGAAAGAAAGCAGTAGACAGCGAGAGAGGCATGTTTATGAATAAGTAGAGCAGTTTAGGGAGCACCACCATCTTGAAAAGCCCTATGCAACCAGCTAACGAGAGCAGGAGCGAAATCCATTGCAAGACCTAGGCAGTTACAGCCTCGAGAGTGCCCCCGTTATTCATTCTCAGCACAAACTCTCTGTCGCCATGTATCTAGATCCCCAGTTATTTTAGTTCCTCAGCGCACCAGCACAGTGGGTAATCTGGTACAAATTCCGATGTGTTAGCTGTTATCAGGAAAATGCATGATTTCCCCCCAATTGATATGTATGCCTGAGTGTGACGCTAATTGTATAAATTCACACAGTATGGTGTTAAGGTTTCGCTTGAACTGTGCATAAAAAGGTGATGTTGTCATGATAGAGAGATATCAATATATGTCTATTTGTATAGTGGAGAGCATGTTCTGAGTATAAATGCCGCGCCCTGGCTGCCAGGGGCTCCACAACCAGTGCAAATAGGTGCAGGGAGAGGAAGCACCCCTGCCTAGTACCTTATTCCAATTCAAATGGTCTTGAGATCTCTCCATTGATCCTGACCTTTGCCGTAGGTTTTGTGCATAGGAGGCATATCCATCCCAAGAATGAACCAGGGAGTTCCATTCCACCAAGGGTGCACCCTGGTATATATCCCGACTAGTCCAGTCTAATTAGATGAGTCATGAGAAGCGCAAGTCGTTTGGCGACTAATTTGGCTAATATTTTAGCATCGCTGTTAAGAAGCAATAACAGCCTATACGAGTCGCATAGGGAGAGGTCATTGCCAGGCTTCAAAAGCACGATGATCACCACTTCCCATATGGTTAGGGGAGAGTACCCCTCCACCAGGCCTCCTCAAAGACTGACAAGAGCCTAGGTACGAGCTGCTGACTGCAGTAGTTATAAAATCCCTCTGGTAATTCATCTAATCCTGCCAATTTAGAGATGGGCAAGGTACTAATGACTACCAAATCTAGTGTGAAGCCCAGAGCCACTTCATCGAGGTAGCCCACCAAGTGCTCCCTACTCGAGGCCCTTGAGGAGGCATAGAGAGTTTTGTAATATTCTAAGAATGCATCTCAAATACCAACAGGGTCTTGACATGTCTCACCCCTCGCATTCAATCTTTCTTTGATGTCATTAGTCACTCTTGGGTGCCTTATCAGTGTAGCCAATGATCTTCCAGGCCTCTCCCCCTTTCTAGATCTACTGGCTCCTGCATATTTACCTCTAAATCTGCATTCTTGTGTGACCGTCTCATTGAATTCAGTAATTTTAGATCTGATTTGCTCTAGTGGATTGTCTCACCCACCATCCACCAGTGTCGTCTTAAAAACCTTTAGCTCCTTCTCCAATTGTATGAGGTGTCTGTGCAGGATTTGGAGGATCCCGCTGTGTTTGGCTATATAGTTACCTCAAAAGGTAGCCTTATAGGCCTCCCAGACAGTGCCAGGTGAGTCTACTGTACCTTAATTTCATTAAAAAAATTCCACTATCTCCCCCTGCAGCTCAGCCGCAAACACAGGGTCCAAGAGGGCTTCTGGGGAGAGATGCCACCACATCTGGGATATGCTTGGGATCTCCAGGTTCATCAATGTCGGTAAATGATCTGAGCGCATGAGTGTAGCGTGATCAATGCTTTTCACCCACATGCCCACCTCCCCAGTTATCAGCTAATAGTCAATAAGTGACCATCCTCCATGTACAACAGAGTCTTCCCGTTCAGTGGGGTGTCTGAACCTCCAGACATCTCACAGGTGATGTTCCTGCATCTTCTCTCTCTTAAGTGCTTAAAGAGCAAACCACTGTAACTAGGGGGGGATGTGTGATCGATCAATCCCTTCCTGTAGCACACATTTGAAATCCCCTCCCCAGATTAGTGAGTGCGGGTCAGTGGAAACCTGACGAAAGAAACCTGGGTCATCTGTATTCAGGCTGTAGCAATTTGCAATCATTACTCTCTATGTGCCCAACATCCACAATGTCACAGCATATTGCCCCTGGTCATTGATAAGGGATCCCAGTTCCAGGTATGAAGCCCCTTGTTTGATTAATATGGCCACCCCCCAGGAGTATGAGGAGTACGATGACAGTAGACTGTATGATGTCCATTTATTAGCAAAGTTATTCACTATTCTGAGCATCAGGTGAGTCTCCTGCAGGAGTGCAATCTGTACCTGGTATCTATTTAAGTATGAAAGCACATGTCTCATTTTGCGGGGATTATTCAATCTTCTTACGTTCCAGGTTATGCATGTCAGTGGTTTAGGAGATCTTATTTGTGTGCTAACTTATTATATGAACAGTAGATTAGCACCTGGGTGTCTTAGTCTAAGTATAAGAGGTCTGCATGCCTATCACTCAAACAAAGTGTTGTGTAGCATATCATCTCTATGTGCATTATTTCTCACCTCAAGCCTTCCCCCAAGCCTCCCCGACCCACAATGGTAGACCAATCCCACCAGGACAAAGTATCCACCCCAATCATGCTAACTGTGCAAACTACATATACAACTTGATCTTAAATATAGAACAATCACTTTAACCACAGTAAGGGCTTAACCCAAGGGGTAGACCAAAGAGCCGGTAATCGACCCCCAATCTGTACCAGGGGTATCGGAAGAAGCCATAGAGTCTCCTTCAGCTGCCAGGGCAATCAACCAACAGCAACAGGGCTGCCACGTGAGTCCTTAGCGTCAAACACCTGCCCTATCAGCCGGACAGCATCTTGGAGACCTGACTGTATTACGACCCACCATTTCTCCTGCCCCAGAGTATATTACCATCAGTGTATTAAACCGTCATGTAATATTGAGCGGGTGGGCTCATCATGCCATCGGGCAGGTGGGCTCATCATGACATTGCGCGAGTAGGGCGGCACCTCCAGCCCTGCTCCTCCATATTTGTTCCATGCCCAAGACATCTTAATCTGGAGTGGCCAGCAGAGACAAGGCCCGAGTTGTAGCAGGCAAACAGGTCCCCTGCCGTTCATCCTGTGGGAGCCTACGCAGAAGATCGGCAGCCTGCTGTGGGGTTTGGAATATCTTTTGTTTCCCTTGGTGTAAGATATGTAGCCATACCAGCTATAGCATGGCGCACTGTATGTTGGCTTTTTGAAGCTGCTGTTTGACAGCTGTGAATTTCTGTTGCGCCTCTTGTACTGCAGTGGTAAAATTGGGGAAGAGGGAGACCGTGTTCCCATCAAAGTTTAGTGATCGCTTCTCTCTGGTAATGCGGAGGGCAGTGTATTGATCGCAGAAATTCAGTAGTCGGGCAATGATGGGTCTAGCTGGTGCACCACGTTGTGGTCTACTAGCTAGGGATCTATGTGCTCTCTCTACCACTAGGAGTGGGGAGAAGACATCTGCACCAAATAAAGTTATTAGCATCTTTTCCACAGAGACTTTCACTTTCCCCTTGTATGTAGATTCTGGTACACCCAGAATGCAAATGTTATTATGGTGCAATCTGGCCTCTAAGTCTTCATTTTTTTCAGCTATCACCTTTAGAATTGTTTTCATATTAAGAAGGGACTCCCCCTTCAGCACAATCTCATCTTCTGTGTTGGACATATGCTGCTCAGCTTCCTGTAGGTGGGCCAGGTTTTATGCCACTCCAATTTATGTGAGATCGTGTTCATTCTAGAGCCTAGCACATCCCTTTTGGATTCAATTGATGCCAAGATACCTTGCATTACGTGGAGGAGGGTTTTCACATCTGCTTCATCTTCTCTCTCATTTTCCATCATGTCAGTTTGGTCCGCAGACATGGTGGGTTCAACACTTGTCGTAGGCTGGCTCCTGCATGCCTAAAATTGCACCTTTGGCTGCTTGCCGTCTACCTTCCCCATTTCCAACTCGCACCTCTCCATGAGGCACTCCAGTATGTATTGCAGGGTGTCCCAGGGAAGCAATGCAGCACAGCGGTAGTTGGGCCCGCTGTTTCATTATCTAAGGGGTTCACATTCCACAACTCATGTGCAGCAAACAGGGAATAGGGGTAGACCCCTGCAGCATCCGGTAGAGGCCCACTGGACAGTGCTCATAGGGGCGGTCCCACTTCAACCCCTCACATTTGCATTCCCATCGACCTTCGAGAGGGGGGGGGGCACAGGCATACTGTACATTGGACCAGTGTCTCAGGGCTAGGTGAATCAAATGGGCTGTCATATGAATTCCCCCACAGGTTCGGTGCACACTCTCCACGAGTCTCCGCTATGAATGTGGTGTCTGGCTTTTTAGTGCATCTTTTCAGAGACAATTGTCATGGTGCTGCACAAGCGCCCAGTATAGGGCATCCAGATCTGCCGTGCAACCCATGGGACGGTCCCGCCTCACCCCCTCATGGTGTCACTCCCACTTGCCTCAGGAGGGGAGGCCTGATGTCACAAGGCCAGGTGCATCGATGTGGGTCAACACCTTCTGCACAAATGTAGTATGCTTCATCCGCGGGCTCCCATAGTCAATGCGGTTGCTAGTTTTGGCCATCCTAGCTTGGTGTCACTTCCCAGTGGGGGGGTCTCACAGCACCTACAGTGGAGCTCCCAGGCCACCTGCAGTGTGTCAGTGTTCACCGCGTGGCCCAGCACGGCACCTCTGCTCTCCCCGAGCACACTGCAGCAATAATTCTCAGGCGTGGTTCAGGCGAGATGCAACTGTGGACGCTCTGCCCGGGCTGGGGCCTGTTTGGCTGGAGGCTTAACAATTATTGCTGCAGTGTGCTCAGGAGAGAGCGGATGTGCTGCACTGGGCCAAGTGGTGAACATTGACACACTGTGGGTGGCCAGAGGGGCTCCACCTTAGGTGATGTGTGGCCTCCCCCAATCACTGTTTTCAACGTCTCCCAGAGTGTGGCTACCGGGATCTCTGCTATGTCATTGTCTGCTATGTAGCCCGTGAGAGCTGTATTGATCGTTGAAATGTGTTCTGGATGTTGGATGATATTGTCTCACAACCATGGAGACCACCCGCCCTTCCTTCACCCTCAGGACCAGAAACAGCGGCGCATGGTCTGGTAGTGACATGGGTTTTATATGCACACTTTGGACTAGCACTTTTAGCATTGGTATGCCTAGAAAGTAGTCTATGCATGCATACATTTTGTGTACAGCAGATAAGAAATTATAGTCTCTCAGGTTGGGGTGTAAGAGCCTCCATTGGTCCTCCAAACCGCTCTCCCGGAGACACTGTCATCGCTTTGTGGAAAAGACCCATGTCAGGCCAAAGCATGGGCCAGACCTGTCAAGGTTATTGTTCATTACCAGGTTCAAATCACCACCCTCAAGTATGGCTGCATCTGGATTTTGTAAGACCTCTGAGAGGGCATCAATGAGGAAACATTCCTGGTGCTTGTTAGGGGCAAAAATAGTCTCTATAGTTAGGTGTTGATTTCACAGCAAGATGCAGTATACTAACAGTAGCCCTCTGTGTTTAGCTATCTTGCCTAGCACGTCTCCCTGGAAATTCTGGGAAAATAGTATTGCCACTCGCTCCCTTTTATAAGACACCGAGGACTAGTATTGGTGAGGAAACCAGGGCAACGTTATTCTGTGCTCATCTTCTGTCAAGAGCTGTGTCTCTTGGAGTAAGCAGATCCTGTCTGTTCCAGGAGAAACAGGATTGCAGACCTCTTGGTTGGGTGGTTTAAGCCTCTGACATTGGGGCAGATTATTTTAACGTCAATATTATCAAGTGGGAAAAAGCTGAATTAAGCCTAGAAAGCCCTGCAGGATATCTAGTGCGAAATGAGTGAGATACCCTTGGTGGTGGAATAAAGGTGGTGCTTACGGGGCCTTGCAGTGAGTTAGTTGACTTATGTAGGTGCATGGATGGGGGTATAAAGCTTAAGTAAAAACTAAAACCAGAACAGTAACAAAATAAGCCTCAACAAGTCCATTCATAATGGAATATAGCAGATCATGTCCAAAGGGCAAAACCCAAACCAGAGCGTGGCCTATGCCCAACAAAATAGAAGTGCCCATTTATTTGCTCCCCCCTCCTGAATAATCTTACCTGGGCCAAGAGTCCCATCCTGCTTGTGACCTCTAATCATGCTGCTCCCTAAGAATTATCTATGTGGCCTAACTACTTAGTGGCCCATCTCCTCTAACAGCTTGTCCAGAACTGCCTGCCGCTTCTGCGCGATCGTGCCAGGGTCCGACCGTGATCCTTCTGGTGCACTCGATAACCACTGACATATGTGGCCGGCCGGGACCTTATCAGATTTCTTGGGCGAACTCTGCGGGTCTGCTTCAGGGAGGTCAAGGGTCCAGCGAGCCTCGGAAAATGATCTGATCTGATCTGATCTGGTGTAGCTGGCCCTCCCAGCGAAATACGATTCAGAACAGGTGCCCCAAGCCATAAGAGACCTTTGTAGAAAGTCAGTTATGGTTCGAATGTCTCTAAGGCACTGACGTGTGATTGCAGAGAGGTCCTAGAACAAGGCGAACTTATAACCCTGGAAAATGAGTGGATGCGTATCCCTCTCCCTCCTAAGGATCTCCTCTTTCAGCTGGAAGTCGTGGACACAAGCTAGGACATCTGGCGGTTGTGCATTGTTTCCTCCAGGGCTTTCCACTCTATAGACTTTGTCTAGTTGGATGTTCCCTTCTCTGTCCAGTCCTAGGATCTGCTGGAATAGGGCCCTCACATAACCCATTATGTCCGATTCCTCAGCACCCATTGGCACCCCTCATAGACTGAAGTTATTTCAAAGTGAATGGTTCTCCAGATCCTTCATGAGATCCTGGAGGTCGGCTTTTCATTCTTGTAGGCGCAGCACCTCTTGTTGGAGTTGTTCGATTTCTTTGCCGCACGCTGTCTTGTTATCCTCCAGAGTGGACACTCTGTTCCCCCCAGAGCTCCCAAATTTTGTCTCACCTTCCACAGCTCCAGTGCGAGTTCACTTTTACTGTCTATAGTTCCGCCCTTAGGGAGTCAAACAGGGATTAATGAGCACTTTTGTGAGTGGTGCAGCATCTTCCACCTGGTCCTCTGTGATCTGGCTCCTGCTGTAATGACGTGCCCTCTTCAGCGGGCATGATAATAGATTTTGTGAGCATGTCCTGTGCGTTCTAAACTTTCTTTCCTTTGGGTGTAGGCAAAGTGGGAGTTATTGAGCCTCCAAATCCACGCCACAAGGAACCCTGTGTTGGCCCGTTCTTGCACCCCCAACCCCTAGATGCACTGTTTTTTGGGGTATCTTCCACCAGGCTGGATGTGGATCTCGCTGTATCTCTAGTCTCAGTAAAGGGGGTGGGAAGAACAGCAGAGCATCAATCGCCGAGAACTATCTCTCACCCAGTAGCGGCTCCTGGAGGGAGTGCTGCGGGGCGGTGGGGCGGGGCGGGGGAGGGGCAGGGTGGTAGTAAACTCCGGCATACGGTCGAACGGAGGTAAGTACATAAATAAATAAATAAAACGAATTACATTGCGCACACTGCATCGCCATTTGGGGTTGCGGCGTGCGCAATGTAATTTCTTTTATTTATTTATTTATGTACTTACCTCGGTTTGGCCGTATGCCGGAGTTTACTACCCCCACCCTGCCCCTCCCCCGCCCTGCCCTACCTCCCGCAGCACTCCCTCCAGGAGCCGCTACTGCTCTCACCTATGTCACGATTCTAGCCATTGTTAGCAGAGTGAAACTCGCTCCAAGATCCTCCTTCGCAGTGAGGTGTCACAGGGCCCCCGGGGTTCTCTATATAAGACTAGCGATGCTCAGCTAGCCAGTGAATGCTGTCTCCTTCGCACCCCAAAAGTCTGTGCCAGCAGCCTGCACATCTCAACATCGTGCCAGGCATCCAAGGGGGAGGGGGCACTGTATTTATCATTGGCAGGCATTGGAACCCCTGTGTCTCTGGGATGGGCCGCTGGTCAGTGCAGCCGCACCCCCATTGTTGCGCCATTCAGAATTTGATGTGTGCTGGGAGGGCGTGTCATCTCCAGCATGGCCCCCAAGCTCCGGATGTGGCCATTCCTGCCACGCTCTGTCCTTTTGGGCGCTCCATTGGATGTCCACATGAGCACCGGAGGTGGGCCCACGACCTCCTCTTCAGCGCCATCGGGGCTGAACCCAGAACTCACTTTTGTTCTGCTGCATGTGGTGGGTGTTGGGCGGTGCAAAGCTACATTTCCTTTCCCAGGATCAGCAGACGGACAGTCCATTAACAAATTCAGGCATGCTGCAGTTCCTCCGCCTGAGTCACGGCTGCCATTTTTGATTCAATGCAGCAAGGGAACGGCCGTGCTCGCCTGGCCACTGGGAGCCTCCAAATGCCGCTCCAGCCCCCGCTCTTGATTCAGGGCCCTCCTGAGATGCTACAGTAACTTCTATGCCAGGCTGGAAGCCCCTAAGGCCCCGCCATAAGTGTTCTCAATGACAGAGGAGCGTAGAACACAAACTACGAGGCTGCCTTCTTGACCACGCCCCAACTAACAACACATTTTAAAAGATACAACAGGACTCTATATATGTTGTCCAATGTACATTATGCATTCCACCAAAGCTAAATATGATGGGCCTCATTTATGGGCTTTTTGTCATAGGGCAGCACAGCAGGCCTTGCTGCTGCACTGCCCTACGGCAAAAGAAAAGGGCAGGAATGCGCCATATCTATTAGATACGGCGCATTCCTGTCCTTTTCCCCTGCGCAAAATGGGCTGCCGTGCACCAACGCAGGCACCTTTGCACCATGGAGCAAGGGTGCCTGCATTGCGGGGATGATTATTTTTGTGCAGGAAGGGAAACGTTCCAGCACAAAAACAATCAAAAGAGGCATTTTTCTCTTTCTATGTGTGCTGCAGAATGCAGCACACATAGGAAGAGGAAAAACGGGGAGAGATACAGATATTTCTGTAGGAAGCTGGCTCTGTATATACTATAACAAATTAAGGTATAGTGTGCACAGAGTCCAGTGGAACCACAAAGGTAGACAGAGGTATAAGTAGATAATACCTTGCTATCTATTTGTGGTAGTGTGGGCGAGCAGTAAGGCTTTATCAGAGGGTAGTGTTAAGCATTTATTGTACAACCTCAGGCAAGAAATGATGTCAGACAATCAAAGACTGAACTCAGACCAATTTGTTTGTATAAAAATATTATTTAGTTACATTTTATTTTCTAGAACGAAGCCAGGCCTGGTACAGGTAAGTATCATAACACTTTGCAAGAATAATGCAGTTAAATACAGTTTGAATGCAGTTAAATGCAATTGGTTTGGTTACAGGTAAGTCATTTGTTTGTAAACAGTTTAAATTACTTTTCACTTACTTTACAAATTACTTTTCAAGTTAATTTTCAGATTACTTTTTAAGTCACCTTTTCTACTCAGTGTGATATGCCTAGATATCACACTGGGACATTTCCTAGAGAAAAGGTAAGTAAATCAGTTTTGGTACATTTACAGTTTCTTTAGGTTTTCATACAAACCAACTCCATGCAAAACTTTTTTCACAGAAAAGCAGTCAATGCAATCCTTTGGGAGGAAATGAAGTTATCAGTATACAGGTAAGTACTTAGTTTTGTGAGTTGTTTTTTGGGGGTTAGAACCAGGGTTCCCCCAGGGTCAAGAATGCACTCTCAAAGCACCCTCAGCGGCACTAGAGTGGCCGGGTGCAGAGTGCTGAGGCCCAATGTTATCCAAACGGGGGATAGGGGGCCTCCGGTTGGTTGCTGCTCACGAGCAGGCCACATCCAATTTAGCACACAAGGTGCACCCACAGAGGCACCCCCTATTATGCCACCCTCCAGTGGGAGGGGGGCATAAGCCTCACTCTGGTTGGCTGGGTCCCCCCATCTGCAAGATGGCAGGGACTGAGAGTTGTGCTTCACCTCGCCTCCCCCACCTGAGGGGTGGGGTTGGCAAAGGTGGGCAAACCTCTCCTCCTAACGTGGTTTTCCTGCTGATTCTCCCGCCCAAAGTGGGGGGTCAGAACTGGTGGGGGTCAGTTGCTGGGAGCAGCAAATGGCTGGGGTATCTCACAAAGGTGGCAAGCCTTTGAAGCTTCCCCTTTGCGGACCCTGACCATCCTGGGGGAGGAGGCTTGGCACCTCGTCCCAGGATGTGCATTGTTTCAGGACCCCGAGAGCGGTAGGCTCGCGACCCAGGGGTCCAGAAACATGCCTGGTGGTGGCAGCTGGCAAGCAGCCCCTCAGCCAGGACACTAGAGTTAGGTGGTTTTTCAGGGTCATCTCTAAGATGCCCTCTGAGTGCATTTTTCATTAAAGGTGGGGGCAACCATGCAAAAAGGGGCACTTTCCTATAATTTCTCCTTATTGTGCCTCCCTTACGCCTCCCCTGGGGAGGTGTAAATTTTTGGCACTGCCTCAAACTTACGATTTCTCTTAACTCTGCGGCAGTGCCAAAAAGCCATGGATGTTGCTTGGAGCGCCCCAGCAACACCAATGGAATGCCCCTTTCACACAGTTTTCTGCATGAAAGGGGCACATATTTGTAAGGCCATGAAAAGACACGTAACATGGCTTTACGTGGCCTTATAAATATGCTAGTGGCATATTACGCCACCGGAATGTAAAAAGTGGCGTTCGGCGGCGCAAAAGTGTTGGTAGGGCCTCATAAATGAGGCCCGATATATATTATGCTTAAATAGATGCAACTACTGAATTCTCATTTTTGGTGACTGGGCCTTCATCAACAAACTTTGACACAAAGCAAAAGAAAGAAAGGCAGAAAAGGGAGAAAGACTGAGGAGGAGAAATACTGGAAAACAGTGACTAAGGCTGAAAGCAAGGGTGGAAAAGAAAACTGTGAGATAAAGAGACAAGAAGTGTAGGGTGGTGGAAGAAAGAGTTAAGAGCTGGAACCTAGTCTAGGCAGCCTTCTGATTCGATTACCCCGGCATTCAGAAGCAGCGGCTGAGAGCTCCTAAGAAAAACTTTGGGCTCTGGTATTTTTTAATAAGTTAAGCACTGGTGTCATATTTATTTCTGCAACAGTAAAAGGCAACGCTGCCAAGCGTTTATCAATTTCCTTCTCCTAATGACACACAGCAGCTAGTCTCTTCTGGTCTGACCATGCCCGGCCTATTATTTGGTTACATTTTATTTTCTAGAACGAAGCCAGGCCTGGTACAGGTAAGTATCATAACACTTTGAAAGAATAATGCAGTTAAATACAGTTTGAATGCAGTTAAATGCAATTGGTTTGGTTACAGGTAAGTCATTTGTTTGTAAACAGTTTAAATTACTTTTCACTTACTTTACAAATTACTTTTCAAGTTAATTTTCAGATTACCTTTTCTACTCAGTGTGATATGCCTAGATATCACACTGGGACATTTCCTAGAGAAAAGGTAAGTAAATCAGTTTTGGTACATTTGCAGTTTCTTTAGGTTTTCATACAAACCAACTCCACGCAAAACTTTTTTCACAGAAAAGCAGTCAATGCAATCCTTTGGGAGGAAATGAAGTTATCAGTATACAGGTAAGTACTTAGTTTTGTGAGTTGTTTTTTTGGGGTTAGAACCAGGGTTCCCCCAGGGTCAAGAATGCACTCTCAAAGCACCCTCAGCGGCACTAGAGTGGCCGGGTGCAGAGTGCTGAGGCCCAATGTTATCCAAACGGGAGATAGGGGGCCTCCGGTTGGTTGCTGCTCACGAGCAGGCCACATCCAATTTAGCACACAAGGTGCACCCACAGAGGCACAGGGGCGGCCGGGTGCAGGGTACTGTTTTGGCGTTGGGTGCCCTGTTGATTTCAATGGGGATTCTCTGGTTGCAACAAACACTGCTGGCTTAGGGACGAAGATCTTCTGGAGGCGACCACCATTTGGAAAGGTAAGTTGGAATGCCTGGGGATGCTGAGACACCGTTGGTTGGGCCACCCCAGGCTGTGGGACGTCGGGTGCAGGGGCGTCTTTTGGCGTCGGATTTCTCTTACCGGCTCCGGTCGCAGTCGGGGGGATCCTCCAGAAAGGTGCTGCAGGCGTCAGCTGGAGACTTGAGGCAGGTCAGGGATCACCAGATCACAGGTCAGGATCGCTGGGGAGACCTCCTCGTGGTGATGAACCACTCGAACTCGGGCTGTGGGTGTCAGGTGCAGAGTGGTGCAGACTCACGAATTTGGCCGGAGACTGAGTCTGTTGGTGAGCAAATCCGGTGCTCACGGGAGGCAAATTCTGGTTTGGGAAGGCAGGGCAGGTCCTCTGGGTTCCTGGGGGCTGCTGGCTGCAGGATACACCTGCATTTCGCTGTAGTTGGTCGAGGTCGGGAAAGGCCGGTGGGGCTGGGGCCAAGTCAGTTGGTGTCCCCCTTTTCTTCTTTAGCACGGCTCTTCGCTCCTTCGTCTTCTTGTTTCTTCTTGTCTGAGGAGGCAAGGTTCGGGGTTGCCCCTAAATACTAGATTTAGGGGTGTTACAGGTAGGTACAGGTCGGGACCAATGGGTCCATTCCTTGGGGTGGATGCACCCCCTATTATGCCACCCTCCAGTGGGAGGGGGGCATAAGCCTCACTCTGGTTGGCTGGGTCCCCCCATCTGCAAGATGGCAGGGACTGAGAGTTGTGCTTCACCTCGCCTCCCCCACCTGAGGGGTGGGGTTGGCAAAGGTGGGCAAACCTCTCCTCCTAACGTGGTTTTCCTGCTGATTCTCCCGCCCAAAGTGGGGGGTCAGAACTGGTGGGGGTCAGTTGCTGGGAGAAGCAACTGGCTGGGGTACCTCACAAAGGTGGCAAGCCTTTGAAGCTTCCCCTTTGCGGACCCTGACCATCCTGGGGGAGGAGGCTTGGCACCTCGTCCCAGGATGTGCATTGTTTCAGGACCCCGAGAGCGGTAGGCTCGCGACCCAGGGGTCCAGAAACATGCCTGGTGGTGGCAGCTGGCAAGCAGCCCCTCAGCCAGGACACTAGAGTTAGGTCGTTTTTCAGGGTCATCTCTAAGATGCCCTCTGAGTGCATTTTTCATTAAAGGTGGGGGGCAACCATGCAAAAAGGGGCACTTTCCTATAATTTCTCCTTATTGTGCCTCCCTTACGCCTCCCCTGGGGAGGTGTAAATTTTTGGCACTGCCTCAAACTTACGATTTCTCTTAACTCTGCGGCAGTGCCAAAAAGCCATGGATGTTGCTTGGAGCGCCCCCAGCAACACCAATGGAATGCCCCTTTCACACAGTTTTCTGCATGAAAGGGGCACATATTTGTAAGGCCATGAAAAGACACGTAACATGGCTTTACGTGGCCTTATAAATATGCTAGTGGCATATTACGCCACCGGAATGTAAAAAAAAGTGGCGTTCCGGCGGCGCAAAAGTGTTGGTAGGGCCTCATAAATGAGGCCCGATATATATTATGCTTAAATAGATGCAACTACTGAATTCTCATTTTTGGTGACTGGAACTTCATCAACAAACTTTGACACAAAGCAAAAGAAAGAAAGGCAGAAAAGGGAGAAAGACTGAGGAGGAGAAATACTGGAAAACAGTGACTAAGGCTGAAAGCAAGGGTGGAAAAGAAAACTGTGAGATAAAGAGACAAGAAGTGTAGGGTGGTGGAAGAAAGAGTTAAGAGCTGGAACCTAGTCTAGGCAGCCTTCTGATTCGATTATCCCGGCATTCAGAAGCAGCGGCTGAGAGCTCCTAAGAAAAACTTTGGGCTCTGGTATTTTTTAATAAGTTAAGCACTGGTGTCATATTTATTTCTGCAACAGTAAAAGGCAACGCTGCCAAGCGTTTATCAATTTCCTTCTCCTAATGACAAACAGCAGCTAGTCTCTTCTGGTCTGACCATGCCCAGCCTGTTATTGAGACAAGTTCCCTACATGGTCTTCAGGTTTACCTTTGCTCTCTCTGTATATATTGTTCCTCCTATGTGTCTTTATAGAGGCACATTTTAAGTCCTTTAATAGAAAGACTGCTAGTCCTCAGTGGTCTTCGTGTTTCTTGATTGTTCATGAGACATTAGCCCTTCATGGCATCATGCATAAAATGTACTTTTTTTAGAATTACCCTTCCTATGTTTCTTCATATAGGCCTTTTGTGGAAGAATGAATGTTGTATTTTCTCAAATACTCCTGCAGGAAGGCTATAATGTACATTCTCCACCCTTTTCATGATCACAAGTTCCAGCATTATTCCTGAGCCTCTCCCTTAATGTTCCATATAATGCCATCAAGTGCACTTCAATTGCATACTCTCTCATACCGTGCCAATATCTCAGGAAACATCAATAATACATGTGCTCAATTCTTCAGCAATCAGTGGCAACTCAGATCTGCTAACATCATAGAGCATTCCTCAGACCTTGACAGATTTATCACTGATGAATTAGTGACTCTCAGTGGATGTTGACATTTTGAATCCATCTTTTAGCAATCCTGAGTGCGAACTCAGGTTTGATACCTAGCACTTGCTGGTCCTGCGGTGTAAGAAAGATTCTCTTGAGAATAAAGAAATGAATGGCGGCAGGCAACAGAGGGTAACTGTAATGTAATCTCACATCCTGCCAAGTGACATTTTGTGGTTCACACTTCGACATTTTATTTAGTCTTTGACCACAGATAGTCAGTAGACTGAAGCATCCTAGGCCACAAGGAAGGTAGACTGAAGCATCCGACTCCACTAGAAAAGGCCAAGGATTGACTGTGCATTCATAGTCCACTCTTTCCGCCACCTCAATTTTATTTTCTGCGAGAGAGAGAGAGAGGGAGAGATGGAGGAGGGGGTAAAACACTAGGGCCTTCATGCTCAGTGGCCCGGTAATCCAGATGGGGTGGGTAAGTGAAGTTATTCACACCACAGGGAATACAAGTTTCCACATTTCACCTAGGGGCTCTGGTTGCTGAAAGCAGCCACAATATCTGAATGAAACTCCAAGGAAAAATATGCAGGACTTGGTGTGGAAACATGATATTCCACAAAGAGATTTTATAGTAACATTTTATTGCCATTTTGCATGTTAACAACAAAACATTTGCCTTGCTCGATATGGATACTAAGACACATTGTTTCACTGTCATCCTGCGTTCCAGGAACAGGTCCGGCACAGTGTCCCTCTCATTGTTACGAGTAGCTCCCTGGGTTTCATCCAAGTTGTCAGTCCGTGGTAGTCCCACAATTTTTTACAAATTTTGTCATATTTGCGGGGGCATCCCCTGGCTTTCTAAATCGTTTCCTCCAGTTTGCTGCACCAGTCCATACCCCGGGTCCAGGCGTCGACCCAAGGGGCCGTTGGAGAGGTCCAATTGCGGGCTATTTCCCTTTTGACTTATTAACGTGTCCAGACCCACCAGTGTCCTATCCCCCTGGGTCACCCATGTCATCTAGGATACCAAGCAGAGCAATCCTTGGGTCGGTGTCAACAATCATACCCACCACAGCAGATAGGACAGCAAGGATGGCAGTCCAATAAACCTGTATCGCTGGGCATTGCCATACAACATGGAAGACATCCCCTATAGGGTCTTTACACTTGTGGCATGCTGAGGAGTCAGTGAGGCCCGCTCTCCGCAGTCAGAGGGGGGTCATATAGGCTTGGTGTGAATACTTGAATTGTATAAAGCGGAGTCTGGCAGATATTGTTAAAGTGTGATGGGCCATACAGGCATCTCTCCAGTCTGACACATCCAGGTCCCCTACCCAACACTCCCACTTCTCTTTCAGAGGGGTCAGTGATATGGGCAAGTGCACCACTAGGGATTTATAAATCTGGGATACCCCTCCCTTGCCTAAATCGCCCATTAGAATCTTGTTTTCCAAGTGGCTATACTCAGGAATGTCCTGTAGTGCGTACGGAATGTATGTAGTGCATGCCGAAGTTGTAGGTAGCAGTATAATTGGGAGGTTGCCATTTGGAATCCTGTCTGGAGATCTTGGAATGATTTTATGTGGCTTCCGCCCAAAACGTCCCCCAGTCTCGATATTCCAAGAGTCCCATTCCGTAAATCTGTCTAGGGTGGACACTGAATCCAGCCAACTGCCCTCCCACAGCAGGGTTTCCTTTGTCAGTTTGTGGCTCCATCCCAACCACCGGAGAGCAGCTTTCCATGCTCTAAACACCACTTGGGTTACCTCAGGGATGTTGAAGGGAATGGGGGCACTGTAAAGGATGTAGAGTACATTGTCCAGTCCCAGTGTATCCAATTTGCCTCTATAGGCAGGGTCATCCCACCTTCCATGTAGCCAGACATTGATTGAGGGTATTTGTGTCACCCAATAGTATAGGTGCATATCCGCCATGGCTAGGCCCCCGTCGTACATTGCCCGGGTGCATTTTCCAAAGGCTACTTTGGGAGTGCTACCGGGCCAGATAAATTTACATCCCAGAGCCAGAACGGAGTCAAACCAGGCTTGTGGTATGTGTAAAGAATAGTTTTGTAAAACATAGAGTAATTTTTGAAGGATTATCATCTTGTACAATGCGAACCTAGCCATACCATTGAGGGGAAGGTTATTCCAACGTGAAAGGTCCTCCTTGGCACTGCGCATCACAGGAGCTAGGTTCAAGCTCCATGTCAGGTCCGGCTCTCAGGATATCTGCAATCTGAGGTATTGAAAGCTAACCCAAAGCACACCGGAATCCAGGATTGCCAGGCCACATCCCGGCAGTCTCCCCTCAACTGAACCAGTAGGGATTTCCCCAGTTGACCCGAAGCCCTGATGTCTCCCCGAAAGTACCCAGGATTTGAAGAATTCTGGGCCCTGAGTCAACTGTTCTAGACATGAATAAAATGACGTCAAAGTCCCAAACCTGCACCTAGCGGCCCCCCATATGGGTATTCCCCAACACAGTTCTAATGTTAAGTTTATTAGGTCTCGCCTACGCAGCGCGCATGCGCTGCATAGGAAAAAAGACCTTTAGCCATCGGCACAGCTTTGCGGCCAAAAACGTGCACGCGTTGCATTGCCTTCAATGGCAACGCGTGCACGTCTGGCATTCCCTTGCGGGAGCGAGCTTTGACAACATATGTTTGCTCGCTCCCGCAAGGGAACGCTTTTGTGTGCCTCCCACTTTTAAACCCGCGGCAGTTCCGAGGCGCGCGCACTTGTTCTTGTATTAGCGTGTGCTTGCTGTTAGCGACAACACTGCCCAGGGTCGCTATAGCACTCTGTCCCCTTTACTATCGCCTGGGAAGAGCGTAGCACGGATGTCCTTGGCAGTTGGCCCTCATGGCAGGGGCACCGGAGTAGGTGTCAGTCAAGCTGCTGTGTATGTAAAGGACTTATTCGTCACCAGAGCACAGACGCTGCTCTGCTGGGGGTGGGGCGCCTGGTTCGCATTATTGTAAGGCAAGCAGCTGAATCCGAGTACAAGGACTTTCACTGGCAGGCATCACCACTGTACCAGAATTGTGCAGGGCTCCTCTCTGCTGGACCCAACTCCTCCTTTCGCTTCCAGCGGTGGGCCCCTCCGCTTCTGAATGGTCCATCCCCTACCACTGATGCTTGCTCTCTTGCTCTCTGATCCCATTGTGGCCACGCACTATTTGTCAGAAGGGTTCAGGGACAGTGGAAGCTTCTTGGGTTAGACTCGCTGGGGGCACATCTGGTTCCAATCCATGGCTTGCATGCTTACTGGTCCCCGCACACCAAGGGTACATCTATTTACATTATCCAGTCCATACGAATGTAATGCATTTGGAAGTATTCGTTCAGAGGGGTGAACACCCACCACAAATAAGAATAACAATCCTAGTCGGGGTGAACGACACAAGTCACACAAAAAAACTGTACTTAAACTTCTAGCAGCTTGGCACAAAGCATTCAAACTTAATTTAGGGGCATTAAGTAAAGTATGTATGTAGTACTAAAACAGTAATAACACCCAAATTCAAACCAATAAACCCAGAAGGAGAGTATGAATCGCAGTACTTAACATCTAGAAGGCCCGTGCGCAGACCTTTTTCAGTTCTAGATGCCCCCCCCTCCTCGCAGTTGTTTTATTTTCCAAGTCTATTTCAGTGTCGAGCTGCTATGTAATCTGCTTAAACTTTGAAATGCACTTTCACGAATTTCAGTTCTGAGTTATAAGGCGACCAGTCCTGAGCTGACCTGATGCCAGAAGGTGACTGAGGGGGAGAAAAAAAACAAGTGTTTTATTTTGATACCAGGTCATAGGGTGACCAGAATTTTAAAGCAAAAAACCGGGACATTTCACAAAAATAGAAGAAGGACTATAATTTTACGTCAAGCGAGCGCACAGAATGACAGCGCTCCTCAGCAGCGAATTACAAAACAGGCAGTAAGAACATACATAAGATGCAATTTTTAAACCCAGTAGCTTGCCTGTGAATTAAATTGCTTTCTTGGAACAACTGCTAACTATCCCTGCTTTGTAAAACATAAAAACACCTCCCCCGTTTTTAGTCGACCCTCTCCAAAACCGGGACATGAGCTAAATTTCTCGAAATCTGCCCGGACAGCTGGTGAAAAACGGGGACCGTCCTGGCAAATCCGGGACGCCTGGTCACTCTATACCAGGACAACTGTTTCAAGTCGGGCGCACTTTGTAAGGGACTTTTTCCAGTTACTTTTGTTTCTGGGATTTTCCAACACGCTGTCTCCGCCCGCAATGTGCAAAATCGGCAGGGCGCACTTCCTTGTTTCTGATTGAGTGGTCACATGCCCGGCCAGTCACGTGGCTAGGCATCGAGTCCCAGGTCTGGGGTTTTATTCAAGGAGTCTTCGCTCGCGCTGGAGCTTGTGTTGAGCCACAGAGAAGGTAAAATCGGCTTCTGTTTTTTATTTAGAATGTGTATTTGGCAGTCAGTTATGAGTCTCTACAGTTCTACCGCTGAGACCTCCGTAATTAACCACGATGCTAGGTGTTTAAAGAGGAGGACGTGGGCCCTAAGATGTGCTGTGATCACAAGGCTTTTCCTGAATTAGTTGAGCATAGTACCCCCCACCCCCTTCTGGGTCTGATACCTATATTAGCTAACATCCCGCCCGGTTGTATCTTTGAAAAAAACAGTAGTAAGCAACTTAAAGATCT
Organism: Calotriton arnoldi; assembly: GCA_963921515.1. Classification (NCBI taxonomy): domain Eukaryota; kingdom Metazoa; phylum Chordata; class Amphibia; order Caudata; family Salamandridae; genus Calotriton; species Calotriton arnoldi. Next base: position 56,115 of record CAWUFW010015369.1, on the reverse strand, counting down.
TTTAATGGGACCTTCAAAGCCCAGGTAACCTAATACGAACATAACGTGTGCCTGGCTGCCTGTACATGGATTTGTGTCGGCGCTGCAAGTGCAGTATAATTTACAAGGTAAAGTGCTAGCAAGGTGGTTACTTAAGAGGAAACTACGAAATTTAAAAAAACTGAATTAATTCGAAAAGTGCCCTGGAAATCAGCCATCAAGAGAAACTTCTGAAAGTATCATTTTGGAACAACTCTGAACTTTAAACTATAATCACTTCCCCCTTTGTACAGAGCCCGTTTGCAAGTAATTTCGCCCATAGACCAGGCAGGGGGTCACTTTTTTCGCTACTCGCTCCCCTGCTGTGAAATATCGTGCACATACTCCGGTTTGTGTGCCATGATTTGAGTGTAATCTATTGTGTATAGCCAGTGGGCCTCTGTATGTCAGGGAGTTGTCCTTCGTAGTGTTTGAGGCTGGTGTTTCACTAAGGGCGTGGTAGCTACTGGCAGAGCAGGGCTGTTCCTCGCACACCGGAGGGAACCGTCCAGGAAGTAGATCCATGTGGTGCAGTGCGTTTTAGGAATGGAAGGTCGGGCGCCATCCGCACATAGCCATAGCAGTGGCGCAGTCATGGAGGATGCTGTGGGGCACATTGATTTTTAGGTCTCACCTGAGCCAGCGCATGCTCTGCTCTGGCGAGACATTTAGTGAGTGGGCTTTTCAAAGTCCAACCACAGCTTTTTCGGTGGCATCGAGCGTGCGGTTACGCGCACAGGCACGAGCGGAGGCGCCATCTGGCTTTCCTCTCGCTCTCCCAAGTGCACGCGCCTCGCCTCTTCTGTTTTGCGCGCGCACACGCGCGATCGCTTTTACTTTCCAATGCTTGCTTTTACTTTCGCGGCCACGTCGGCCGCACGCGCACGCACACACGCGCGATCGCTTTTACTTTCCAATGCTTGTTTATTGGAATTCTACATCCTGTCCCCAATGCTCTGAAGCAACAGAAGACAGCGTGTGACGCGCTAAACATCAACCCGGTTTTATACCCGATACCAACGCACGCACTGTATCCAGTACTCTATTCTCTGCTCCAGTAGATGTATAATGAACACATAAAAATAAATATAAGAGAAGTTGGTTCGCTCGTCATATTAAATCGACTTCATTTGTTGAGTGAACGATTCCGGAGCCCGGGCTCAACTCACAACGCAAGCGTTCACAAAAACATCACAAAAAAGGCGCGCTAGTGTACACGATATGCAGTGCAAAGCTCCACTCTTTGGAACTCTTTTTCGAAATTGCTAAAAATAGAAGGTGAATATTTTTAGTTAAAGAAACTTGAAAACCCAACCCTTTCCAGCAAAAACGTATGCGTACCTGAAAACCCAACTGTCTTTCCTCCCAAATGCGAGCATTTATTGGAATTCTACATCCTGTCCCCAATGCTCTGAAGCAACAGAAGACAGCGTGTGACGCGCTAAACATCAACCCGGTTTTATACCCGATACCAACGCACGCACTGTATCCAGTACTCTATTCTCTGCTCCAGTAGATGTATAATGAACACATAAAAATAAATATGAGAAGTTGGTTCGCTCGTCATATTAAATCGACTTCATTTGTTGAGTGAACGATTCCGGAGCCCGGGCTCAACTCACAACGCAAGCGTTCACAAAAACATCACAAAAAAGGTGCGCTAGTGTACACGATATGCAGTGCAAAGCTCCACTCTTTGGAACTCTTTTTCGAAATTGCTAAAAATAGAAGGTGAATATTTTTAGTTAAAGAAACTTGAAAACCCAACCCTTTCCAGCAAAACGTATGCGTACCTGAAAACCCAACTGTCTTTCCTCCCAAATGCGAGCATTTATTGGAATTCTACATCCTGTCCCCAATGCTCTGAAGCAACAGAAGACAGCGTGTGACGCGCTAAACATCAACCCGGTTTTATACCCGATACCAACGCACGCACTGTATCCATTACTCTATTCTCTGCTCCAGTAGATGTATAATGAACACATAAAAATAAATATACGAGAAGTTGGTTCGCTCGTCATATTAAATCGACTTCATTTGTTGAATGAACGATTCCGGAGCCCGGGCTCAACTCACAACGCAAGCGTTCACAAAAACATCACAAAAAAGGCGCGCTAGTGTACACGATATGCAGTGCAAAGCTCCACTCTTTGGAACTCTTTTTCGAAATTGCTAAAAATAGAAGGTGAATAATTTTAGTTAAAGAAACTTGAAAACCCAACCCTTTCCAGCAAAAACGTATGCGTACCTGAAAACCCAACTGTCTTTCCTCCCAAATGCGAGCATTTATTGGAATTCTACATCCTGTCCCCAATGCTCTGAAGCAACAGAAGACAGCGTGTGACGCGCTAAACATCAACCCGGTTTTATACCCGATACCAACGCACGCACTGTATCCAGTACTCTATTCTCTGCTCCAGTAGATGTATAATGAACACATAAAAATAAATATACGAGAAGTTGGTTCGCTCGTCATATTAAATCGACTTCATTTGTTGAATGAACGATTCCGGAGCCCGGGCTCAACTCACAACGCAAGCGTTCACAAAAACATCACAAAAAGGCGCGCTAGTGTACACGATATGCAGTGCAAAGCTCCACTCTTTGGAACTCTTTTTCGAAATTGCTAAAAATAGAAGGTGAATATTTTTAGTTAAAGAAACTTGAAAACCCAACCCTTTCCAGCAAAAACGTATGCGTACCTGAAAACCCAACTCTCTTTCCTCCCAAATGCGAGCATTTATTGGAATTCTACATCCTGTCCCCAATGCTCTGAAGCAACAGAAGACAGCGTGTGACGCGCTAAACATCAACCCGGTTTTATACCCGATACCATCACACGCGCTGTATCCAGTACTCTATTCTCTGCTCCAGTAGATGTATAATGAACACATAAAAATAAATATACGAGAAGTTGGTTCGCTCGTCATATTAAATCGACTTCATTTGTTGAATGAACGATTCCGGAGCCCGGGCTCAACTCACAACGCAAGCGTTCACAAAAACATCACAAAAAGGCGCGCTAGTGTACACGATATGCAGTGCAAAGCTCCACTCTTTGGAACTCTTTTTCGAAATTGCTAAAAATAGAAGGTGAATATTTTTAGTTAAAGAAACTTGAAAACCCAACCCTTTCCAGCAAAAACGTATGCGTACCTGAAAACCCAACTCTCTTTCCTCCCAAATGCGAGCATTTATTGGAATTCTACATCCTGTCCCCAATGCTCTGAAGCAACAGAAGACAGCGTGTGACGCGCTAAACATCAACCCGGTTTTATACCCGATACCATCACACGCGCTGTATCCAGTACTCTATTCTCTGCTCCAGTAGATGTATAATGAACACATAAAAATAAATATACGAGAAGTTGGTTCGCTCGTCATATTAAATCGACTTCATTTGTTGAATGAACGATTCCGGAGCCCGGGCTCAACTCACAACGCAAGCGTTCACAAAAACATCACAAAAAGGCGCGCTAGTGTACACGATATGCAGTGCAAAGCTCCACTCTTTGGAACTCTTTTTCGAAATTGCTAAAAATAGAAGGTGAATATTTTTAGTTAAAGAAACTTGAAAACCCAACCCTTTCCAGCAAAAACGTATGCGTACCTGAAAACCCAACTCTCTTTCCTCCCAAATGCGAGCATTTATTGGAATTCTACATCCTGTCCCCAATGCTCTGAAGCAACAGAAGACAGCGTGTGACGCGCTAAACATCAACCCGGTTTTATACCCGATACCATCACACGCGCTGTATCCAGTACTCTATTCTCTGCTCCAGTAGATGTATAATGAACACATAAAAATAAATATACGAGAAGTTGGTTCGCTCGTCATATTAAATCGACTTCATTTGTTGAATGAACGATTCCGGAGCCCGGGCTCAACTCACAACGCAAGCGTTCACAAAAACATCACAAAAAGGCGCGCTAGTGTACACGATATGCAGTGCAAAGCTCCACTCTTTGGAACTCTTTTTCGAAATTGCTAAAAATAGAAGGTGAATATTTTTAGTTAAAGAAACTTGAAAACCCAACCCTTTCCAGCAAAAACATATGCGTACCTGAAAACCCAACTCTCTTTCCTCCCAAATGCGAGCATTTATTGGAATTCTACATCCTGTCCCCAATGCTCTGAAGCAACAGAAGACAGCGTGTGACGCGCTAAACATCAACCCGGTTTTATACCCGATACCATCACACGCGCTGTATCCAGTACTCTATTCTCTGCTCCAGTAGATGTATAATGAACAGATAAAAATAAATATACGAGAAGTTGGTTTGCTCGTCATATTTGCAGAGTTTAATTTAGTTCTTTCAATAGATGCACTCCATTCGCTGTGTGGTAATTTGTAAACCTTCATTTGTGAAACTGCAAAAATCAAACATAGAATTACTGCCTGATCAGCAGCCGCCAGGGCCATTTCTTTGATCGATTTTAATCTTTCTGTGCCAGCTTGCTTAGGCCTTGTGGCGCACTTCCAAATCACTCGGGGTTTCTTCAGCGAGTCCGAAAACCACAATGGGCATAAGGCTGAAAATACACCAACTTGCATTTGTAAAGAGAGACGGCCAGTTTCGAGGCAACATGGTGTCCCTGGAAAAAAAGCTGAAAGATTCACACTTCCCTCTTCCTGACCTCTCACCCCGTTTTTAGGTCTCGCCTACGCAGCGCTCTCTCTACCTCTACCTCTCTACCTCCCTCTACCTCTCTACCTCTCTCTCTCTCTCTACCTCTACCTCTCTCTCTACCTCTCTACCTCCCTCTCTCTCTCTCTCTACCTCCCTCTCTACCTCTCTACCTCTACCTCTCTACCTATCTCTCTACCTCTCTTCCTCAACCTCTCTACCTCTCCTTCTCTACCGCTCTACCTCTCTCTATCTCCCTCTCTCTCTATACCTCTCTCTCTCTACCTCTCTCTACCTCTACTTCTCTCTACCTCTCTCTACCTCTCTATCTCTCTACACACCTCTCTCTACACACCTCTCTCTCTCTACACACCTCTCTCTCTCTACACACCTCTCTCTCTCTCTACACACCTCTCTCTCTACACACCTCTCTCTCTCTCTACACCTCTCTCTCTCTCTCTCTCTCTACACATCCCTCTCTCTCTCTCTCTACACACCTCTCTCTCTCTACCTCTAAGTGGCAGCCAGAGCCTGATAGTACTGCTTGTCCTTTAAAAAAAAAAAAAGCATTGGCATAGCCAATAGGTCTTTCCTATGGGGCCTTATAAGTGTTTGACCATGCAACAGTTAATGTTGTTGCACCAAGGATATTGTGCTGCATAACTAAATACTTATAAGGTCCCAAAAGCGAGACCTTTTGGCTATGCCAGTGGTTCCCAAACTTTTTCAACCCATGGCTCCCTTGGCTTATTGGCCGTTGGCCGTGGCTCCCTATTATGCTAATTTTTTTTGCGGGTGGATGGCCTCGGGAGTACTTACACTTTTCTCCATGAAAATAATTGGGATAAAGTTGGGTCATGTATCCCATGACATGCCTAACAGTCATGGGGTACTCCTGTAGTGTAGAATGGGATGGAACACCTAGTTCAGTTGGGACATTTATCACACACAATAAATGTCAATTCTTTTATAAGAAGAAAAATGACTTAATTTACTTTAGGAAGATGTACTTTATAACTTCAGGAAGCCAAATATGCGCCACAGGTCACCACAAACATTGTGTGGGTGTTGGAAGAAATGAAGCCACACAAATGAGGTAACATTGAATTCAAGCATTTAAACCGGTCCGCCAAACTGAATATGCCTTCTAAAACAACCAGCTCCACCAACTGTATGAGAAGGCGGCAATTCCCACCTCCTCCTTTGTGTAAAAATGAAAGGAAATTGAAGATGGAGGTGTTCCCAAAAACAGACCAACCAGAGAAGCTTTTGCATGGTACATAAGAGGAACCACAATCCAGACCCTCATCCCGAAACGGCACACACCTTTGCGTTATAAAATACTCAAGCGTTATGGTGCTAAAGTAAATAATATATTTATTCGAATTAACACCCAACAACTGATAGATAATCCAGCAAAAGAAATATTAGAAGGAATAGCGCATATACCCTAAGCATTGTTTATCACACACCCTGGAAACATTTGTCTAATTCTCCCTATGCTGCCCTTGGACTTGACTATCCGCCTATAACGCTGCCTGCTTGCCAATGCATGCAGTACCTTTCCACAGACCTGTCACAGACTTTACGGTCTTCAGTATAATGTCCCTTTGAGCAGCCTGCCTCCCAGCACTCCTCCTATCACTCCCATTCCTCTAATTAAGGGCGCCTATATACACTGTGTACCGTTGCATTTTTGTGCAACTTAGTCTTGGCACTTTGCTCCTAGAATCCAGTAGCAAAAGCCACCTCGCACAGGAATATTAGTATGTTGCAACTAATAGGGAGCACGGAGACTAGAGACCTGACACATTACGTGGAATATTTTATTTCCAAACATAGATTAATACTAATCAAGAAGCCATACAATGTAAACTAAATTTGTCAGAAACAAGTACACCGTGATAATTTTCTGCCTCGAGGCAGCAGGTAGTCAATTTCCAGCTTGTTAATTCCTGTAGGTCCCACGATGTAGCTTTTGAGAAAGTCAAAGTATTCAGTTATGCGCTCTTAATAAAGAGTGCTCTGCTGCCATCTGGTGGATAAAGAGGTTTCATGCTTTTGCCAAATAACTCACATTTCTGTGATGTTATCGGCAATTTATTTATAGCTTGAAATCGAAATTCTGAAACCTTTGGAGCGCGGCGCCCCTGGCTAGTCTGGAGGGCGCACCAAGGAGCCGCGGCGCACAGATTGGGAACCACTGGGCTATGCCAATGCTTGTTTTTATAAGGGTATGTCTTTGGCATGATTGGGATGCTAAAGTGGGAGGGGGTTATGGGGAAAGTTTAGTTTCTCAGGCAAAACAAGGCGAGGTATAGTATCAAATAGCATGACTGCGAAACTATACATTATATGTACAAGTATAAAATATGTTTGATTCAGTTTACACATAGCACAAAACAGCTACATATCCAGCGACAACACACAACCCATAAGATGAATGAGCATACACGATCGATACAGATCCGATTACTAACCTGGAACATACGGGGCCTGAATAATCCGAAGAAAATAAGGCAGATGTTTGCATACATGGATAGACATCAGGTGGAAATAGCCATGATACAGGAATCACACCTACCAAGCCAAGAAAAATGCACGATAGGTAAAAGATGGGCAGAAACGACTTTGGCATCCTCTTATTCATCATACTCGAGAGGGGTACTACTGTTGATTAAGAAAGGAGTACAATTCCAATTAGAGCATACTATCAAAGACAACCAGGGTAGATATATCATAATTACAGGATATCTCCGTGGACACCATGTGGGACTAGTTAACACATATGGCCCCAATACAGATGACCCTGACTTCTTTGACGATGTATGGAAGAAATTGCGAGAACTACCCGACATAGCACTCATATGGGGAGGGGACCTCAATGTCTCACTAAATGCAGATCTAGACAGATCAGGACATACACAAGAACCACACAAAAAAGCGGCGAAAGCTATACACGACGGCATGGCCGAATTTGGAATGGTAGATGTCTGGCGTGAGCGCCACCCACAGCAATTAGCAAGTACGCATACCTCCACACCTCATAATAGCTGGTCCCGACTGGATTATTGGCTAACTACAGAGACAGCCTGCACATGGGTGCAAAACATCAAACACTTACCAAAAACACTATCGGACCATAACCCAGTCCTACTAACATTGGCACTACCCAACTATACTCCACCGCCCTTTATATGGCGATTCAATGCCAAGGCATTACTAGACCCATTGTATAAAGAAACAATACGAGAGGCTATAGAGGAATAATTCTCTATAAATGAACTTTCGGTAGAGGATGCTAGTCTCCTCTGGGAGGCTTTTAAAGCCACGATACGTGGCATTTGCATAAGTACAAAAGCCGGGATCCTAAAGGATATACGGCAGCAACTTAGTCAGCGAGAAACACAACTTATGAAACTAGAGCAGGAATATACTCGCACAAATGATGTAACCATCCTTGCTAAAATTAGGGAAATAATATCAGAATATCAGGACTATGCAGACACCGAGCTAAAATATATAACGAACAGACACACGGCAAGAACCTATGGCGAAGGGGGCAGAGCAGGGCGTATGTTAGCGCAAAAATCAATAAAGATCATCAAGCACACACAGTCACCAAAATAAAAGATAGCCAGGGAACCACGCATTATGATACTACAGGTATATTAAAAGCTTTCATGGACACATATGAGGAAATGTACACATCTAAGGATACAGCTAATGCTGGTGAAATTATGGAATACCTAGAAGACATAGCTATAGCCTGGCTATCAAACAACCAAAGGGAATACTTAGCACAACCAATCACGAAAAAGAGCTACAAGATGCCATTAAATCTATGCCCAACGGTAAATCCCCAGGACCAGATGGGTTTACGGGAGAATTTTATAAAGAATATATGGAAATAATATGCCCTTACTTGGCTGCAATGTATAATGATGCATATGACAAACAAATACTTCCCCTACGTTACGAGAGGCCTTATTAATAGCGTTACTAAAACCCGACAAAGAACCAGACCAATGAATTTCATATCGACCACTGTCATTGATCAACACAGACACGAAGATTCTAGCGAAAATTATAGCACAGAGGCTACAACCCCTAATGACGGCTATTGTACTACCAGACCAAGCAGGGTTCATACCTACAAGAGCCACCTCCCACAATATCCGCACATTATTCGCTTTATCACACCAACTCAACCCGGAACTAGAGGCGACGGCGGTATTACTCGATGCCGCCAAAGCTTTCGACTCAGTTGAGTGGGAATATCTTTTACTGTCCTGACTAAAATGGGCATGCCTCCTAGTATCCTACAATGGATCAAAATTCTCTATACCAAACCAATAGCACGCATAAAAGTAAACAAACATATATCGGACCCAATACAAATAACTCGAGGTACCAGGCAGGGGTGTCCACTGTCACCATTATTGTTTGCAATTGCCCTGGAACCTCTAGCCTGCAAAATCCGGCAACAACACAAAACCACAGCCCTACAATTCCCACAGCGTCCTATTAATATTTCACTATACGCGGATGATATGGTGCTCTATGTGCGAAACCCAAAGGTGAACTTAATGCCGTTATTGCGGGAATATATTAAATTTGGTAGGCACTCGGGCCTCCAGATAAACTGGAGTAAATCAAATATCATTCCACTAACGGACATAACCAAACCTCACACTATTGAATACCCACTTGAATGGCAAACCGAACCTATTAAGTACCTAGGAATCTGGTTTCACCGAGACCCAAGCACAGTAATAAAGGCAAATTATGGAACAGCTATCACTAAACTAGAAGAGCAAGTAGACTGATGGATCCGATTACCACTAACATTGGCGGACAGAATAGCCATAGTGAAAAGGGTGATACTCCCAAAATTCCTATACTTATTTAACAATATCCCCATAACACCTCCAACACCAGTATTTCAGCAACTGAAAACGCTAATAACGAGATTGATATGGGCTGGCAAACAAGCGCGTATCGAACTGAGGACACTAACTCTGCCCTACTCCAAGGGGGGATTTACTGTGCCGGATCTCCGGCTATACTATCTCTGCGCTCAGGCACAATATGCACACTACTGGTTTCACCCAGTACCATATATGACCCATGTGGCGGTGGAGGATGGAGACGCCAACCCTGTACCAATCAGTAGTATACTTACACACCGACGCCCACACATAGACAGAAATGAAATAAATACAATGCGCACAACTAGCTCAGCATGGCACCACATGGGTAAATTAACACATAAGCTACCATTATACGCACCGGCGCTACCACTGAGACATCACCCGGCCATCTCAGTGTCACAAGAAGAGATGGGTATGAAACTACTACAACAAGTGGGAATAGACAAGATGGGTGATTTGTATGACAATGGTGTATTTATGGATAGCACTGATCTCAAATATGTCAGCAACCAATCACTCCTATTTAAATTTAACCATCATAGAATGAAAGGAGCAATTAAGAAGCTATACCAGGACTTTCCTGCTGAACCACCGACATTACTAGCGCTCCAAATGATTATCACCAACCCGAATGGTGCACACTTAGTCTCCAGACTCTACAAATTACTGCAGGAAGACATGGCAGGGAATACTGAAAAAGCTAGGGAAAGATGGAATACACATCTAGAAACACCATTAGATGTGCCTGACTGGAACTCTTGTTGCACACTAACGGAAATGCTGACTCCCAATGGAAACCTGAGAATTATACATTATAAATACCTGCACCAAACATACCATACTCCACTGAAACTACAGAAATGTGGGTTGAGGGAAGACGCGAGATGTAAACGATGTGGTTCAGACAATGCAGATTTTATCCATCTAGCATGGCACTGCACAAAAATTCGGGAATACTGGACCGAAGTAATGAACATATTAAGTAAAATGATAGCAAATACACTGGATTGCACAATACAGGTCTGCCTTTTAGGCTTAGTGAAGCACTTGCGCTCTGTAAAGAAAAAGTTATGTACTATAGCATTGTTATTAGCGAAAAGACGGGTTTCTATATGTTGGGATAGTAAGAATAGTCCAAACAGCAAAATGTGGTTGAAAGACATGGTGTATTGTAAAGACATATTAAAAACCTATGAAGAAGAGCTACCTTCTGGCTCAAAACCAAGAGAATATTGGACACTCCTTACAGACTTTCTGCTGCTAAATCCAGACATTTTAAAACCTGCTAATGTGTAAATTGTCAATATATCACTGAAAAGTTGTGTATTTATTCAAAGAATTGTACGTTATAGACCAGATCACATATAGTCATACTGTAACCTCAAATGTCATGCATGCCTGAAGGTTTTATTGTGTTATATTGTTATGCAATGAAAATCCTTAATAATTTTTTTTTTAAAAAAGTCCCAAACCTGGGCGTCGCATCAGATCCACACCGCCAGCAGCTCGATGGCGAGCGCGAATAAGAGCGGGGACAGTGGGCACCCCTGCCTGGTGCCCCTCCTCACATCTGACAGTACTCCATTAACCCATACCTGGGCCCAGGTGCACGTATAAAGTACCCTAACATATACCATAGAGATTTTAGGCCTCAGACTCCATAATGTTGTGACATTCCATTGCACCACGAGGGTAAACTCATATTTTCATATTTCAGGTACAATAAAGTTTGAATTTGTTTCGTGGCCGGGGACAGTGGCCTTCACAAACTGCTCTGAATAAAAATTGTACTAATTCAACGTTGTACCTAGCTGTCTTAGCAGAATTGCGCATGATATAACAATATTTGTTCCAGCACAGGCGGCGTACATGAGAAGCTTTATGGCTGTTGTGTTCCTGGTCAGCGCTTCAGTGTTTTGCCTGAAGCCCCGAACATTCTTCCATCGTTCATGGTTGCACATCCCTGCGCGTGCACACTACAAAAACCCCACCTACTGACTTAGTCAGTTATTAACTGACGGTTATAATATTTAGGTTGCTCGTGTACTCATCCGCATTTGGAAAAGAGCACCATTTTGCGTGGACCTCATTGCTCTACAACGTACAGCTAGAATACGTAGGCCTTCGCACTATTTTCTTCAAAACACACCCTTGATATTTCAGTAGGTCAGTTAATATCATCAAGACCAAATTGGCAGCCGTGTGGAATTTGCCTGACAGAATGACTCATCGAGCAGAATTTGTGAGGAATTTCAGTTTCTTTCTTGCTAGGCTGGACGAATCTCTCCAGTACCCGAAAAACCAGTCCAAAGCGGTTACCTGACACGAAATTCCTTTCTAAAACGTTATCTCCTCCCTCCCCCAGCATTCCTTGAAGAGCGCTCATAAACCTGCTCGGCAAGTTTTGCTTTGGGGCTCTGCAATGTAAGGCGTACTTTGTGCTTATTTCCGTGAACGTGTGAAGATCTGAACGTTTTCATACAAATTAACTGTAAAATACGATGAAGATTTGTTAGTAGCATTGCAGCCCATTGGCGGTTTGGCTTAATTCAACCTATTTTGTATTATTACACTTCACTGAAAACTCCCGGGCAAAGCCAGTAGGTATGGCCTCGGAAAGCAGGTGCGATGATTGAATTTTTTTTCAATTTTTTTATTGCAAGCATGTGACAAAAAGGAAAAAAAGAAAACTTGCAGCAGTCTAAACGTGGCAGCCACATGTTAGCAATAAAAATGCTAAATAAAAAGATTACCCATTGTAGGAAATTAAGTTTTTGATTGAGGGGGAGGGGGAGACCATTTTCAGGCAACAACCACAAATCCCTGTCAGGGTGAACCTCAAAGGTCACTAAATTAACCTGTGCTTGACCCTCTGGTCGCTTGTCACTAAAGCAATCAGACTTAACTTAGAGGCCATGTGTAAATTATTTATGCAGCACACAAACAGTAATAAAGTGGAAACATAAAACAAGAAAAATCCCACACCAATTTAGAAAAATAGGGTAAAATGTATTTAAAAAGTTGAGACAAAAATGACAAAAATCCAAACAGTAGAACTGAAGATATGCACTTTCAAAGTTTTAAGTAAGAATAGCACCTAAAAGCACAAAGCGCTACTCACAGGCATCTGGTCGTGCTAGACCAGGAGAAAGTCACAAGTTCGGGCCGACCGCGACGGAGAGTGAGCCAGATACAGAGAGCAGGTTAGTCCCGCTGAAAAAGTTATGTTCTCAAAGTCTGGTGTGAAGAGTCCATTTCACAGTGGAGGATGCCGCGAGGAGAGTGTCACAGAGGGTTGTGGCTGTAGCGTGAAGAGCAGGCCGGGCGTCATGGACAGTAGTCACTGTAATGCAAAGGTCCTATCGGGCATCACAGAGGGTCGTTGCTGGAGCTTCGCATCAGTGGTCACCGCGGACTGTCGTGGCTGTAGCTTGAAATGCAGAACTCGTATTGCCAGTTGTCGCTGTCGGTCACTGTAGCGTGAAGAGTCGGGTTCACTGGAGCTCCCTGTTGGCAGTCGTCACAGGTGGCAAGATCTCGGCATGAACGGCCAGTTCCCGGTCATGCAGAGCCCAAAACTTCAGGATTTCTCCCTTTTCTTCAGAGGAGTGTACTCTGATGCCAGTCAAGGGTCCAGGACCTGGGGAAGCACTTCTTGGAGATCAGGATTTACTCTACTCTAGCACAGGCCAGCAGGGCTCAGGCAGGTCCAGTTGCACCAGGTTAGCAGGACAGTTGCAGGTAGGCCTCTGAAGCTTGTTGTGTTGCTGTAGCTCAAATCTGGAGGTCAGCCGGCTGACCCTTGGAGTCAGCCAGGTTAGCCTAGGATGAAGGGAGCAGGTCTAGTCTTCCTTCTCAGAGAGCAGAGCAGGCCTCAAGCAGCAGGACAGTCCTCTGGCAGCAGGGGAATTCTTTTTCTGTAATGTCTACAGGGTCAGGAGTGTAGTAAAGGGTGGGTCCTAGGGTCCTATTTTTACACCTGGTGCCAGCTTTGAAGTGGGATAAATGTCTAGACTTCCCCCCACATCTGGTTCTGGAATTCCTGTCCTCCCTGCCCAGGCTCCAAGGAGTTTAGAGTGACAAAGGGCCAGTGGGAAGTTCTATGTGAGTGTGCTGAGCCAGCGCCTTTGAAATGTAAGTTAGGCATGGAACTGCTCCACTCCACACATCCAGGTAGGACTGCCGATTCTGCTAACATTAAGTCCTCCTTTGTTTCAAGGGCTAGGAGGAATACACAAAGGCCAACTACTATGCTAATTACAGTCATCTGACCCAGGACACAGGCTGCACTCACCAAATGGTTAGGACAAGAAAATGAAACTGTCTAAAAGCATTTTTAGAATTGTAACTTAAAATCTGACTTTACCATCAAAGAGGGTTTTAAATAAAAATTATTTTGAGTGTAAACATGATATTCCAACTGATCCCAATTAAAAGTTATCACTTCTTAAATCTAATAAGGTAACCCAATGTTATCCTATGGGAGAGGTATGCCTCAAAGTAGTGAAATATGAATTTGGGAGTTTTTCACCACCAGGACATGTAAAACATAAAAGTACATGTCCAACTTTTTAAATACACTGCATCCTGCCATATGGGCTGTTTAGTGACTACCTTGGGGGTGACGTATATGTATTTAACCCCTTCCATGCTCATGACGAGCTCAGCTCGTCATGCTGCGCAGTGCTCGTGTGCGCATGACGAGCTGAGCTCGTCATGAACCCGTCCGCTTAATGAAACGCCTCGCACAGGGCGAAAATCGGCCGCGCATGGAATGGGTTAAAAAGGGAGGTTTCGATCTGGCAAAAGGTTTTTTTTTCCAGGTTGACCTGGCAGTTTAAAACTGCACACACACTGCAGTGGCAGGCCTGAGACATGTTTTAACACAAAAATGCTGCAAGCCCGCTAGTAGCATTTAATTTACAGACGTTTCAGCAGAACGCCTTTCTCAATGTTGGCCTACATTGAGAAAGGCGTTTGCTGAATCGCGTCTGTTTGCACCTTCTATCCATTAAAAGCTGGATAACCCTCTCCCGTGAGTGCTGACCATTTATCTATTGGAGCAATTACATTATCCGCAACTTCACTCTCACACAGACGAGCACCCGCCCTAGAGTGCAGAGGCGAAAACCTGGAGCTTTCATATATAGTAGGTAGTTATAGTTAGGACCTAGTTTCCATAGGAAAAGCGTTTTTTCTTTTGCCAATATCTTTGGCGCAGTTTGATGAATCTTCGCAAAATTTTCTTGAAAGTTTCGGGGTGATTCGTCAAGCGGGGGCTGAGAAAAAAGGGGGGTCCCAAAACGCGTTTTCTCCATGTTAATTTCCATAGGAAACTTTAGACAAAGCTACAGCCCGAACTGCTGAACAGAATTACGCGAAATTTGGCAAAAAGATAGGTCTTGGTTCAGAAAGCGTTCTTTTTTTTAAATGGTGTAAATCCGTTCAGTAGTTCCTGAGAAATTCAAAAATAAATAAATATCGATATCTGGTGATCGCGGTAGATTCGCGAACATTCCCGATCACGAGCTTCATTTTGATTGGCTGTCAACACTCCAAACCAAGAAGTGTTGGCAGCCATCTTGTGACTCGGTAAAACCAAGTCACAAGAAAAAAGGGAAGAACATTTTTTTTTTAAAAAGAAAAGGGGGCAGGAGAGAAATACCCTGACCCCCTAAGCCTGGTCAGGGGGTCCCACAGGGACCCCCAGGGCCCAAAAAAGCATTTTTATTTTATTTTTTCGGCCGAAGTCACGTTGGGTGCGCAAATCCCGCCGAGAAAATTAAAAAAACAAAGCGCAGTGTCCCGCGCTTCATTTTAATGAGCCCCCTGGGTGGGCCAGGTCCCGGGGGCATTTCTGTATGTTTATGCGGGGGCCCTGCGGAGGCCCCCGCAGCCCCGGGGACCGCCACCTGCCCGGGGCTTTATTATTAAAAAAACAAAGCGTAGGGGGCTCCTGCCCCCTCACACAGCCCCGGGGTCCACCACCTCCCTGGGGCTTTAATTAACAAATGCTGGGGGCACGTGGCCCCCCCGCAGCCCCGGGGACCACTACCTCCCTGGTGCTCTGCTTAAAATAAAGTAGTGTGGGGGAGCTCGAGCCCCCCACATGCCCCGGGGACCACCACCCCCGGGGCACTAATTAAAAGAAGCTGGGGGTCTGTTGCGGCCCCCTGGCCCCGGGGACCACCACCTCCCCTGGGGCTTTGCATACATTGGGAGGGGGGCCTCCTGGAGCCCTCCTTGGCCCTGGGGACCGCCACCCCCCAGGGCCGGCTCCAGCAATGTCCCAGGGTGCACACCCCGGGACATTGCAGTTTGCAATGGCAGGGCGGGAGCACTGCTCCGGTCCTGTCATTGCAAACTTCTGCTTTGATTCATGGAAGCGAGAGCAGGAAACCTGCTCTCGCTTCCACGAAGCAAAGCAGAATTGCTTTTGGGCAAAGGGAGCTGCATGTCAGCAGCTCCCTTTGCCCAAAAGCAATGCCGGCTCCCACAGGATGCGGGGAGCTGGCAGGGACCGCGGGGGCATTGGGGCTCCCCTCGCTGTCCCCAATGTGATAGCATGCCCCAGGGGATGGGGTCCCCAGGGGGATACCGAATAATGGAAGTGGGGCGTTTTTTTTTTCTTTCGATTTTGGAGTCGCGACCCCATCGCAGCTCTCAGCGCGGCCCCCGTGTAACATCGTGTTGGATTCACGGATCCACCTCAAATAAATAATTTAATAGTATATAATTTAGAAGGTAGTGTTGCAAATGTGAACTTGCTTTATAGAGGTAGTGTGATTGAAGTTAATAATAAGATTAACTTTGATAGAGTTAGTAAAAATATATAAAATTAAAAATTAAAAGTTAAACCTGAAAAGTGTATTGTGTTGTAGTATATTGAATTCATGCTTTTGCAGATTCGCGACGGGTGCACGAATCCACAAAAATTAAAAAAGAGTATGTATGTTTAAAAAAAATTAGATTTACTATTGTGTTATAGGGTGGCTCTAAAAAGAGCCCTTGTTTTTATTATGAGTTTGTTTTAGCTACATGTAAGTGCAGATGCACAGCTTTAGGTTGTTGAGAAAGACTCTGTTCCCTTGATCTGTGAAGTGTACTCCATCACTTCTGTAGATGTCATCCATATCAAAACGTAGATTGTTGTTATAGATGAGCCCATCCTATGGTCTCTGAGGTAAGCAGAAACAGCTTTTTGACATTCTTTCTAGCTTTCTCAATCTGTGGACAGAATTGATTTGACCACTTCCATTTCTGTCTTTGGCATATATTAGAGTATACAAAGACAGTAAAAGCAACATCAATTGTGCAAAGGTATCCTTCAAGAGCATTTCCAGTCCTACTCCAGTCAATGTGCCTAGGTCATTGCCACCACAGTGCACAATCATGAGGTCAGGGGGTTTGAGATGCAAAAAGGTTTTAACGAAAGGCATCAATTGGTGCCACTTTAATCCACTCTGTGCAATCCATTTAATATCCACATTTTGCAAAGCTAGATCTTTGTCAATACCTCTGTGTTCAGCATACCTTTTGCACCAGAAAACATAGCTGTGCCCTACAATCCATACTGTAAGCATCTTGAAGGGATGTCTGGAAGTAATTAGAAAATGTCTGTAGCTGAGGTAGTCAGTTGGTAGAATGAGAGGTATCTAAAATGGTGGACAAGATGCTGTTTTTTAAAAAGTAGATAACTGATTGGCTGTTCATGAACATTGTACACTCAAAAATAGGATGCATGTTACTTTCTTAAAACAGCATGTTTCTTATTGGTTATTAAAAAATGTTTGAAAGGTACAGTAGATAGGATAAGGTAATATTTGCCAAAAGTCAACCACACCTGCTATTTCCATTTGTAAGCTTGTGTGCTGAACTTGAAAATATGGTGAACTTGTGACCTGCCAGTTCAGTTGAATTTTGCAGAAACGGTTACTATGGAAACTGGGATTAAGCAGAATGGGGGAAGGGTTGAAACGTAACTGTGGTTTTAAAATATTAAATTGTAATTTATATATAAGTGATATGTTATTAAAGTAAGATTTCCCAAATCAGTACTATGTTTAGAAATGGTGTGTTCTTAAAAAATAATGCTAGTATTATTAGTAATAGGTTTTTGAACTCCCGTATGGATTCTCGGCTCCATCGCGATGCTGCACCGCGGTGGAATCGCAACTCCAGAAAATTACAGAACCAGTTTAGGCACTTTTAGAACACAGTTGGAAAGGGTTAATATGTCTAACCAATAGAAATGTGTTTTACAATTTGAAATAATGTAGGAAGCAATGTGATTTGTTTCTTACATTTATTTGTGTGGAGAAAGAGAGGGAAAGTTTGCCATTACTGGTTTTACCTTGTTGAGAGTGGTGCATTACATTGATTGTGTGCATAAGAAAATCTTTTATGAGTTTCTGATATTTTATATTCTACAATACTATTTGGAAGGTGAGTTATAAATTTGTGAGGTGTATTATGTATTAGCTTTATTTTCAAACTTTAAAAAGTACTCAAGAACTGTGATGTTTGAAATATATTATTAAATGTAGAGATGTGTCTTGTAGATGTCTCTACTTGTATATGTATTCTCATATGCCTTATACATTTGAAGATCCAAGATATATAACAAAGAGGTGTTGTTGCTTTTTATGTGGCTAGGCTCAACACTGTGAGTAGTAGTAGAATGGTGAAGCTGCAGCACAAAAGTGAGGTTTAAAAGATGTTGACATAAGGTATTAGTGATTATGCTACTTTTTATAAGTCTCTAGAGAGGTACATGAAATATGCCACATAATCTTTGGTGTTTGCTCGAAATGGGAAGTGTAGTCTGTCAAGTTTTAAGATGTGGATGGTCTTGTGACTGAGGTATGTCTCTACTTGCACATGTATTATGATACGTGTTATGCATCTGAAGATGATAGACATATAAAACACAGGTATACATCTATCTGTATATTTCTTTTATATATGATGCTGCTAGCAAAAGGTACAGACATATGCATGCATGCTTTCAGGAAGATGGTGAGACTTACTGCAGAGACATGTGAAGGGTTGCTGCTTTGTTTTTGGCTATGCTCAATACCTGAGTAGTAGTAGAATGGTGAAGCAGCAGCACAAAAGTGATGTTTAAGATATGTTGGGTGAGAAATTAGTGATTATGATACTTTGTAAGAGTCTGTGGAAAAGTTCACTTGAAGTGCACCGCATAAATCTAGGTTTCTGTTTGAAATGTGAAGTGCAGTCTGTCAAGTTTTAAGGTCTTCATGGTGTTGTGATTGAGGTATGTGTGTACTTGTACATGTATTGTGATATGTGTTATGCATCTGAAGATGCTAGACATATAAAACACAGGTATACATTTATTTGTATGTTTCTTTGATATGTGATGGTACTAGCAAAAGGAACAGACGTATCCATGCATGCTTTCAGGAAGATTGTGAGACGTACAGCTGAGACATGTGATGGGTTGCTGTTTTATATTTGGCTAGGCCCAACACCCTAAGTAGTCATAGAATGGTGAAGCTGCAGTACAAAAGTGAGGTTTAAGGCATGTTAGGAGATGGATTAGAGATTAGGCTAATTTGTAAGAGTCTGTGGAAAGCTACACTTCAAATATACCGCATAATTTTCAGTGTCTGCTTGAAATGTGAAGTGCAGTCTGTCAAGTTTTAAGATGTGGATGGTCTTGTGATTGAGGTATGTCTCTACTTGCACATGTATTCTGATACATGAAGTCCTTAAAACTTGACAGACTGCACTTCACATTTCAAACGGACACCTAGATTTATTCAGCGCATTTCAAGTGAATTTTACTAGAGACTCCTACAGAGTAACATAATCACTAATTCCTCACCCAACATATCCTAAACATTACTTTTCTGCTGCTGCTGCTTTACCATTCTACTACTAGTTAGGTATTGAGCATAGGCAAAAACAAAGCAGCAACCCTTCACATGTCTCTGCTGTAAGTTTCACCATTTTCCTGAAACCATGCATGCATGTGTCTGTACCTTTTGCTAGTGCCACCATATATAAAAGAAGCATACAAATAGATGTATACTTGTGTTTTACACATGTAGCATCTTCAGATGGATAACACATATCAGAATACATGAGTAAGTGGAGACATATCTACATAGACACCTACATTTATGCGGCGTACAAACATATGCATGCATGCTTTCAGGAATATGGTGAGACTTACAGCATAGACATGTGATGGTTTGTTGCTTTATATTTGGCTAGGCCCATCACCCTAAGTAGTTGCAGAATGGTGAAGCTGCAGTACAAAAGTAAGTTTTAAGACATGTTAGGAGATGGATTAGGGATTAGGCTACTTTGTATGAGTCTGTGGAAAGGTACATTTGAAGTACGCCACATAAATGTAGGTGTCTAAGTAGATATATTTCTACTTACTCATGTTTTCTGATATGTGTTATCCATCTGAAGATGCTACATTTGTAAAACACAAGTATACATCTATGTGTATGCTTCTTTTATATATGGTGGCACTAGCAATAGGTACAGACACATGCATGCATGCTTTTTGGAATATGGTTAGACTTACGGCAGAGACATGTGATTGGTTGCTGCTTTATATTTAGCTAGGCCCAACACCCTAAGTAGTTGTAGAATGGTGAAGCTGCAGCACAAAAGTGAGGTTTAAGACATGTTGGCAGAGGGATTAGTGATTAGGCTACTTTCTATGAGTCTGGGGTAAGTTTAAAGTCTGCATGGCCTTGTGATTGATGTATGTCTGTAGTTGCACATTTATTCTCATATGTGCTATGCATCTGAAGATACTAGATGTATAAAACACAGGTATACCTCTATTTGTAAGTTTCTTTTATATATGATAGTACTAGTAAAAGGTACAGACACATGCATACATACTTTCAGGAATATGGTGAGAATTAGAACAGACTCGTGAAGGTTTGCTGCTTTATATTTGGGTACGCTCAACACCTTGAGTAGTCGCAGAATGGTGAAGCTGCAGCAGAAAAGTGAGGTTAAAGACATGTTGGCAGATGGTTTAGGGATTAGAGTACTTTGTATGAGTCTATGAAAAAACACAGGTATAGAACTATTTGTAAATTTGTTTTATATATGGTGTCACTAGCAAAAGGTACAGACACATGTATGGATGCTTTCAGGAATATGGTGAGACTTACAACAGAGACATGTGAAGGGTTGCTGTTTTATATTTGGGTAAGCCCAACACTTTAAGTGTTATTTTGAATTGGGAACACCAGTCTGTGAACTTTAAGAGTCTTTATGGTGTTGTGAATTACGTATGTGTCTACTTATATATCCATTGTCTGATGTATTATACATTTGACCCTGATTGGTTTGGGTAGTAGTAGAGAAATCCTTTAGCTCTGTTCTGTCATTCTGTTGCAGAGGTTGTGATGTCTTCTAAATGAAGGAATTGTGCAGTGTCTGACATAGCTTTGCAATGCAATTGAAAGTAATTGTTTATTTATAGATGAGAATATTTGTATATAATTATTTTAATAATATAAAATTATTTTTAGAACCTATTTAAACTTTTCTTTTTTTCAGATATTCAGCATTTTTAGTAAGAAAGATTGAGTATGGCAAGAAAAGATCAAAAGAAAAGACAAGAAAAAACAGTACTATTTAAAGGAGAGAGAAAAGCAGAAATTAGATGAAGTTCAAAATGTGACATTGAAGAAAAAGACTTCTGGTAAGAGAACTAAAGAGTTTGTTAAAACACTTTTAAAGAATGTAAAGAATTTTCAAAATATGGAAAAGAGAAAGGAAAGTTCTACGAGCAATCAGAAGGAAACAAAAAAAGAACATATTAATAGAAAATCATGTTATGGGAAAACAGTCCATGTTGAAAGGAGGCTGAAAGAATATAAAGACATTAGGAAGAGAATGTATAAAAGTAGAGTACTACAACATTTATTGAAAAATTGTAAAAAATATAAAAAGAGATCATCAGCTTACAAGGAAAAGCAACAGATTGAAAGTGTAGTAGAAAAAGCTTTTGAATTTAAACAAAAATTATTTATATTGTATTGAAGAGAATGAAAACATTGAATAAAACAATGCACTTTATGAAGGAGAAAAGCAAAAGAAAAAGACTGGTTAATAGAAGTAACTTTTGCAAAACTTTTTCTGGTGAATGGAAGCACACTTCTAGTACTGAGCCTTTTTTAATGAAGAAAGCTATTTTCAACAAAATACATTAGTTCATGGAGTTGATACCAGTGGTCGTTGTTATGAGATAAAAGATGGTTGTCCAATTGAAAAAGAAAAGATGGTTCCTAGAAATGTGGAAGAAGTAATAACTGAAGAAGTTCAAGGGAGACGTACACAAGCTCCAGTGTATAAGTGGGATTGTAGTAGTATTTGTAGAATTTGACAGGAATCTATCGATATATTACGATTTTTCTTACGAGATTATGCAAAACAAAGTGTTAAACAGAAGATTAAGATGTTGCAAGGACTAGATCCTTGTAAAGTGAGAAAATATACTAAGTTGCAGGGCCATTCTCTGGCTTGTCTTTCTAGGAAAGTGTGTCAAAGTACTTTTTATCATTTAAGAATGTTAGCAGTACATCACTCAGAAATGCAGAAGTTAGTAAGGAGATTGTATTACGTAAAAAGTCCTACATTATCTTTAAGTGAAATGAGCACAGCTCTTTTGCATGGTTCACTATCTGATGTAAAAAAAAATTGTGATGATATACAGTTTAGTTTCTTTGGTTCACAAGAGGAGTGTAGAGAAAGTGAGAGCTTGATAAGTTGAAGAACAGGTGGAAGATATTAGTACTGAGAAGTTTGCAGAAGAAATTACAAAGTTTAAGATACTTTCATGTGAGAAACCAAACTATGTTTGCATTTGTTGTCGACGTACTCACTATAGAAGTCAAACTAGGAATGTTGATGTGTATTTAAAAAGTGAAAAGGAAAACAATGATAAGTGGGAGCAATTTGGTATTATTTGTTGGTGGAAGGTCGTTTTGAATTGGGTACTGATCAACGTATTTGTAAATATTGTTACAACAAATTAGAAGAGAACAAAATGCCAGCTAGAGCAGTACATAACAACTTAGAGTTGGTAGCTATTCCTCCAGAACTGACAGATTTAAATACATATGAGTCAATTCTTATTCAATCTGTGCACCCGTTTCAGGCTGTAGTTCGTATGGAGCCTAAAACTGGTAAGCTGCCTCCAACAGATTTACATAGAGGTCTGAAAGGAAGAGTTGTGTACTTACCTTTAGATTTTAAGAAAAATATTGAAACTGTTGGTATAGAGAGAGAGAAAGTGAGCCTGTAGTTATTCTAGTTAATGGTGTACCAACAAAGAGTCGGAAAATATGGCAAGAGTTAGTAGATGTCAGAAAACTTCAAAAGGCTACATTATATCTTGTACAGAACAATATTTATTATAAAACTGTAAATGTGGAAGAACAGGAAATATGTTTAGAAGATGAAACAGAAATTTCAACTGGCCAAATAGAAAAAGTGGACAAGTCCAGGGGTGAAGAAATTTACGAACATTACAGTATACATCCTCTACATTCAAAAGAAGTGATTGGAAACACTATTGAATTATTTCAAATGAAGAAAGCAAAGGGAACTCCCATGAGTGTATGGGAAAAAAGTTTAGAAGCCCGTTGTTTTCCACAGCTGTTCCCCACTGGAGAAGGTGGACGATATGATGAATGAGCAGTACAGATTCCAGCTTCAGAATACCACTCAACAAGATTGTACTCAGAAGATTCAAGATTTCGACAGTGCATTCCATATATATTTCATCTTCTGTTTGAAAGTGACTTGTCTGGACTTTCATATGCAGTGAACCACATATTAAAAACAGGAGTTCATCTTACACATGTTTCTGCAAAGGAATTAATGGACAAAGTTCAACAAAGAGACGATCATTTAGAATCTCAGTTAATAATTTGATGGCATGTCAACGTGGTACCAATGAATATTGGTATTGTCACTGAGAACTTAAAAGTATGTTAAGAAACGTAGGTACCCCTGTCATGTGGTTTGTGGCCTCCTGGTCTGCCTTGCTACATTGACTTAGGCCTGGCTGCCATGATGCCTTTTTCCGCACGTTACTTTGTGCCGTTGTTTTTCCCGCCTCTGCTTCTGCTCGGCTATTTTAGCACTGTCTGCATTTCTGTCTTTCACCTTTTCTCCTGTACCCTTTTCGGCTACGTCTGCACACCATGTACAAGGTCGAAAAACAACGTCCCTTGTTCCTGCTGATTTGGCCAGTCCCTCGCACTTAAACATAACACTATGTACAGCTGCCCTGGAGAAATTCGTGTGCTTTTAATATTGTGATTTTCACTGTTAGACACACTTGGAGACAAACCTTTCCAGAGAGAAGAGCTGTGCTTGTCTGATGATGTAAACCTTACATCTAGATATTGAGGTATGGGGTTCGCTCGACAAAGCCCAGAGGTCTTCTGTTTTTATAATAAACTAGCAACTAGCACGGGGAGGGTGGTATTGTCATTTAGCCATATATCCACTGCTTTATGAAATGCTTTCCCCGTTTGTATTCTATGGAGTTGTAACTATGCTGCTTATATTATCCTTATGCATTATGCTGATAGTACTGGCACGTGTACTGTATCTTAGAGCACGGTAGTTGAAATAAACATTTTAAACTATACAGTGTCTCTTCTTACGCGCGTTGTGGACAGGTATGAGTGAGTTATGAAAGGGCGTTCTTGCTACTGTGTGTCCTGAGAGAGAGATACCGTGTTCTGGGTTGTCTAATCATTGGTAGCATTGTTGCTAATGAGACGCTACAGATAGTCGGGTTGGGGTTTTAGGTGCTAAGGTTTATGGTTGGCTCACCACCATATTCCGAGGTCCTATTATCCTGTGCATAGCTCTGTGTATGTGCAGAATCCCTACAACATGGCACCCAACGTGGGGCTGCTTATCTGCGAGACGCTTGAGTAGTATTTGTGCTTGTCCACAACTCCCTTCACAGACGCTTCCAGAAGCATGTGTGACGTTGATACCTCCTATATTGACGTTTTTATAGGTTCTTTCAAGCTTGAAGTAGTTAAAAGGTTTTCTAAATAATACCCTCTATTGTGCTGCCTTATATTAGGTTGTCAAAATTTTTTAGCCTAATATGGCTGTTCAAATTGCGGCACATAGCCGTGCAGCGCTCCGGGCTCACCTAACAGTGTATGGAGTGCCTGACGCGGGTGTCGATTTGATCTTTGTGGTACAAGCAGATCCAGCTTTCCACTTTGAGGTGTTTTACTCATGGATCACTTTTCCTGCGGTGCATGGGGCTGATAATTTGTTCCATGAATATACGGCCACCGCAGTTCCTAATCACTATAGACCATATAGGAATCTTGAAGTACCGCTCACGGCTTGGCAACACCGTGTTTGGTTTGATGGCGCCCTCCCCCAACTGGTTACCGCGGTTCGTTTAGGCCCCTTATCAATTGAAGGGGCCATTTGGCCTGTTTTGGCCGGGTATACCCCACATCCACGTTATATGACGCTGCCGCTAGCTGACCTGCGTAATTTGCATTCGTCTTTAATACGAGTGCATAGAGCTTTAGTACAGTATGTTACAGGCAACATCCAGGGAGTCCCACCTGGAGTTGCAGCCCATCCAGCTGGAGCAGGCGGTATAACCATAAGTCCTGTCACGGTTAATTCGGTGATGGGCAAGCACCCACAAAATAAGGATGATTTTCCTTATTGGCTTGCAGAAAAATTTGACCAGCTGGAGGCAGTTTTTCCAAATACATCTCCTGTGGAAAAACATAGGATTTTGACGAATAGTTTGCCAAAAGACTTAGTCCCCGAGTTGGCAGAATGCAACAACTGGGGTAGGGTATTCGCCGCAGTATATGCGAAGTGTTTCGGCACTCCTTCCATGACGGTTCTCCCTCTGTGATTAAACGAGTGCAGGATGAACATGGCCCTGAAGCGGCTGTGGAATTAGGGATGAGACTAGTGGGAGTGTTCGACGTAGTAGCTGATTTGATCCTTGCGAATGTCAAGGGCGATGCAGTTAACTTTCAAGTAGCTAATGCTTTGGCTTTAGTCCCAGATCTGGACAAGCCGCGCGAATTACCGAAAATTATTGCACAGGCTTACAAAACTATTGGCCGATATAGCCTGGGAGTTAAGCCTTTTTCTAAATCGCAAACACAATCACAACAACAACCAAAACCTCAGTCTGAGAAAGATGAGAAACCAGTTTTTACTAAAAAGAGCTGGAGGTTAAAAAACCGGGTAAGCAACAGAAGAAGCTGGGGTCGCGAGGCGCATCCCTGGTTTCCGTCTCTTCTGAATGCACATATGATTTGCGTGATAGGGCGAGAATTAAATCTCCAGAGAGATTTCAAGTCCCTGATTCGCGTTCTCCTCGTTCTTCACAGGCACCAACAACTTCGCAGGCTGGTGGAGGAGATCGCCAGGATAGAGGAAGGGGTCGAGAGGCTCCACAGGGTTGAGACCAACCTCGACAACAGGTCAGAGGGAAAGCAGAAGAATTTCAATGTTCTCGCCCACAGTTTCAGAAGAAGAAAGTTGCCGCTGTAACAGCGAGATATGCCACAGATGGTGAGAACGAGACTCCTGAATTGGACGTGGGCAGTGACACTCCTAGACAGCGCCGCGGAAGTTACCATAGTGCGGGAGGCGCTACGTCCTCATGTGGAGGCAACAGCAACTGAAACATTCATTGCTGTCGAGACAGCAGATACCAGAGTGGCACCCCCTGACAGACTATATAATATTGTCATTCAAATTAAAGGTGACATACAGCGTGTTATTAAAGGGATTTTTTGGGAAAATCTGACTTCTTCGTACGACATTTTGTTAGCGGAGGCGGATTGGCCGCCCCCATTCGTACTTGCTGCGCGTAAAGGGGAGGAAGTAATCCTTCCGAGCTTTTCTCGCCATGTCCCCAAGGACAAAGCGGAGGCTCTTGCAGCTGAATGGGCTGTGTCCCTGGCTCCAGCGTTATCACCGCAACCACGTGGGCTGGGATGAAGATTCACCACCCCATGAAATACCTTTGCGGTCGTTGCCACAGCCACAACCCCAATATCCCATCAAACGGGAAGCAAAAGGCCCCGTTTCCGAAATTCTGACTCAGTTAGAATATCAGGGAGTAATTGAAACATGCGTATCACCAATGAATAATCCCCTATTCGCGGTTTCTAAACCCGATGGATCGTACCGCTTGGTTTTGGATTACCGACATTTGAACTCACATTGTCGGACCTTTGCGATGCAAAACACACATAGTTCTGCGCTAGTAGACAGTCTTGTTCGTAAAAAATATAAAACTACACTTGACTTATCCAATGGATTCTACACGCACAACTTGGCCCCGGAGAGTAGCCAATGGAGCGCTTTACCTCCGGTGGTAAATTATTCAAATTCCGGCGTTTACCTATGGGCTACAAGAACAGTCCAGGCGTATTCGCTGCCCGTGTTGTCTCTTTGTTAGACGGCATAGACCCAGATGCGTGTTCGTACGTCGACGATATCTATCTGACAGACGACGAGTTATTCCCGCATCTTTCCCGAGTGGACCGCATTATTCTCGAATTTGCGGTTTTAGGTTATAAGTGTAACTTTGCCAAATCACACATTGCTGAATTTACCGAGTTGTTTCTGGGCTATGAGCTCAACAATGAAGGTAAGGGCTTAGCCCCCCATTTCCTAGAGAAATGTGCACTTTTGTGCCCTCCGACCACTCTGAAGAAACTTCAGTCTTTACTGGGTTTTCTGAACTTTGGGCGTACTTACATTCCCGAATATGCCCAGCGTATCAAGCCACTGTATGCCTTGATACAACCTAGCTTTTCGAAGTCATGCTGGCTTCCGGAGCATTCTTCCATTCTGCAGTCTTTGCAGACAGACCTACTAGAATCTAAATTCTTGTTGACTCGTAACAACCACACAAACCTGGTGATTAGAATCATTCCAGGGGCAGTGGGTTTCACGTACTTGACCTTTAACGAAGGTGACACAGTACCGATTGCATACAAGTCACATCTTTACACTTCTGCAGAAATGCGCTTTTCCTCTGTGGAGAAAGTTTTGACTGCAGTGCAGATGGTGATTCTGAAGGAACGCGCACTGGCACAGGGAAACGCATTTTGGTGGTAACACCCTATCCTGCCCTAGAGGCAGTGACGAAAGCAAGTGTTCCAAACTCTAAAGCTTTGCACCCCGTTGGATACAATGGGCAACATCTTTGACGTCTCCGGATGTCACTTTTATCTTTGATTCTTCTCTTCAGACTCAGGAGTTTTTGCAGTATGAATTCGTTCATCCTCCTCCTCTGTCTTTGCTACCGCTTGAGGAATACGAATGTGTTATCTATACCGATGGTTCGGCACAGCCGGCCACGGGTTCCAAGCATGCTTATTCAGCAGCATGTGCGATTGTTGCAGGTTCCTTTGTGAACGGAAAGTTCAAATCAACTGTAGTGCATACTCAGGCACTGGGAGACAGTACTGCACAATTGGCCGAGCTGCGCGCATTGGTGCTAGCACTTGAGTTCGCTAATCTGGATGTGACCACTCTTATTGTATGCAATTCTTACTACTGTCTCCAGTCTTACAATGAGAATCTATTCTTTTGGTCACAAAATGACTATAGAGATGCAAAAGGCAGCACAATCAAGCATAAAATGCTTTGGGTTCGAGTGGCAGATCTACAACAACGTCTGCCTCTCACACAGGTGGTACACACTCTTGGCCACCAGCGTGTGGGCGCACACGCTGTTGGTAACGGTTTGGCAGACGAAGCTGCCAAATCAACAGTAGCCACGTGCTCAGTCGCAGCAGTTACCAGATCCATGTCTAAAATAGATACTGATATTCTAGCAGCTATTGCTGCGACAAAGGAAGGTGCTAATTCCCCTAGGGGGTTCCCTTCAAAATACTCTTATCAATTAGGTCCCGAACAGGCTCCTTTCGTAAGAATTCCAGACGTTGGGGATCGGCTGATTCCCAACGCGGACCGCAGACTTTCCTTGATAACTGCAGCACACGAAGGTATGGCTTCGGCTCATGCTGGGGTGTCTGCGACTGTTTCCATCTTGCAGCAGCGTTACTGGTGGCGTGGTTTATACAAACAAACCCATACTTATGTGCTTTCTTGTGACGTTTGTCAGCAGATTAAGCCTTCCACGGTTACACGGCCACCACAGACCCCGCTCTGCATTTCTAACAGACCTTTTGGGTGTGTTTACCTGGATCACTGCGGTCCATTCTCTTCAGACACTGCATATAAATATATCTTAGTTGCAGTGGATTCGTGCACACGTTTCATCTGGGTTTGGCCACAACGAAGTGCTGACGCTCGAAATGTCATAAGGGATTTGCGTATCTTTGTGGGAATTTTCGCCTGTGGCACCTTCCATTCTGACCAAGGTCCAGCGTTTGCCTCTAAGGCTTACAAGGACGCAATGGGTTCACTGGGGGTGCGGGTGAAATTTTCGTCACCGTATCGGCCTGAGGGCAATTCGATTGTTGAACGAATGAACCGTGACTTAAAGCAATCCTTGACAGCTAGAGTCTTAGGTACTGGCAGGAACTGGCTGGCCCACTTGTATACCGTACAACGTGCACTTAATAATCTCCCTAGAAGACCTCTGGGTGGGCGGACCCCATACGAAATGCTCTTTGGCATAAGAATGTTTGTGCCTGACCTTGATGGTCTAGACATGGCGGCGCAATCCACCATCTTTGATGTAGATAACCATTCTACTATGTTACAGGACTTACAAGAAGCCCGAGACAAACTTGCAATCGCACATTTACCTTCAGCCACAGACGCTGCACTGCAGATTCCGGTTGCCGGCTGGCTTCCGAAGATTGGAGATCTGGTTCGAGAGAAGGTGGAGAACAAAAAAGAATTTGGCCCCTCTTATCGTGCACTGGTTCCAGTCCTTGGCCTGAAGGGAACTCGTACAGTCATCTTACCACCACTTCCTGGTCGCAAAGAGAACAGATACATCTCAGTGGAAAATGTCAAGCTACAACATCTGGCCGATCCTGAATAGTGTTACACCAGCGGTCTCTTGTCCTGTCATTTGCCGGACAAATGTTCGTGGCCCTCCTGCCCGAACGGTCACTGATGTTGCTCTTGAGATGGTTGATTTGCCTGATCACTTGCACGACTACCCGGATTCCCCTACAACGAGGAGACCGAGTATACCTACCCCTGCAACTGAGTCCGTGGCTCATTTACCAACAATGCCACTGAACCCAACATGTTATTCTTTTGACTCGGATTCCACTACATCCCTTGTCCCATCCAAATTCAGTGTTCTTGTGTCCTGGTTCAGAGACAATTTATTGATCCCCCCATGGACATACATCTGGTTGGTACTTTTCCTGATTTTTTTGTTCATGTCTATTGGCTTTGTCACCGTGTTTTTTCTGCTCATCAATGGACACTATTTGCCAGAACGCTCTGTGGTGAACTCTGTCGCTGGAACTTTGGCTCCACATTCTTCGTCTCACATCATGAAGCGAGGCCACACATTTGTGAACATTTCGGCTTTTCCAGTCGCTGATGGCATCGTATGGGATGCGGTAAACTTCCAAATTCATGGACCTCTGTTGTTGATATTGTACAAGATGATGTTTCTGTGTTATATCATGGTCAAAATCAATTGCGTTCAGTAATGCAGTTTGCATGGACTTTGCAGACACTTAAAATGGGGAAGGTTCCTTGGCAATTTTTGAACACATCTGCCAAATTCTTACCTTTTAATTTAACTGAGAAACAGCGGTTCATGTCCATGAAAGATGCAGCATACACTCTGTTACATATCGAAAAAATAGAGCCCTTACCATTCTCTGTTGCAGAATTGGATTCTGATTTGTGGCTAGTACACGGGGTTATCGCTTTGCCTTTTTCATTGTTTGAATTTAGTTCGTGCATGAAGCATTATCCTGTAGGCCAGTTTCCAGCCTTTGGGCAGTGCCTTCCTGCATGAACTTTGGTCCCTGCCTTTCATGTTTAAATGCCTTAGAGAAGGAAGGGAGGTTTTTCTCACGGGGAGTCATGCGATTCAACTGTGGGTCATTCCCTTGTTTGCAAACACATTCAATTGCACGGGGCTTGTAACGTTTCGGCTCCGAATCTTGCTTGTGTATTAAAGGGCATTCCTGCTCCTGCTATTTCTCCTACTTTCACTGTGCTTGCAAATGGTAGCTATCTGCTTTTGAATAACCAAGACTGCTGTGGCATGCTGGCCGGCATACCCTATATTGTTACAGTTTCACACAGGGTTGTCTGCTGCAAAAATGTGCTTTTTCCTCCCCGCACGACATCGTAGATAGTTCCGTTTGGCCCTCCATTCCTACTCTGAGGGCGGATTTCAATAAATTGAGCAGAATAAAGGCACTATTATTGAATCAGGAGGTTATGCTCACATCCGCCCGGGAGACATTCATTCTCCAGGTGGCGAGTACCCACAGTGAAATACAGGCCCTTTGAACACTAACCTCCCACAGCATTTCGGTGAACTGATTCACCGTGTTTTTAATGCATCTCGCACTGAGGGTCTGGTGCACTTTTTAAAGTTGTGGGCTCTGGCCTTGTGACCTCTTTTTCAGACTATTTTTGGTGTAATACCAGCTTTTATTCATTCTATTTTTTCCAGCGTCTTTGGTGGCTTTCCGTTGATCCTCACCTTAGCGGCTGGTATACTGCTTTTGGTCTGTTTACTACGCAATGGCTTCACCTTCTCGACCCAGGTCGTCTCCAGATGCTCCGTGAGCGCATACTCGCTGGTTTCGGCATCCTGCCATTGGCGACGCTCAGTGTGTCCTATAGACTTTCTTTTCGCTTTGCGTATTTCACTTGCGTGCAACCTGTGATGTCTTGCATCAGATGTCCTTTCTCGTGGTCCTTGAATTATTGCCTCTCCAATACGTCTCTGTCTCGACCGGATTTTGTCCTGCTGGTGGGTCCCTTAGAGGCCCATGAACGGGACTGTTCCGGTGCTGGCTATATGGCGTGTGCGGCTGCACTGGGGATTTTGGCACAATGGGATATCTGGGCGGCTGCTCAGAATCTCCTACAGCAAAGTTATATTGAGTACCACGCAAGTTGTCCCGCAATGCTGTTCGCTGCTCCCTCTTGCGAGGAACATGACTGCAGCTTTGATTTACTGGACTGGATGGCGTCGCTTTTTTCCAACGATTCCAATGATGTCCTCTTGGAAGGTGTGGCGTTTTTCTGCACTTACACTCTGTTGGATTGACGGGGCCTTCGCTTTCTGTGACCTGCCTCGCTGGATTTTTTTTTAACCTCTGCCATTGTTTTTTCGTCTCCCCTTCGTTGTCCTTCCTGGGGACCGCTCCACAATGGACGTTTCTGTTCTGCTCCATCTATTGGACCTGTGTCATCTTCTTGGACGATGGACTGCCCAGGGGAGGGTGTCGTGTGGTTTGTGGCCTCCTGGTCTGCCTTGCTACATTGACTTAGGCCTGCCTGCCATGATGCCTTTTTGCGCACGTTACTTTGTGCCGTTGTTTTTCCCGCCTCTGCTTCTGCTCGGCTATTTTAGCATTGTCTGCATTTCTGTCTTTCACCTTTTCTCCTGTTCCCTTTTGGGCTACGTCTGCACACCATGTACAAGGTCGAAAAACAACGTCCCTTGTTCCTGCTGATTTGGCCAGTCCCTCGCACTTAGACATAACACTATGTACAGCTGCCCTGGAGAAATTCGTGTGCTTTTAATATTGTGATTTTCACTGTTAGACACACTTGGAGACAAACCTTTCCAGAGAGAAGAGCTGTGCTTGTCTGATGATGTAAACCTTACATCTAGATATTGAGGTATGGGGTTCGCTCGACAAAGCCCAGAGGTCTTCTGTTTTTATAATAAACTAGCAACTAGCACGGGGAGGGTGGTATTGTCATTTAGCCATATATCCACTGCTTTATGAAATGCTTTCCCCGTTTGTAGTCTATGGAGTTGTAACTATGCTGCTTATATTATCCTTATGCATTATGCTGATAGTACTGGCACGTGTACTGTATCTTAGAGCACGGTAGTTGAAATAAACATTTTAAACTATACAGTGTCTCTTCTTACGCGCGTTGTGGACAGGTATGAGTGAGTTATGAAAGGGTGTTCTTGCTACTGCGAGTCCTGAGAGAGAGATACCGTGTTCTGGGTTATCTAATCATTGGTAGCATTGTTGCTAATGAGACGCTACAGCTAGTCGGGTTGGGGTTTTAGGTGCTAAGGTTTATGGTTGGCTCACCACCATATTCCGATGTCCTATTATCCTGTGCATAGCTCTGTGTATGTGCAGAATCCCTACAACACCCCTACGTGGTTTGTAACACTTAGCTGTTCTGAATATGCGTGGGACGATTTACTTGAATTTCTACGACAAGCAAATTCAAATGTAAAAACATTGAATTGAAGACAGCTGGAGAACTGTGTTCCTTGGATCCTGTAAATGTGTGCAGATATTTTAACCGTAGATTTCAAGCTATGATGTCTTTTATCTGCAATAAAATAATCCACCTCTTGGAGAAGTTACTGATTTCTTTTGGAGAAAGGAGTACCAAGCCAGAGGTGCTCGTCATACACACATGCTATTATGGATCAAGAATGCACCAACATTTGGAACTGATACTGATGAAACTGTTTTGTCTTTCATTGAAGAGTATGTAACCTGTGCCATTCCAAAAAAAGGAGGAGAAAACAGCTTGAGACAACAAGTTTTACGGTTTCAAAGTCATCGATGTGGAAAATATTGTCGATGAAAATACAAGTCAAAGGAAAAAATTTTAACAAAATGTCGTTTTGGATTCCCACGTCCAATAATTTCAAAAGGAAGAGTCAATAGTTTTATGTCAGCAGCACTGTTCCCATTAAGGTGCGCGCGCGCGCGCACACCTCTCTTAACGTGAGCGCGCACTGCCGTATGTGCAGCGCGCACACACACAGGACATCCCGCGAGAGAGTTGCGCCGCTACTTTAAAAAAGTGAGCGGTGTGAAAATCAGTCACTTCCTGGATGCGGTATGCCGGAGGAGGACTCGGGAGTGCAGGTAAGGCTGGCTTTGGGGCTTGGGGGCTTGCTGCTGTTGGCACTTGCGGGGCAGATTGTGTGCTTTTGTTTAAGTATTCATGGTAATCACAGCCCCTTCACGAGCTGTGATTAACATGAATACTTAAACAAAAGCCCACAATCTTCCTCGCATCAGCGCTTTACTAACTAAAGAGCACAACAAGTTTAAAAACACAGCGTGTACTTTCAGAAAGTACACGCTGTGTTTTTAAACTTGCTCTACTCTTTTGTTAGTAAAGCGCTGCGCAGAGAGATTGTGGGCTTTTGTTTAGTATTCATGTTAATCACAGCTCGTGAAGGGGCTGTGATTAACATGAATACTGAAACAAAGCCCACATTCTTCCCAGCACCGCGCTTTACAAACAAAGAGTAGAGCAAGTTTAAAAACACAGCGTGTACTTTTGAAAGTACACGTTGTGTTTTTAAACTTGCTGTGCTCTTTAGTTAGTAAACATAGCTGCCAAGGTTTCAGATTGCTTAGTGTGACATTTTCATCATTTAAGTGTAATTATGAGTGACGCATATTTTCACGAATTGACTGCTGCACTCGGTCATATCAGGACATAACCAAACATTTCATTCAAAGTGTTATGTCCACATATCCATCTTTTGTCCGCCACGGTGCCATTTGAAAAATCATTGAAAGCATGAGGACTTGTTATTTCCCCAATGTATAATGTATTTTGCCCGGTCTAATCCATAGTGTTGCCTTATGTTATGTGGGTGTTGATGCGTTTGGTGTAGACTGTTCGGATGGAAGAAAAAGACTGATGGACTTCACTTTGGGTGGCAGTAGATAAGTACCGGATTGAGTAGGTACCTGTAGTGAACTTGGAGAACTGGTGAATCTGTTTGGTCTGGAGGATAGACCACATTTAAATTTTGCATTGGCATGAAGATAATCGGCCTTTAATTTATTGTGGCTCTGTCCAGTAAAAGCTTTATCAATGAGAACTTTCAGGGTTTTGCAAGCCTGGGCTGGAAGTGTGAGAAGTTGTTTAGGAGTGAGGTGATGTGGGTTCTCTTTGTTTAGGGGAGTTAAACTGTGTTGTTTTGGAATTTCAGCAGTCAAATGACCAATTTCTTTAATGGACTCTTGAGAAAAACAAAATGAAGGTGGCTATGCCTGGTGTGTGCACATCCATCAGTTGTATTGGGCAGTGCTATCTATAACTAATTTCATAAATAATACACATTTAAGTTCTTCGTAGTGGTGCTCATGTGGTGACAGCACCCAGACACCTTGGGTGCACTTTGCCGTACTGCAAAGTAGTCCAGACTATTCATATACAAACAATGGCACCGAAGCACACACACTGCACTGCAGTTTCTTTCTGGTCCTTGATAAGAAAGTCCAATTTAGTCATAGATGATGATAAATTCTTACTTTTTAATTCATAGACAGGTTCCCTACATGCTATTGTCCAACAAGAAGCAGCCGACACGTGTTTCGTCTACCTGGACTTTTTCAAGGCCAAATGTGTATCCGATCACTACAATGCCATACGTAAGTCGTCAACCTGAGAAGTTCAGTTCCCAATGCGTGATTGTTTGGTGAACAGTAGTGTCCAGACAGAGCCCCCAATTTGTAATCAAACAAGTGTCAGTATCCAAAGGGGCAGCCGTCCCGCCGTGATTCAATATAGAATGACGCTGTCTCAATGGGACCGTGGTTTAAGCCACAGGACCATGATAGGCCTGCTTAGGAACGTCAACGGTCCCCGTACGCGAGAACGAGAAGCAGTAATGGCACTAGGATGTGCATGTAAATCATAGTGCTGTTTGTGCTTGTTGGTTGTGATTTGCCATCGAGATTCTACTCCAGTGCCCCCCCTTCTCAGAAAGCGTTCTGCTGGACAACTTCAAGCACAACTGGTTCCAGTGAAGTCTGTCACCCTGTGGGAAAGCATAGGCTGCCAGGATACCTGGAAATGTTCCTGCCACAGCAGGATTCCCTCAGATCAGTTGGGATCAGTATAAAAGATCACTGGTTTAAATACAGAAAAATGAGACTGCTAAAAGGTTGGACCGGAACAATTGCAGAGTATCAACTCTTATTGCCACAAAATAATAACAACACTCACTGAAAATTACTGAGTGTATAGATACTGAAGCGTGACGCTTTTGCACTGCAATAACATGATCAGCAACCTTTGCACAGAATGGACTTTAGGAGAATCATATTTTATTTGTGTTTTACTAAAAAAAGGCTTTTTGAATAAAAAGGATTAATCAATAAAATAAGTAGCTTTATGTAATGTTCCTCGCTCCCAGCTGAAACGCATTGTATGTTGTAAAGGGTATGCCAGAAGGGTTTTTGGATTAGTAGGTTGAACAGCGGAGGGCCTATATTCTTAGTTAACTATTTTTTGTATGTTAGCAAAGTGTAAACATAGATGAAGACACTCAAAAACACGTTTGAGCGTAAGCAAAGACTCCCATTTCCTGCTGCCAGTGCTGGATTTTGCCTTGCATGTCCAGGCCTTGCAAGTCATGGATGCCCACAACATACTGAGGGTTACAATTATGCAAGAGGGGGGGTGGCATTATCCCAGGGTTAGGCATCATCGTGCCATAGATGCCTGGAGCTGCCACCATTATGCTTGAGCTAGTTTTATTCAAATGGTAGGCACCATCATACCATGGATTCCCTCAACTTGCAAAGAATTATCAACATTATGCCAGCGCCGGCTTTATACTGGAAATGCGCCAGTCACACACATTCAGGCATGCGCACACATACTCTGGCACATGCACTCTCACTAACTGTATTAAATGTAGTTACTCTGCGAGGCTGCAGTGCGTGTGGTGCAAGCTGCAGCCCCTCTCCCTCGTGGTACCTACAGCATAGCAGGAGGTATGGGGTCGAAAATGCAGAGCTTGAATTCTAGCTAGCCACTTTGTGGTTTGAGACGTATAGTGGTTGGCTGTTATTTAGGCATCTATTTTAGTATTTGAGGAACTCCCTTGAATAGGCCGCCCTACTGTGCCTTGTTCTGTGTTTTATTTAAACTTATCTGCAAGTAAAACATGATTGAAGGTTATTCCTCTTGATGCTGATTTTTAAATTTAAGGCTGAATTTTTTTTATTTACTGTTCAAAAACACCCTTAAGTTCTTACAATCAAAAGCTATGTTACTCTTCCGCTCGGGTGGTCTGTCGCAGGTTTTCTGCCATTGCAATGAATGGAAATGCAGCTCTTTGATAGTTAATAGCTCACTGTTCTATATTAGGATTTAAACTTATAAACTGCAAGTAACAAAAGGGACTGTCTGACAGAAGCAGTAATGCCCTGACCTATTTACATTGCATGAAATTTGTGATCTGCACGATTCACCAGCTTCTTTACATCAGGCATTTTAACTTCCTCTGCTACTTTATGATGAGTCAACTTCCACTAGACAAAACTCAGATCTCTCTGCAGCAGGTCCATCAATCTTCAGAGTTATCTTGACATTTTTATGATTGCCTGAAAATTGCTAGAAAGTCTTTATCATATTTTTTGCATGCCACTGCATCATCTTCAGGTGGGATCTTTTGATGGATTGTGTGCTGCTCAGTCCTCTTTGTGAATTTCCTTGTTCACCCACCTCAACCATTTGCGCAGTTTGAATGCCAGGGAAAAGCTGCATCACAGAAGGTGTAACACAAAATACAGATTTATAGACCAGTTTAAGATAATGGATGCTAATAATGAAGCACATGGGCACGTGCCTGTTTGGTCAAGACTGGAATCCCAGGTAATTTTTTGGTCATTTTTCCTATTGGGGTCTCTAGACCGGTCCCATTCATAGTTTGTAACTCTTCGAGCGTTTGCTGATGATCTTGTCTTCAATTGCAGGCTTCCAGTCTGTAGGGTTTTTGGATTTGAGTGGTCAGGTGCGAGTACCCACAAAGACAAGGTAATTCTGTTTACGTTCCTCGTTGGGTTGGGGGTTGCTGGGTAAATAGATTCACAATCTGAACCCCTTTTCTTTTGCAGGTTTGTGAGACCGTACTACGAATACAATTGCACAGGCAGACGTGAGTACAGGCAGAACAAACAGGTAATTGTTTGGTAGAGTTAAACTGGTGCATCTTCTGTTGCAGGTTTCGCAGACAGTACCCCGCACATTTAAACGGGCGTACGTGAGTACAAGCAGAACAGGTAATTGTTTGGTAGAGTTAAAATGTGGTGCATCTTGTACATTGTAGTATGATATACTTGCCCATGTTTTCTTCTGTTGCAGGTTTCACAGACAGAAAGAACCCCACACATTTAAACGGGTGTGCGTGAGTTCAAGCAGAACAGATAATTGTTTGGTAGAGTTAAACTGTGGTGCATCTTGTACATTGTAGTATAATATACTTACCCATGTTTTCTTCTGTTGCAGGTTTTGCAGATAGTACCCCACACATTTAAACGGGCATACGTGAGTACAAGCAGAACATGTAATTGTTTGATAGAGTTAAACTGTGGTGCATCTTGTACATTGTAGTATTATATACTTACCCATGTTTTCTTCTGTTGCAGGTTTTGCAGATAGTACCCCACACATTTAAACGGGCGTACGTGAGTACAAGCAGAACAGGTAATTACTCAGTAGCTTTCACATCAAATTGTAAATATGTTATGTAATTTTGTAACTTATTGTGTATATGTGATATTGTATAGGCTCTCAACATTTCCCCACCCAATGAACAGTGCTCCAGTTAAGAATATTTAGTAAAATCTTATGATTGTATTACCGTTGGAGTCTTGTGCTTTTCTAAACCTGAAGTGTACTTGCCTGTGTAACCAATTCATGTCATGGCGTGTTTATCCAATTTGCAAACCGACCTTAAGACCCTTAACGGGGCGCTGTATGTGTGAAAATGCACCATCTTTTCACTTTTTTAAGTAAACGTTTGGAGTGACATTTGGCGCTGCACACGCGCGCAGTCTGGTTCCTGGCGCACATAGCCATGGTTGCAGCGCCATTACCCATGCACTCATAAAATCACCCAGGCACTACCCATGCACTCCTCCAATCACCCAGGCACTACCCCTGCCCTCATGCAATCACCCAGGCACTACCTATGCACTCCTCCAATCACCCAGGCACTACTCCTGCATTCATACAATCACCCAGGCACCACCCTTGCACTCATGCAATCACCCAGGCACTAGCTATGCACTCCTTCAATCACCCAGGCACTACCCATGCACTCATGCAATTACTCAGGCACTACCCATGCACTCATCTATGCACTCAAGCACTACCCATGCACTCCTCTAATCACCCAGGCACTACTCATGAAATTATGCAATCACTCAGACACTATCCATGCACTCATCCATGCACTCAGGCACTACCTCTGCACTCATGCAATCACTCAGGCAGTACACATGCACTCCTCCAATCACCCAGGCACTACCCATGCACTCATGCAATCACCCAGGCACTACTCATACACTACTCCAATCACCCAGGCACTACCCATGCACTTCTCCAATCACCCAGGCACTACCCATGCACTCACTAAATCACTCAGGCACTACTGTTGCACTCATATATTCACCCAGGCATTATCCATGCACTTCTCCAATCACCGAGGCACTACCCCTGCACTCATGCAATCACCCAGGCACTACCCATGCACTCCTCCAATCACCCAGGCACTACTCATGAAATTATGCAATCACTCAGACACTATCCATGCACTCATCCATGCACTCAGGCACTACCTCTGCACTCATGCAATCACTCAGGCAGTACACATGCACTCCTCCAATCACCCAGGCACTACCCATGCACTCATGCAATCACCCAGGCACTACTCATACACTACTCCAATCACCCAGGCACTACCCATGCACTTCTCCAATCACCCAGGCACTACCCATGCACTCACTAAATCACTCAGGCACTACTGTTGCACTCATATATTCACCCAGGCATTATCCATGCACTTCTCCAATCACCGAGGCACTACCCCTGCACTCATGCAATCACCCAGGCACTACGCATGCACTCATTCAATAACTCAGGCACTACTGTTGCACACATCCATTCACCCAGGCACTACTCATGCACTCAGGCACTACCTATGCAGTCATCCATTTCCTCAAACACTATCCATGCACTCATCTATGCACTCAGGTACTACTCATGCACTGCTACAATCAGCCACTACCCCTGCACTCATGCAATCAGCCAGACACTACCCATGCACTTATCCATTCAGTCAGGCACTACCTGTACACTCCTCCAATCACCCAGGCACTACCCATGCACTCATACAATCACTCAAGCACCACTGTTACACTCATCCATTCACCCAGGCAGTACCCATGCACTCATCTATGCACTCAGGCACTACCCATGCACTCATACAATCACCCAGGCACTACCCATGCACTCATCCATGCACTCAGGCACTACCCCTGCACTCATGCAATCACCCAAGCCTTACCCATGCAGTCCTCCAATCACCCAGGCACTACCCATGCACTCCTCTAATCACACAGGCACTACTCATGAAGTCATGCAATCACTCAGGCACTACCCATGCACTCATCCATGCACTCAGGCACTACCTCTGCACTCATGCAATCACTCAGGCAGTACACATGCACTCCTCCAATCACCCAGGTACTACCCATGCACTCATACAAACACCTAGGCACTACCCATGCACTCATGCAATCAACCAGGCACTACTCATGCACTCCTCCAATCTCCCAGGCACTACCCATGCACTCCTCCAATCACCCAGGCACTACCCATGCACTCCTTAAATCACTCAGGCACTACTGTTGCACTTATTTATTCACCCAGACACTACTCATGCACTCATCTATGCACTAAGGCACTACTGTTGCACTCAACTATTCACCCAGGCATTATCCATGCACTTCTCCAATCACCGTGGCACTACCCCTGCACTCATGCAATCACCCAGGCACTACGCATGCGCTCATTCAATAACCCAGGCACTACCCATGCACTCCTCCATGCACCCAGCCACTACTCATGCACTCTTCCAATCAGCCAGACACTATCCATGCACTCCTCCAATCACCCAGGTACTACTCCTGTACTCATGCAATCACCCAGGCGCTACCTATGCACTCATCCAATAACCCAGGCACTACCCCTGCACTCATGCAATCACCCAGGCACTACCCATGCACTGTTTCAATCACTCAGGCACTACCCATGCACTCCTCCAATCACCAAGGCACTACCCATGCACTCATACAATCACCCAGGCACTACTCATGCACTCATTTATTCACCGAGACACTACTCATGCACTCATCTATGTACTCAGGCAGTACTGTTGCACTCAACTATTCACCCAGGCATTATCCATGCACTTCTCCAATCACCAAGGCACTACCCCTGCACTCATGCAATCACCAAGGCACTACGCATGCACTCATTCAATAACTCAGGCACTACTGTTGCACTCATCCATTCACCCAGGCACTACTCATGCACTCATCTATGCACTCAGGCACTACCTATGCACTCATCTATTCCCTAAACCACTATCCATGCACTCATCTATGCACTCAGGTACTACTCATGCACTGCTACAATCAGCCACTACCCTTGTACTTCATACAATCAGCCAGGCACTAACCATGCACTTATCCATTCAGTCAGGCACTACCTGTACACTCCTCCAATCACACAGGCACTACCCATGCACTCATGCAATCACTCAAGCACTACTGTTACACTCATCCATTCACCTAGGCAGTACCCATGCACTCATCTATGCACTCAGGCACTACCCATGACTCATACAATCACCCAGGCACTACCCATGCACTCATCCATTACCCCTGCACTCATGCAATCACCCAAGCATTGCCCTTGCAGTCCTCCAATCACCCAGGCACTACCCATGCACTCCTCTAATCACCCCGGCACTACCCCTGCACTCATGCAATCACACAGGCACTACCCATGCACCCCTCCAATTACCCAGGCACTACTCATGAAGTCATGCAATCACTCAGCCACTACCCATGCACTCATCCATGCACTCCGGCACTACCTCAGCACTCATACAATCACTCAGGCAGTACACATGCACTCATGCAATCACTCAAGCACTACTGTTACACTCATCCATTCATCCAGGCAGTACCCATGCACTCATCTATATACTCAGGCACTACCCATGCACTCATACAATCACCCAGCCACTACCCATGCTCTCACACAATCACCCAGGCACAACCCATGCACTCATGCAATCACCCAGGCACTACTCATGCACTCCTCCAATCCCCCAGGCACTACCCATGCACTCCTGCAATCACCCAGGCACTAACCATGCACTCCTTAAATCACTCAGGCACTACTGTTGCACTCATTTATTCACCCAGACACTACTCATGCACTCATCTATGCACTCAGGCACTACTGTTGCACTCAACTATTCACCCAGGCATTATCCATGCACTCCTCCAATCACCCAGGCACTACCCATGCACTCCTCCAATCACCCAGGCACTACTCATGAAGTCATGCAATCACTCAGGCACTATCCATGCACTCATCCATACACTCAGGCACTACCTCTGCACTCATGCAATCACTCAGGCAGTATACATGCACTACTCCAATCCCCAGGCACTACCCATGCACTCATGCAATCACCCAGGCACTACTCATGCACTCCTCCAATCACCCAGGCACTACCCATGCACTCCTCCAATCACCCAGGCACTACCCATGCACTCCTTAAATCACTCAGGCACTACTGTTGCACTCATTTATTCACCCAGATACTACTCATGCACTCATCTATGCACTCAGGCACTACTGTTGCACTCAACTATTCACCCATGCATTATCCATGCACTCCTCCAATCACCCAGGCACTACCCATGCACTCATGCAATCACTCAAGCACTACTGTTACACTAATCCATTTACCCAGGCAGTACCCATGCACTCATCTATGTACTCAGGCACCACCCATGCACTCATACAATCACCCAGGCACTACCCATGCACTCATGCAAACACCCATGCACTACTCATGCACTCGTCGAATCACCCAGGCACTACCCATGCACTCCTCCAATCACCCAGGCACTACCTATGCACTCATGCAATCACTCAAGCACTACTGTTACACTCATCCATTCACCCAGGCAGTTCCCATGCAGTCATCTATGCACTCAGGCACTACCCATGCACTCCTTCAATCACCCAGGCAATACCCCTGCACTCATGCAATCACACAGGCACTAC
Source organism: Calotriton arnoldi (assembly GCA_963921515.1). NCBI lineage: Eukaryota > Metazoa > Chordata > Amphibia > Caudata > Salamandridae > Calotriton > Calotriton arnoldi. The sequence goes on along the minus strand of CAWUFW010015369.1, from coordinate 13,195 downwards.
CCATGCACTCCTCCAATCACCCAGGCACCACCGCAGCACTCATGCAATCACACAGGCACTACCCATGCACTCCTCCAATCACCCAGGCACTACCCATGCACTCATGCAATTACTCAGGCACTACCCCTGCACTCATGCAATCACTTGGGCAGTACACATGCACTCCTCCAATCACCCAGGCACTACCCATGCACTGATATGTTCACTCAGGCACTACCCATGCACTCATCCATGCACTCAGGCACTACCCCTGTACTCATGCAATCACCCAAGCACTACCCACACAGTCCTCAAATTATGCAGGCACTACCCAGCACTCATGCAACCACCCTGGTACTACCCACACACTCCTCATATCACCCAGGCACTACCCATGCACTCCTCCATGCATGACTTTCATAGTTAGAAATTAGCATTTAAAAAACCTTTGAAATTCACTGAAAAAAACATAGGTTTAAGGGACGTTATAGTTAGCTGGACATTTCACTCGCATGCAAAACCAGAGAAATTCGGCCGTTATAGTTAGTTGAGCTAACTATAACTCGCGCCCCCGCATTGCACTGCTGATGACGTCACATATTACATCACTCATGACATGGTCAGTGACATCACTGATGACATCTCAAATGACATCAATGAAAAATGCGCGATGACATCAGTGCATTTAAATACTGCCCATACGTGTTGCAGCGACAGGCTACTGCCGTTTTTTTAACTTGATGTTAAAGGCACAGTCCTTTTTATCAGCAAACACTCGTGGACAATAAAGTTATTGCACCTTGAAGCAGCAGTCTTTTCTTTATATGTGTTTAAAATACACATTCTTTACTGGCAGCATGTTCGCAGATTTCATTGTGGAATTTTCTTGGTATAATTCATTACAATATTGGCAGGCAATCTTCATTATGACGATAATCAGTTCAGACTTGCAAATTATATTTCCAAAATTAAGACGAATGTCTAGTCTTTGCCTGCCCCATTTCTCTGCGCTTGCTTCATACCTTCTTTAAAAGATGCTGAAATTATTCGAAAAGCAGGTGCTTCTTAATGTTGATTTCCATACTACTCGCGGTAACACCGCAAGTCCCGGCTCCGAGTTCACTGGATGTTGAGGCTCCCTAGCCCATGCAAAGTAATTCTCTGGGGCTCGACAATCTTCAATAATAATCCTTGGTGTGGCTTTGCTGCGAGCTTCCTGAACGCCGGTGGTGCAGGTCAGAGGCAAATACCACGCACGCCTCTTAAGTATCAAAAAACACTCCCCTTCAATTCAAAAGGAGCCTGCACTCGAGATATGGAGAAAATCTTTTAGTCAGCAGCACTTGCTTCAAAAGCAGGAACACGTTTCGGCTGTCTTTTCAGCCTTTGTCAACCTGAAAAATGCGCGATGACATCAGTGCATTTAAATACTGCCCACACGTGTTGCAGCGACAGTCTACTGCTGTGTTTTTGAACTTGATGTTAAAGGCACAGTCCTTTTATCAGCAAACACTCGTGGACAATAAAGTTATTGCACCTTGAAGCAGCAGTCTTTTTCTTTATAGGTGTTTAAAATACACATTCTTTACTGGCAGCATGTTTGCATATTTCATTGTGGAGTTTTCTTGGTATAATTCATTACAATATTGGCAGGCAATCTTCATTATGATGATAATCAATGCAGACTTGCAAATTATATTTCCAAATTTAAGACGAATGTCTAGTCTTTGCCTGCCCCATTTCTCTGCGCTTGCTTCATACCTTCTTTAAAAGCTGCTGAAATGATTCCAAAAGCAGGTGCTTCTTAATGTTGATTTCCATGCTACTCGCGGTAACACCGCAAGTCCCGGCTCTGAGTTCACTGGATGTTGGGGCTCCCTAGCCCATGCAAAGTAATTCTCTGGGGCTCGACAATCTTCAATAATAATCCTTGGTGTGGCTTTGTTGCGAGCTTCCTGAACGCCGGTGGTGCAGGTCAGAGGCGAATACCACGCATGCCTCTTAAGTATCAAAAAACACACCCCTTAAATTCAAAAGGAGCCTGCACTAGAGATATGGAGAAAATCTTTTATTCAGCAACACTTGCTTCAAAAGCAGGAACGCGTTTCGGCTGTCTTTACAGCCTTTGTCAACCTGAAAAATGTGCGATGACATCAGTGCATTTAAATACTGCCCACACGTGTTGCAGCGACAGGCTACTGCTGTTTTTTTAACTTGATGTTAAAGGCACAGTCCTTTTTATCAGCAAACACTCGTGGACAATAAAGTTATTGCACCTTGAAGCAGCAGTCTTTTCTTTATAGGTGTTTAAAATACACATTCTTTACTGGCAGCATGTTCGCAGATTTCATTGTGGAATTTTCTTGGTATAATTCATTACAATATTGGCTGGCAATCTTCATTATGACGATATATAAGAAACATAGGGGCCAGATGTATCAAGCCTTTTACCGGTCGCAAATGGGCAAATTCGCAGAATCGGCCTGTTTCCGAACTGTAAAAAGCCTTTTGGGATGTATCATCCCAAAAGGCATTAGCAAAATAGGGAATCGCAATTTTTGCGATTACCTATTTTGAAAATGCATTTAGGGAATCGCAATTTGCGATTCCCTAAATGCAATGCAGGAAGCATTTAAAAATTGCAACCTTGCTTTAAGGAATCGCAAATTACCACCAACTTCAAGTTGGTGGTAATTTGCAAATCCTCAGAAAAATGCACCAAATTGCATTTTTCTAAGTGCCATGTGGCACATACACATGCGCTTAGGGCATGTGTGCGCGCCACATGTGCACACATGACATTTTTGGTGGTGCATCAGGGTGGCCTTTTGGCACCCTTGAATTGCATTAGCAATTTGCGATTACCAATTTGGTAATCAAATTGCGAATGCCTTCCCATTCATTCCTATGGGCCTCTGGGCTCATAGGAATCAATGGGAAGGCATTCCTTAATAGCGAATCGCAAATTGCATTTCGCTATTAAGGAATATGTAGGAATCGCTATTTATTTTGCGAAACCTACATACACTGCATTTTGCGATTATATAATAGCGAATCGGTAAAATTCGCTATTATAGACTCGCAAAATGCAACATTGATACATCTGGCCCATAGCTACATATCTTTGTATGGCATTACACAGTGCTTAGATGAAAAGCATATATTGTCACATAGATACACACTGATGAGATAATCATTATTGAAATAGACAAAATGGTATACTAGCATTCAATGCATACTACTTCCTGTTGCATTATGATATAAGTCGGTGGTCGTAATGTTTGCACTATGCAGTGCATATTCCTACAGTGTCCCTTAGTCACTCAGTTCCAAGGCACTTTCTGTAAGTGTCAGTAATGTAAAGGCACGCAGAGTGCTGTCATCTACTTCTCCTGCTGGTCCGCAGTCGTCTTGTTCAGGTGCGGTTTCACAGACTTGCTTGCGTTGTCCTCTTCAGTCTATTTTTCCTGCAGGTGCAGGTCATCACCTTTCTTTAAGAATTCATTGTGTACTTCATTCAACAGCATCAGTTGGTGTCGCTGTCCCTGTGACACTTCATGATGGCATGTACAATAGGGAGCAATAGAGGGTTCTACAAATCAGGTTGCCCTCCACTCAAAACCAACCATATCAATAAAGACCTGATCTGCTGCTGGACTGCTATTTTCAAAAGCCCAAAAACCATGCTTGGCTACTATACTAATAGAATAGCTTCTGAAAAGCTATTCAAAATAGGGTTTTGCTGTCCAATTTTAAGAAAAATGTGTCTATCTCCCCTACTTGCATCCCCTTCTACAAGTGCCCAAATGAAAAAAGTTGAAAAAATGTGTGAAGGTTTGAAAGTACCTCAAGTAAACACCACCAAAGAAGCTGCTGGTAGGTACTCACCAGTATGCTCACGTCTTCATCATCGGTATCTTTCAAGACCAAAAATGAAATGTGTGAAAATAGTGTGAAACAAGGATACTCTGATAGTGTGTGAACAGAATGGACTGCACACGTAAATCATGTGCTACCCTATTATGACCCCATAGTGCAAAGCAAAGAAAAGAAAAAATATATATGTTTCGCTTCTCCAAGCTAAAAATGAGATAGGACCCACTGGCAATACTGCCAACTTTAATCAATGCCGTGGACCTACTCAGATTAAAAAACACACAATGTTGCAAACCACTTAAATTTAGGGAAGGCCAACATGTTTCATTGCCAAAGAAACTTACGGCAATTTTGTCAGGGCTCGGGGTCAGTCTTCACCACACTAGTATTCCTTTATGAGCCGGGTGGTTGCCCTCAATGCGCATACCGGCAACCCACCTCGTGGGGATGTGTATAATTTCTGCAATACGTATTTCACACCACCCTGGCGTGTATTCACGGTTGCTTCTTGTCAACCGGTACGCCTCCTGCTTCTGGTTCTGGGCGCGGAGTTCAGAGTTCATGGCATTCTCCTCAGGCATGTTTGATACCTTCATCTTGAAACACTGGGATGAGTGTTCCGCTATGCTGATCCTTTGTTTTCCCTGGAAAGCGTTCCTCATGTAGCACTGTTTCTTCTGTAAGTCTCTTGGCATCGGCAACAATAACACTGATCCCTACTCTTGTCTCTTCTCTGGTATCCTTAACCTGCATTTTATCTACGCTGCGCCCCTTGGGAATGTGGTTCAGTTAGGTAAGCCCCACCCTGCATATCTCCTTCAAATGTATTATTTCTCAAGAAAACAGTGATGTCCGCTCTGCCCCTAACAGAATGTGTAATTCTTCCTTTAGCCAGTCTTGTTAGCTGCATTGTGACAGTCCCTGAAGCATGTTACAATCCAGTGAGAGACTGTCTCCTTCTTTTAGTTATAAAGGGGTCAATATTTTTTTTTTCTTTGGCTTAAAACAGACCTGTGGTGTCCAGTGTAGTTCCAGGAGGGCCGATTCAAGGCCATAATTTCATTGCAACCATTATGTAAATTCTTCCATTTATTAAATGTATTTAAATGACTAATGATGATATTCTGAACATTTTAACATGTATTTAGCATCACTTTGACCCTATTTTTCCTAGGCAAATGAACGCCCCAAGATATTATCAGAGCCAAGTTATATTTAACATTTGTAAATATTAGCACTTTTGAGCTACTATGTTCTTGTTTGTACATTACTCGTAGTGTGTTATCCAATCATGGAATATTTAGGAACTCTAAATTAAAGCAATTAAATTATTGTTAAACTACTCTTCAAAATTACAAGCATTTATCATATACAATTTTCCTCTGGTCCGTAGTGCCTATTTAGAACAAGTTGCACTCCAGTGTGCATTTGCTTAACTTTAGGAAACTGTCCTCATTCAGTTCGGTGATAGCTAACACGACACAAGACTGTTTACACGTGTGTGGCTGTAAGCTTCCCTACATGAAGCATCTGCTGCAGACCAAGATAGAAGCAAAACTGCTGAAAAGAACACACATTTTTGAAAAGAGACTTTGAAAAGTTCTGACCAATTTTTTCTACAAATACTGCGTTTATCTTGCACTAGTGAGCTTGTGCATGTGACTCTCTCAAATCATTTAGATAAAGTCAATTTTATCAGTGGACTGCTAACAACTGGTGTAAAATAAGGACTGTCACAGTTGTTATGACTTCTTTGCAGAAGTTTATATAAAAAAAATGTTTAAAATGTCCTGTGACGCCAGTTTGCTACCAGCAGGGCTAGTGAGTGCTAAGAACAGAACTCCTCATGTGACATTTAAACCTGTTATTGTAAATTCACTTCCCCTGTCCCAGCTTAGTCCTCAGATGCATTTTGGAGTTTGACCAATTTCAAAGTCCCATCAGAGCTCTGCACGGCAAAAAGCGTGACTGAGAACTGAATATGCTTGGAAAGGTAGGATATAAACTTTGCTGTTTTTGGATTTCTGTGCAGGGCGATCTGTAGCACTCATTAACACCAGGAGTTTAGAATGCCAGTATGCGCCTAGAAATCCATAACTACTCTATTTTTTGCATAGCCATTAGGCTACACTGAAACTAAAACTTGCATTTTAATTTTGTCACAAAAATTCAAGAATATTGGTATTGTTAGAGCTCAAAATAGTCTTATTTTGTACACAACATATTTGCCCATTTAGACACAGAGAACTGAGTGTGCACTTTTCACACATTGAGAAAAATAATATAGAAAAAGTAACAGCACCGTAAAAGCTATTTCCTTACATTGTAGTGCATTATGAAAATAATGTGTTGCAAACTTTTATTGGAAATAGTTACATTGCTGATATTTAGAGTAGTGATATGAGACATTATAAAGATCATGAAAATGTAAAAACGAGTTTAGTAAAATGAATTATAATTAGGGCTCCTGGTTTTATGGAATTTCTTTTTTTTTACATTTCCGTCTGTATTTATCCATATTTATTTTTTGCTAATTTTATCTGTATTTATCCTTATTTATTTTGGTCTTTGTGAAAAAATGAAGCTGAAATTAGTATAGTTCCACATTTATTTAACTGATAAATATGCACTCATTCTTGAATGCCTGCCAGGTTTCAGTGCTGTGAACACCCGCTGAATTTAAATCAATGCACTTATATGAAAACATGCAAATTTCAGTATCAGCCTTGTGTATATCTACTGCTGTTAAAGCCTGTTTACTAAAATCCCTTTCTTTTTTAACCCCCTTTCCTATCAACCCACACAGCTATTGGCTTGGCAGTCGTGGCAGACTATGTAGAATTACTCAAAAAACAACCCAATTTCCATTTTTATCCATATATAAAAATAAATACAGACACGAAAATAAATGTTTTCTGTCTGTATTTATCTGTAAAAATCAGTAAAAACGGAAAACAGGGAGCCCTAATTATAATACTAATTTACATGTATGCATGTTGAGAAAAATTTGTTGTAGTATGCCATATTTAGCCATAGTCATTATTGAACAAAACTCACTTACAATTATGTTGCTGTTTCTTTTATATGAAATGTTTTATTTCTTTCTTAAGTTTAAGTCTAATGTGGATTTTATTTTATGCAAATCTACCAACTGCCTTTAAATGCATTTATTCATAACTCTTTCAAAACGTCTTTTGAAACTACGCACAAAAAGAATTGTCACCCCTAAGTAAGGAGGATCATTCATTTTTTTAAAGTCAAATATGATGTCCACGTAGGCTGTTGTTTGAGGGTCTTCATGCTGTAGTTTTACACTGTAATATGTATTTATTCAGAATTTAACTTTTATGCTCATATCTTTGTTGCTGCAAACATTATCCTTTACTGAAACATAGAAATTTTTGTTTTATCCTTTAGAAATAAAGAATTATTTTCCATCAAAATCACAAATGTGCTTCGAATGGTAGAAATAGTAAGATAATGTATAAAAAGGAAAGGAAGTCCTGCCTTTAATCTTGTTTTTTATCCAAAATAATTAAACAATATTTCTAAACTTTCAAGACTTGTGGTGTTTAATACAAATGTGAGGTTTTACTGGTCTGTGCCATTTCGTATTAACTGATAAACGTGTTGACACAGCTTGGCAAGAAGGAATGATAGTCTATTTACAGTCCTGCACATGGACTCATAAATCTTACTGAGGCACCATGTTTGAACTGAAAACTGCTGCAGCGTGTCCCAAGTCAAATGGGTATTTTTAAAGAGGAGAAAAGTGAACGAAATTGTGGTAGCTGCCATGGCGTGGGTGGATGGCATGCCATATTCCAACATTCGGCCTGATGAGAGGATGGGTAGGTGAGACTTCACTGAGCAACCGCTTTAACCTGAGTGACAGTTTTGCACCCTCTTGCCATGACCCAGGGGAAGCACCCCAGATATACTAGAGGTTGGATTACTAAAGTTAGGATCTAACAGATGGTACCACCCTACTAGAGGGATGGCCCCACTTTACATTTTCACTCAATTTCCTTTCTGGCCCTGAAGAAGGGACAAGGATCTCGGCCTGAGACCACTAGGGGCGCAAAACATGTTGACCCAATAAATAGACTACTATCACCACACATATCTACACCTGGCTTCTAAGGGACATCATAACCCTTCAGCATCCCTAACCTTCCGGTTTTTTATCTTTGACAGAGAAATCTACCAATTAAACTGACTTAGTACTGATATCCTATAGTCAATTTTACTTTTACTCATTACCTCACAAGCACTTCCTCACACACATCATACGGCAAGAAATAAAAAGATCCCCACAAAAGTGACCCTTCAGGGGACCCGTAGGGCATTGCAGTGCCGGCCCGACGAGGAGCAACCGCACTATAATGAAGCATGACATCTCTTGAGATGTGTGAGGGCAACAAGTAAGAGTCTCTCTGACTCTCTCTTCTAAACCCTAGACCAATCTTTCGATCCTTTAGGAACAGTGACCCCCATTTGTTGGTTTACATGCCGTATTCTGTGTCAACTGTTGTTTCTAGCTTTATACCCCTTATTAATCTCAGTTGTGCCTGTTTGCTGACTGGTGCTCAGAAAAGGGCGCAAGAACAGACTTTGTTCAATACCAGTTATTGGGTGGCGCTCAGCAGCTTGTTAAAGCTCACGTGCTGGTGTATACCATGTGCCCTGGTCCTGCAAATTAAATGCTACTAGTGGGTCTGCTTGTGCCACCGACAGACGTAGCCTTTCAAACCAGTCTCATGCCTGTGCATTGCAGCCTGCGTGTGCAATTTACTGCTACTTTGACTTGCCATTTAAAACTACTTGCCAAACCTTAAACTCCTCTTTTATTACATATAAGTCACCACTAAGGTAGGTGTTAGGTAGCTAATAAGACAGGGTGCTGTATAAATAAAAGGTGGGGCATGTACTTTTAAGTTTTACATGTCCACTTCTAGAACGTAGGCATTTCTCTGCTCTTACAGTTCTTTGTGGCTGCAGCATCTCTTCAATATACATCTAGGCTTTGTTACAGCTACACTTTGTGCCTTCCCTCTCCCTGCGCATACCAGCGCACAAACTACTTAACATATTTTAGACAAGTTCATATTCCTACCACTATCTGCAGGGCTATCTGGTGATGATTTTTAAACTTTTTTCTCCTGCCAGCTTTTTTTAAACAACTTTCTAGTGGGCTTACCATTGTTTTCCTCAGAGATACACTCCAGTGAAATGTGATTTTTTTACTCACTATGTGTACTTGCACCCTGAAAGATAAACACAGCAAAAGGTCTCCTACAAGGAAAAAATGTTAGGCAGTGGAGAGAGAGAGAAGGAGAAAGAAATCAACAACTGTCGACACATTTATGTGTTACTCAAAGAAACACAGTCATTATACAAATGTAAAAAACATATCTGCACATCACCATTTACAATTCAAATTCAGTCATTGATCAATATTTCAAAATCATTTCCTTCTGTCCCAGTGCAACCGGCCAATCATACACTCCCAACTGGGAGAGTTTTGCCCCTTGCCTCTGGGGTCATATAAATTTTACTCTGGCTCAGGCTCTCCTCCATGGATTACGATGCCCCGAACCGGGGCCGGACCTGCTACCGGGCTTTCCTTAATAAACAATGCAAAACAAATGTTTAAAAAAGTACGCTTTAAAGCTATTTGTTTTGCATTGTTCATTTAGAAGCAACGGCAGTTCCCCAGCAACAAAATCAGGCCCCTCAGCAATGAACCTGGACCCCACCCTGCCACCCCAGCAAAAAAATGCCCTTTAGCCAGTCCGGCCCTGCCCTGCCCCAAAGGCATCAGCCACTATCAATCAATTTATTGATGCAGAGAAAGCTCACAGTTTTCTCTTCAGCCCTCTGTTTAATTGGCAGCTATATTTGTAGTTACACCTCAAGCCCCTGTTTCACTACCAGCTATATTCTAAGCATTGAAAGGTCATGGCGGCAAGGTATTCAGTTCACTTACCTTTAGCTGTACGACATTTCACGCATCCCACTTCTGACACCATTTTGTTAGGGCAGTACTTTTGCATCCTCCCAGGAGCAATGAAAGAAACACACAATGCAACAGTTTGCTCAGGAATACAATCAAATGTATTTATTGGTACCCATATATACTTGCTGGCCAGCAAGAAAGAAGTCAGTGCACACAATGGTGCTCTCAGCCTGCTTCTTCCTTGCGTGCTTGGTTTCTGGGACATATATATACTTAGTAATGCAACTTCTGCAGAATTGATAAATGGACAGGGTGCCAAATATGGGCATCAGAGAAATGAAAGTATGGCACTGCCATTATACACCATGCCAATAATAATACAGACATACAGTGTAAGTAGAAATGAACAACATGATGAGCAAACTAACCACGACTAGCACACACAACCCATCCCCCCCTTGGCAGAGGTGATGTGTAGCCCCGACCTCCAAAGCGATATGGCCCTCTCCTTGCAACATTCTGTTGTCCTTAGGCCCGGATGGAGCTGGCATTCCCGGTCATACTAGGCATGGCAGCAGGTCTCTTGCGACTCCCTCATCCCTCCTTGCTTCAGTTGTCCTCCTTTTGTTGTACCCTATGTCCACAGTTTGGTCTAAGTTGCACTGCGTCTGAAATCTTCACGAGCCAGCCAGAGTTAAGATTTTTAAGCGCTGCTGCGCCTTTTGTACAGGCACTGTCAGGAGTCTACTTTTAACCTCTGTTACACCACCCGTCTGCCCCCCTTCTCTACATAGGGTACTGGATAATGTAACGCTTGCAGTTAACTGATCATGGTGTATAGGCATTGCTATGGTTATATGTTGTAAAATGTGCAAAATGTTGATAAAAAGATTTAAACAAAAATGATGAGCAAACTAACATGGTACATTGGTGAAGCGGCACGAATAGCTACAAGTCTTACTATCAAGTCTGTGACATTAAGGATGTACTGCATGGGACTACAGCATTAATACATCTAGGAATCGTTAATTCAGGTATAGGTTGCGTATAGAAAGCCATAATACCTGGCCACGTCCCCGCCTCTCTCATAGATATCATCTACACTACAGAGACGAGCACTTTGCCATTCCTATCAGGTATTTTCCCCTATTTTGGCAATATCGGTTTTACAGTATCAAGTAACTACCTAATATCCAACATTAGTTTTGTCTTCAGTGGGAAAAAAAGAAAAAAAGATTTAGGTCTCAATTGTGTCAGTGACCGTATGTGACGGAAACCTGACGAAGGCATGGCCGAAACACGCGTAGCTCTACAACTTTCCACCAGTTTCTGAATATCACGACACATCTTTTGATTGCTTAAGATAAAATTGTTTTGTCTTATTCTCCCCTTGATTTAAAATGATGATGATCAGTCAGAATTGTTTACATAAATAATTGAACAGATGCAATATCTTGTTTTTTGTTAATCAAGTCAACTTATTTATTAATCAATTGTCTTGTATTGTGTTTTTTATTATTGATGTTTATAATCATTAAATAAATATTTTTGTATAAAGCTCAGTTGGTTTTTCTGACTATCTGTTGACTGAGATTAATCTGTCTGCACCTTTTCATTATTACCCCGCCCCGGTTAGTATTTACCTGTTTGTTTTTTCAAACTAACATGGTAGTCAGGAAAAGCAAAGTGACCTCTAAGTTGGTGCTGAACTGCTGTTGAAGCTTGTCCAGGCAAGGTCAGATGTGTATTTAGTGCATACACATGGAGATATGTATATCTTTTTCCCCAACATTGGGTACATGTTGTACCACTTTACTAGGAACTTATAAGTAAATCAAATGTGCCAATCATGTGTAGGCCAGTTTTACCATGTTATAATTAGTGAGCACAAGCACTTTAGCACTGGTTAGTAGTGGTAAAGTGCAGAGTCCTAAATCCGAACAAAAATGATTTACAGCTACAGGAGGTGACTAGGCAAAAAAGTTTGTGGGAAGGCCACCCTAAGGGCTGTTAGGTGTAACAACCATCATATATCATTTTAAAGTACAGTGTGGGTGGGTCTCCATAGGCAGGTGTATTTAGAAAAGGTAGAGCAACTTTTTTTGATAGTAATGTAGAAATGTATTCGATCAACATGATCATTTACATGCAGAAAATATCTCACAACATACATTAATCATTAAATTTAAAAGGAATAAGAATTACATCATAACTTCATGATTCTAAACATCATTAAAAAGTAGTATTGTGAAATTATTTGCTTGGGTAAAATTCTTTGAGTCTTTTAAAAACGGCTAAAATAGTAATTCAAAATACACCAACAATCAACAAGACAGTAAGTAATCATCACTACATACAACAGTCCCACTGTATAAACAAAGGATCATACCTTTCCTACATGTTTCAAACACATGCAAAAAGATATTGATTTCACATCTTAGACCTCTGCCACAAAGCATAAAGCAAGTATCTAGATAATGTGAACACAAGCTACCTTGTTGTATCAGAGCTGAACACACGTAGTGCGTCTGCAGGACGTTGAACAATAACAATCGACAAGCAGGGATAATCCATGTTTTTCTTGTATAAACATAGTGGGGGAAAAATAAAATAAAATGTTCTATGGTTTCAGGGCTAGAGCTGGACACAGTGACGTTACAGTGGCATTCGCTCAGCTACATTTCATAGCATTCAATGGAAGGACCCCAGTGCTAAATTGTATATAAAGTGCTCATGCCTGAGGGGGTTCAACATCATCCATAAAATTATCAAACTTAAAACAACTTTAAAATGTTTTAAATCTGATGGTTAAAGTGCCTTGCGCCTTGATATTAGTGCATAAAGACTCGATGTAGTCCCAATAGCTTTTTTTGAGCTGGGGAAGAATTTTTTTAGTGATGGACTGTGGATCCTCCCACATAATCCCCAACCCCAATTTAAAAAACCACTGTCTGACCTTTTTAAACCAGACCAGGCGTCCTGCCTGTCTTTCAAGGGTTAGTAGTTCTACCACTGTGTCCTTAACTGGGATCTGGGTGTTACTGGTCCAAAGTCTCACCCAAAACACAATGACCTTTAACACAGCAGTATGAGTGATAGACTTTAGGCCAAGGTCAAGGCGTACTGGTAATAATGGAGTGTTCATTGGTAGGTTTAAAATTGATCTTAAGAATTTATTCTCCGCGACCTTTAACTGATTCAGTTGCTCCAGCCCCCATAATTCGGCACCATAAAGGGGCGCGTCCAACCCTCGGGTCCGATGTATTTCTATTGCAGGTGAAATTGGGCGGAAGGCTGATCATTTGATTCTCTTTACTATTGCATAGTCCACTTGCTTAAGTGTGAGGGTGCTTGTTAGACCTGGCATCCTTGGCGTGGGTC